>JAVGWX010000018.1:46301023-46705736 GCA_036924085.1 Ariolimax columbianus
ATATATATATATATATATATATATATATATATATATATATATATATATATATATATATATATATTGAGAGAGAGAGAGAGAGAGAGAGAAAGAGAGAGAGAAAGAGAGAGAGAGGAAAAAGATAAAGTATGGGGAGACAGACATGAAGAGAAATCAAGAGATAGAGAGTGTGAGTATTGTAACGCCAAACATTCAATCACTTTGATAACCCCTATATTCAGACTCCTGGGAGGAACGACGATAAAAGCAAAGATGAGTAGTCGATATGTCGCATGATATCATACACACAGGCTGATAAACCCGCGTGATACGTGATCTGACATTCAATAACGTGTAACAAACACCAACACTCGATCCAATAATTTACCGACACGATCGCAAATATATGAATATTCATTAGGTACAGTGTCTAGCAATTAGGACATTGCATGTTTCTGTTATCTGCCCATTCACTCCTGTCCAGCATATCGAGACACACAGCAATAGTAGTGAGCGAAAAGTTGATAGTACAATGCATGTTGAAACAATAGATCAGCGTTTCTCAACTCCAGGGTTTCAGGGTAAATCGCTAGTTACCGTTAGAAATCTCTAGCTTCCGTTAGAAATTGCTAGTTTCCTTTAGAAATCGCTATTTTTCTTTAGAAATCGCTAGTTTCCGTTAGAAATCGCTAGTTTCCGTTAGAAATAGCTAGGGATTTCGCTTTAAATGTTAGTTGCCCATCGTAAGCGATGATGTCGACATCATCAGACAGTTTTGTCTTGATGATGTAACTTGCGCTGTATTTGCATTGTAGTGAGGAGTAAGCTGCGCTGGTCATCAACCTCACTCTCTGGTCCCGAACTACCTTGGGTCGGTGGCAAAATGATGAACATAACCATCATATATAAAGGCATTTTGGAGTCATATTTGTGTTTAATTTCATATTTGCATTTTCAATATACAATACGACATAATCTTGGAAAATTTGTGGGTGCTAAACTATAGTCATCAACCTGTTATATCATTTTCAAATACTTGTATTATCGACCCTGATCTAAATATAGGTAAGGTCAGTTCCATGGCATCAATTGCCGTCTGGGATGAAGATAACTCTTCGTGCACTAAATCGCAGCCCATGTCAGGTGGGATGGGCATTTCCCTTCCTTGCTATTTTTACCTTCCCAATCTCAAAGGTCAGGTATCCATTTATAACATGAACCACGGCGCAGATTTTGTTTCTGTCTATCTGTTAACTGAAACCCCCGGCACGATTTACTCACAGTCTAGTGGGCCAGCTCAAAGACTAGCACATAATTCACATTGTAAATTTATTATCTTCTTCTTCTGCGTTCGATCTCAATCTCTCGCTACCAAGTCCTGAACAGGGTTTTTGCAAGTAGTAGGATGTAGTCCGAAGAATGGAATGCGTTGTGTTGCTAGTTTACAGTTTGACTGCGTTATTTGCACCTTTCGATCCGACACATCCGTCTTCAGCAGCTTTTATTATCTAAATTGACGTCAAAATTATTTTCTTCACACAGTATTTGTTCAAATGACATTTTATCTTGAATAATTTTTTCAACATGGTTAATAAACTATAAAATTATTGTAGATTTATTATCTGTTTTCGCTATTTTTATATGTGTTAAATAAGATGTCGGTTATTTATGTTTGTTCGCTGTGCGCTTAATTGTAATGGCGCTATTTTGAGGTTTCCTGAACAAGTAGTTTGATTTCCTTTTTTTTGTATTGTCAATACAGTTGTGAAGAATGTCATGTGTATTTTGCTTAATCCAGCTATCATATAATTATATGATATTTTCCTGATGAAGTTACAAAAGAAAATGAAAGACATTAATAATGATACATATTAATGTGTATGTAGGGTGTCCCTGAAACTGTACATCTTTAAATCTCGATATCTTAGTGTTCTATTAGGCACGTGTGTCTGATACCAGGAAGCCTTGGATCGAGTCCTGTCCATGCCGGGGTTCTGAGTAATGAAAGAGCTGACGTCATGGCTTTACAGGCTCCTATCATGGGCACATTAGTGATGGACAGAAATGACATTTCGAAATCAATCAATGACCGCCTGCTGGATGAAGACACCGCAATAGATGAAGCAGCAATTCACAGACTGCAAAGTTTCGACATTAAACGAGGTTCGAGCGGAGTGGGGCGCATGAGAGGACGGAGCAGGAGAGTGTACAATCAGCGAGCTACAGGGACCATAAGCATCCATTTCTTACGCCATTTGAGAAAGACTGAGCACCTATCAGTATGCCCGGAGCGCAGTGACGTCAATTCTTAGACACAGAAACAGAAACAAACATTTAAATGTGTATGTAGGATGTCCCTGACACTTTACATCTTTTAATCTCTATATTCTGGGGTTCAATCAGGCACGTGTGTCCGATACCAAGAAGCCAAATGTTGAGTAAACGCATTTCACTCTTTTGTCTTAGTGTACTACGTTGGACCAAAGTCCTCCTTCAGGTTCTCTCCACCTCATTCTCGGTCGCTCACTGGGGGCGACTGTACATGTATGACCAACGCGACATCACTGTCGTGTCCATCTGTTATCATGGATGGATAAACTACTCTGTTGAAGATATGAACTCTGTCACTGGCGTTTCGCATCTGTTACAGTAAAGGTTTAATGCAAATCTATGCGAGATATCCTGGCTTATTGAATAATAGTTGAGGATCTATTGTCTATTGACAAGAAGTATATGAATTTACGTTTTCAATGGGACAATCTCTAAGGCCCATAACTCATTTTGTGTAGAAGGTGTTCAACAGAAACTGGCTTTTGCTTCTATTGATTTATAGGCCAACTGCAATCTTTGATCTGCTGAACTCATTCCATTGATCTGCTGAGCTCATTCACTTGATCTGCTGAGCTCATTCGCTTGATCTGCTGAGCTCATTCGCTTGATCTGCTGAGTTCATTCGCTTGATCTGCTGAGCTCATTCGCTTGATCTGCTGAGCTCATTAGCTTGATCTGCTGAGCTCATTCGCTTGATCTGCTGAGCTCATTCGCTTTATCTGCTGAGCTCATTCTGGCTTTCTCCGCTTCTTTGACGCAGCGGCTTAGGATGACTATCTCCTCTGACACATGGATATGGCTTGGCTTGGAGTGGTTCATTCTCAATCTCCCGCTACCAAACCCTAAAGGGCTTAAGTAGCAGAATGTAGTCCAGAGAACAGAATGTGTTGTGACCTAGTTTACAGCTTGACTGCGAGATTTGCACCTTTCGGTCTAACACATCCGACGTCAGCAAGCATTTTTTGAGTACCAAATTAGCATTCCCTCTTTGATCCCTTCTCCTCAGCCAATCTGCTCTGTTGCAGCCTGTTATTCAGGATCACCTCGTGGAGGTGTAGAAGAGTCTTGGCAGCTCAGGTTCGCTGGTCCTGCACGCTAGCAATCAGCTATGGGTTGCTGACCACTGCAGGTCATGCGCTGCTCAGCATCTTGATCCCACATGGATATTATTTCAAAGGTTCCGCAAGAGTAAAACGGTTGAGAAACGCTGCTACAGGCGTATAATTTGACAAGTACAGTATCAACATCGTTAACCGAACATATCCGTTTGATTGGTTATTATTTACAGAGGTAAATGGATTAACAGCTCAAATATTGGTTGTTACTCGCGTCATGTGTTGTCTCAGTCGTAACGAATGCATCCTATGTAGTAGTAACATTGGCAACAGTTAGAAGTACCGCTGAATGTGGACTCCAGAAAACATGAAACTAACGGTTAATATCAAAACTAGTAAAAGTTTAGTTTTGTTTAGTCGAAAATTCAACGTTTTTGCACTCGTTTAACCACATCCTACTGTAGATACATGTCTTTTGACTCACGGAGAAACGTCACATTCCCCGGATGACTAAATAACGGAATTGGCATGTTTCAACTATCAGTACGACTATAATAGCGTGTTCGGAAAACACAGATGAATGTGCAGTTGGTTTCAGGGTCGGATTCTGTGGAAGGATCACTCTCAACAGTGATTTGATGTGTTTTGTACCGTGAATTTATTTTGTTTTTATGTGTGTTGCCGGATTGATTATATACCTTGACGTCATCTGAGTTCCGTTATTTAGTCGGCCGTGGAATGTGACGGTTAAAAAGGATTTTTCCGGTTAGTTAAATGGCCTATCTAAAGTAGGCCTTGATTTAACCTATAAGTGCTCTGCGATTCTCTATAATTCGAAGTAAAGCTATATATAAAACACACTAGGAAGGATACAACTAGAAGTCACGCTAATGTCAAAACTAATAAAAAGATAATTCGAAGTAAAGCTATATATAAAACACATTAGGAAGGATACAACTAGAAGTCACGCTAAATGTCAAAACTAATAAAAAGATAATTCGAAATAAAGCTATATATAAAACACACTAGGAAGGATACAACTAGAAGTCACGCTAAATGTCAAAACAAATAGAAAGATAATTCAAAGTAAAGCTATATATAAAACACACTAGGAAGGATACAACTAGAAGTCACGCTAAATGTCAAAACTAATAAGGCTGTTGTTGTTGAATGCCCACAATGAGTAAGATAACTCTTTTTGTGCACGCTATAAAAAGTGGGTTAAGTGATGGATTGCAGGTGAACCACGGTCCTTCAGGCTGTTGCTGTATGCTTGAATGTATCTTCGTGTCGTTCATTACTACAGGGATCACATCGAACCTGTATCTCGTTAGTTTGGCTGCTATGAAAACAGCCCTGTTTCACTGAAAACTACGTAGAAAGTATGTTCTTTTTGTTGCAGCGTATGGCGTTTAGAGCTGTGTAGTACTTATCCTATCAAAGATATTCTGGCCACTCGGACCAAAATAAGATTTGTGGCATCGTAAAGCGTTTAGCTGAGTAGTTTACTTATCTAGCGATTTAGAACATATATCTACACCACGCAGTAAATAACACAGTAAACCGTGAGACAAAACACTATTATTTAATAATTGTTAAAACAAAACAATATTAACAAAAAAGCAAATTACATCTAAAATAAACCCTAATATATATATTATCAACTACAATCGGAGGTTTTAAGCACTAGCTTTAATGATTCCTCCAAGAACATAATACCCAGGCTCTTGCCGCTGTATTCTTCTTATCTACACGCTCAACACACAATCACAACTCGTCCTCACGTTCGGATTACGTACTCAGAAGCTCTGTGCATTCACATGTAATCAGATCCCCTTCAATCAGGTTATCTGTACATTTACAAACAATCGGTTCACGTATGCTTCGGCGATCTGTGCATTCATATGTAGTTAGATCACGTCACTTATAGTCGGATCACGCACTCACTTGTGATCACGTACACAATTCAGCTGTGCATTCCCATACAATCGTTTTACAAAGTTTCTTACACATACGACACATTCATACCTCGTTCTTAGGCGATCAGTACAATCCCATTCAATCTATCATTTACAATCAGATGATCTATGCATTCATCCGTACATTCATATGTAATTAGATCACGCATCGTTCAATAGGTGTCCTGCACGTACGACACATATTCAGATCTCTCACTGTTCATAGAGTGTCCAACATAAACACCTTTGGAGCGACTGGCCAAAACTCAAGATGTAAGCTGGTCCAGTCACGCTGCAAACTCAATCACTCAGAAACTCCTGACAGCTTCTGTGCTTTCTCCCCAGTTAGCCTCTTTAGTTTATCTTTGCAGATTATTTTATAGTCTCAAGCAACACCATGCCTGTCCAATGGAATTCTGCTGGTTATCTAACTTAGCCATCACTCTAATTTAGAACTACCCCTCCCCCCTCGCCCCCCCCCCCCCCACTAATTGTTCTTGGATGACTATCCCCGAATCCCTGTCACTCTAAATGTCGTAGCCGGTCGTGGGAGCATTTGACTGTCACCAACCCTAACCCCCTCCCCCCCCCCCTCCACCCGCGTCTCCCCTCCGCCGAACTTCGATAATTCGGAACGCCAAAGTGATCAGCTACGAGCCGCAAAGCTACCTCTGAACCCCCCCCCCCCCCTCCCATCTCCGTACCAGACAAAGTCTTCCACCCTTCCACCTAAACCCCCTCCACCTAGTGTCGAGACGGTAATTGACATAGGTCCGCATTCAGACAACCTTTGCTCCCAGAGTCGACAGCCCAATCTCTCCTGCCTTAAACGCCCATACTCCAGATGGAACTGCCACATGTTCTTGGCCAGTATTTTACCTGACCCTGTAAATCATGTCCGATTAGAATGATTTTCCTGACCAAACGCTAGTCTCCTCTCGTAAGACTGTTGATGTAAAAAAAACTAGTAGACGCCATAAATATTGAATTCTCTTGTATTTAGTGTTTAGTTGTAGTGTTTATATATTGCTGTAGTGTTTTATATAGCTGTAGTGTTTTATATAGTTGTAATGTTTTATATAGTTGTAGTGTTTTATATAGTTGTAGTGTTTTATATACTTGTAGTGTTAAATATAATTGTAGTGTTTAATATACTATTAGTGTTTCGTATAGTTCTAGTGTTTAATATACTTGAAGTGTTTAAAATACTTGTAGTGTTTAATATTATTGTAGTGTTTAATATAGTTGTAGTGTTTTATATACTTGTAGTGTTTAATATACTTGTAGTGTTTAATATAGTTGTAGAATTTTATATAGTTGTAGTGTTTTATATAGTTGTAATGTTTTATATCGTTGTAGTGTTTTATATAGTTGTAGTGTTTTATATACTTGTAGTGTTTAATATAGTTGTAGTATTTAATATACTAGTATTGTTTCGTATAGTTCTAGTGTTTAATATACTTGAAGTGTTTAATATAGTTGTAGTGTTTAATATACTTGTAGTGTTTTATGTAGATGGTGTTTTATATAGTTGTAGTGTTTTATATATTTGTAATGTTTAATACAGCTGTAATGTTTAATATAATTGTATTGTATTGTTTTGTTTAGTTGTATTGTTTTATATAGTTGTAGTGTTTAATATAGCTGTAGTGTTTATTCATAGATTAATAGATGTAGTGTTTTATAGTTTTACTGTACGACTCTGCAGCTATTCCTCTGCATTCCTTCAATCTGTCCACACACCTGAACATCCTCCATTCCTCTGTTTAAACATCCATTCTTCATTCATCTCTCTCATAATCCTTCCACCAACCCATTTATCCACTTACTCCGTCTATACGTGAATTTATCCAGTACATCAATGCTTATACGGGCATACTTCCATCCACCTCTCCCTGTCTTAGTCAATCCAGCCATCATCTTGCATTCCTTCTTGAGCTCAGTTCTCTCTCTCTCACTTAACTCTCCTACCACAAAACTCTTGAGCTAGATCGATAACAGAACACCCATAGTGCCAGCAAGCCAGAGAATATTGGTAAAGGGAGGCTGTAATGTGTTTTACAGCTGGATAAAACGCCCAACTTGGCATAATCAGAAACAGAGGTCAGAGGTCACTGTAGTTTACCATTGTGAAACATTATGGTCGGGAATTGAGTGGCGAGTCGGGAGATGTGAAAACGGATGCTGGGTTAGGGGAGGGGGGGGGGGGGGGGGGGGGGGGGGAGAGGGAGATGCGTGAAGTAGAACAAAACGAATGTCAGATGTTGCTACTGCAACGGACACCATAGCTTGTTATTACCATCATTACAGGCTTAACAGGCAAGTAATATATTGGAGGAAAAATAATTACAGCCTAGCCACAACGTGAAGAGGAGACATTGATGCTACATTTCAGAGGTCTACAAATTTACTTTATCTTAGAGCACATTTATGACTGCATCTAGCTGTTGTTGTTGCGGATCCAGCAGCAGTCGGGCTCTCGCCCTTCGGCCTAATGCCTAGTAACGGTATCTGCACGTGTTTGTTATTTGTTGTTTAGTACCTTACAAAATGTTCCATTTATCTCGTCTTAGAGAAAATTAAAACCTTTTGCTTACATCGTTGAGCGCTGAGCACTTAACGAGATGATAAAGAACCTTTTCGTATGGGTGTGTACACAGCGGATACTTTGGAATGTATTGTGGTTGGATTCAGTTCAGATACTTGTTAAGTGGTATCCGTTGGGTTTTCAGGCGTAACATGGTGCCATGGTCCTTCCTTGTGTGTTGATGGATACTGTCATTTGGATTGGGACTTGGCTTGGCTTCGTTCGTTCTCAATTTCCCGCTACCAAACCCTGACACGGGCCTAAGTAGCAGAATGTAGTCCAGAGAACGGAATGCGTTGTGTTGTAGTTTACATCTTGACTGCGATATGTGCACCTTTCGGTCCAACACATCCGACTTCAGCAAGCATTTTTTGAGTACCGGGTTAGCATTCCCTCTTCAATCCCTTCTCCTTAGCCAGTTTTCTCTGTTGCAGCCTGTTATCCAGGCTCATCGCGTGGAGGTGTAGAAGGGTTCTCGGCAGCTCCCTGGCCCTGACGCTAGCAGTCATATATGGGTCGCTGACCGCTGCAGTGCATGCGCTGCTCAGCATCTTGATCCCGGACTGGGCTTAATAATGTAAACCTCCCTCTCCGTGTTTTCCATGACCTATCTGTTTCTTTGTTTGCAGCTTTTATACACTGGTTGGTTGTTGTAAAGTTGTTTCTTTGTGTGGAACTTCTTGTCTTTATTGCTTCTTTGATAGTCTCTGTCTTGTCATTACCAAGTGTGTTAAGGTGTCCAGTTATCCACTGTATAACTATTTCAACGAAATGATAGGTGATCATGTGGTCAACGTCCAAAAATATATGAATATGGTCAGGTCTACAATGACAAGCAACTTCTAATATTTGAAGGAAGGGCATCTCGCCTGTTAAAATAAACATATTTTGAGCCTTTGAGGGTAATGCATTAAAAGCTATCATCAGATAGAACAAAGCAGCCTCAAGTACAATGATTTCACCTTCATAGTTGTAGCAAACCTCCACGCAAGCAATAAACAGTTCATCAGAGGATTCGTCTGGGTATTCTTTATAAACCCCATAACCTGATTTGATGGTGGCTTTAATTGCAGCCCATCAGTATATACGTGTATCTATTCATCGGGATGGGCATCATTACCTGTTCGTATGAGAGCACTTGGATCTGAACTTTTCGATGTATCTATTCATATTGTCACTATTTCGGGTGTTTTAATGAATGCTTGTGATGGTTTGCCTTTTGCTACTCTCTGCAGCCCTAGATTTCTTTCTGAGAGGTGGTAAATGTCTTTGATTTCATTTACACGGGGAGTATGTACCTGTGTTTAATTATTAGTTCGCTGGGCACCATTTAATTTTTGAAGACAAATATATAATGTGACAATTAAAAATGTAATATTTGGCCATCACATTTGATAAAGACAAGTCTCTCTGTTCAGCCGGGTGGACCGTCTTCCCTGTTGCTGTGTCTGCTGAAATGGGTGACTTGCGCGGTGACTTGGATTTAAGTGTGGATGAAACTGGTCCATTTGCCAAACTAACTCTCTCATCCTGAGCTGCATTTGGCCAGTGAACAGACATTATCGAGACGACTGGAGGTAGCACAGGATGTAGATTTTTCCTCAGGGTTTACTCCCAAAGTCATTCCCGTAAACAGGTATCTCGCAAAGCAGCGGAGGGGCGGGGGAGGTGATATATATATACATATATAAATATATATCGTTGTGTGTCTTGCCTTTCCAATAACAACAAGAGGTCGTAGGTGCATCACTCAAAGTGTGAGTGATGTGTTGGGCATCTCTCCCCGATGCTGTGTTCTAGTTTATTATAGTTCCGTGTCTACATTTCACAGTCCCACCAAAACCGACACTGTCTGCAGCTAGTCTAATGTACTAAAACAATGTTTGCTTATAAAACAAGTAAAAGTTCACCATATTGGTGTTGGTGTTGTTTATTGCCTGTGATCAGTATGTTTACTCTTTTGTGCCCTCTGAAAAGAGCATTATATAGCGGGTTGAAGCCTCTTTTCTCCAATCCCGAGGATGCTGATGAAGTTAAAAATGGGTCCTCCAGGCTGTCATCTGCGTGTCCCTCATTACTACAGGGATCGCATTGATCCTCTACCTCGTTAGTCAAACTGCCATGAACCAGCCTGTTTTCAGGGATACACGTCGGGATACACGTCTGATACACACAACTAGGTCGGAAGGTACACGAAGCTGGGCCGTGGTGGGCACACGCAACTAGGTCTGGGGCACGCGCTGGTAAGTCAGGGGGCACACGCAGCTGGGTTGGGGGGGGGGGCGCACCTATCATGGTTAGCCGTACACCCAGCAGGGTAGCAGGTACATGAAAAATGGAGAGGGGAACACAAAACAGGGTGAGCAGCCATGCAACATTGTCCGTGCCACATGCAACATTGTCCGTGACACATGCAACATTGTCCGTGACACATGCAACATTGTCGGTGACACATGCAACATTGTCCGTGACACATGCAACATTGTCGATGATGCATGCAACATTGTCCGTGACACATGCAACATTGTCCGTGACAAATGCAACATTGTCGGTGACACATGCAACATTGTCGCTGACACATGCAATATTGTCCGTGACACATGCAACATTGTCGGTGACACATGCAACATTGTCCCTGACACATGCAATATTATCGGTGACACATGAAACAGGGTTGGCGAAACATTTAACAGGGTTTGCGACACACACAACAGGGTAGGATGGCGACGCAACAGGGTATGATGGCGACACATGCAACAGGGTAGGATGGCGACGCAACAGGGTAGGATGGCGACGCAAAAGGGTAGGATGGCGACACATGCAACAGAGTAGGATGGCGACGCAACAGGGTAGGATGGCGACACAAAAGGGTAGGATGGCGACACATGCAACAGAGTAGGATGGCGACACATGCAACAGGGTAGGATGGCGACACATGCAACAGGGTAGGATGGCGACACACGCAACAGGTTAGGATGGCGACACATGCAACAGGGTAGGATGGCGACACATGCAACAGGGTAGGATGGCGACACACGCAACAGGGTAAGATGGCGACACACGCAACAGGGTAGGATGGCGACACATGCAACAGGGTAGGATGGCGACACATGCAACAGGGTAGGATGGCGACGCAACAGGGTAAGATGGCGACACATGCAACAGGGTAGGATGGCGACGCAACAGGGTAAGATGGCGACACATGCAACAGGGTAGGATGGCGACACATGCAACAGGGTAGGATGGCGACACACGCAACAGGGTAAGATGGCGACACATGCAACAGGGTAGGATGGCGACACACGCAACAGGGTAGGATGGCGACGCAACAGGGTAGGATGGCGACACACGCAACAGGGTAGGATGGCGACGCAACAGAGTAAGATGGCGACACATGCAACAGGGTAGGATGGCGACACACGCAACAGGGTAGGATGGCGACGCAACAGGGTAGGAGGGCGACACACGCAACAGGGTTGGATGGCGACGCGGCAGTATCGCCTGGTGTCATTGTGCCGTTTATGCTTGGATACATATATAAAATGTAACAATGGCCAGTGTAATAGTGTGTTTCCTTTCTCTTATTAATCGTTTCCGTTGACAAGCAAAGGTTGCGATAGCATCAATGATGTGCAGAGAGATATGATCCCACGTGACTGTAACTTCCAATCATTGCACAGCAGACTCTGCTGAACTAGGGACAGACATGTGAGATCTTGTCTGTGACGTCATCGTTCGTTTTTGTTTTTTCGAGCAGATCTTTTTCTCTCAGGCACGTCATCTTTGTTGCGCTCAGCGATCTGAGCATCTTGTGTGAAGTTAGCGTGCTATGTGGTGCTGTTCTGTGCAAGCGTTTTCAAGTGTGTGACATAAATGTTGATATTACCCAGAGACCTTTTTCTGTCTCTGTCTCGTTTCTTCGTTTTCCCTGGCCTACGTATTTCTGTTTTGATCTAACCGTGTAGCAGCTGTTTCTAACAGGCGCTCTTCATGTATGCAAACTTCCCCCGTCCATCAGATCTGGGCTTTTTACATAAGAGTATAGATGCGTGACTTGTTTAACTTGTTGTGAATTTCACTATTTGGTACTTTGTCCTGTTACCTGGTCCTTATCAACCTGGGAAATATCACATCTGGGAACGATTTAGCTGTCATTTATGGTCTCTATACCCTCCATCATCATGTAGTATGTCCTTTAAAGAACGTCTCTTCCATCACTGTCTGTCTGAAAGAAACTCGTTCTCTTGCCAAAACTCCAGCCTCCGCCACAGTCATACCCAGGCATTCCTGGATATCTTGGTGCCATCGTCTTCTTGGTCTACCCCTTCCTCTTTTACCTGGCACCATACCTTCCATCACTGTTCTCTCGAGACCGTTGTGTCTTTTTATGTGACCAAAGTATTTGCATTTTCTATCCAAAATTGAATTGATACACCAGATCTCCTCTATGCTCAACTCTTGCCGAATGTCTGCATTGGTCTTTTTCTCTGTCCAGGTTATTCTGAGGATCTTTCTGTAACATTTTGACTAGAAGGATTCGATTCTTTGTCCAGAAGTTTTGGTAATCGTCCATGATTCGCAGCTATAAGCTGCTACAGGAAAAACACAGGCTCTCAAGACTTTTACTTTTTTCCTTTTTTTGGTTCTCTGCCATAATTTCTTCAGGCTGTTCAGTCTCTGCATTGCCATAACCCTCCATAACACCAATACTATTGAACACGATTCACATATCCACTCCAAAGACATGTAGTAGCTGTGACTGCAGCCACTTTCAAGCACTAAGGTTTTTAGCGCTGTGTAAGCTCTCGGTCTGGATGTTGCTTATTTCAATGTAGGTAACACGCCCTCATATAACCAAAACGTATGTTTGAAAGGCGCGTGAAGGTAATAGTTGTCTCACAGCAGAAAATGCCATCTGGGATGAGGTGTTACAAAACTTCAATATACAAGGCCCCATCTTATTTATGAGGTTTAGTTGCTAGTTTTCTTCCTCACTTCCTTTTCTTCCTTAACAGTGGACCAATGACCAATTTGATCAAATTGATCATGCCGTGAAAACCGAGTGCTCAACCATTTCGTTAATAGAGTCTTAAAATGAGGTTTTGCCCAAAGGTGGTTCTTGTTTTCTGCGTACGCTGTTAGATATCAACTTGAATATATTTCAAGTACGTTTTGTCCTCTTGTCTGTTTAGCATCTACACAGAGAGAATTTCGAATAGACTGAAGGGACGCCAGCGCTAAAAATCAATGTAAGAATAATCAACAATCGGATTTATGCTGATGGTACTGTATTGTTGGCCGAAAGGGAGCAAGAGTTGCTGTAATTGGGGGAGACAGTCAACAACAGAAATAACAAATACGGATTGGACATTAATGTCAGGAAAACAAAAGACCATGATTATTAACAAAATAGACATGAAGCCCGCAGAAAATATAGTAAACAGGGAGATACTGAAACAATGGAACAGTTACTTGTGCTTTTGACAGATAATAACAGGTGGTAAGAGGTGGTAAGAGGTGGTAAGAGGTAAATGTGAAAGAGGAGAATTAGAGTGAATTAATAAATTCAAGAAGCGCCGAGAGGGAGTGACGGACGATATGCAGAAAATGGCAGAAAGACGAACATGAACATCGCAAAATATGCACCCATAGATAAAGACATACGTAGGTTGTGTAGACTGGCAAATAATGAATGGATTGAACAAAAATGCAGAGAAATAGAAGATATGGTAAAAAACTAAGAGCAAGGTGATGCACGAAGAAATACGACACATGTCAAAGCAGAAAAAAACTCGTCACAGGGGGAGGCTGCATAAATAAATGCAGAAAGGGAAACTCTGTTTGATGATTCTGGCATATCACAGAGATGGGCAGCATATGCCAGCGAACTGTTTTACGATAAAAGAGACAAAAAGCTGCAGGAATAAAATAATTAATCCTCAAATCAGAAGTAGAGATAGCAAATAAAACAAACTGAAACAAGGGAAAAAGAATGGTCCAGACAATTTTACAATGGAAATTATAAAAACATTGGAGGAATTTGGCAATGACACGATCACAGAGATGTGCAACGATTTATATATAAAACACATGATATTTGTCCAAAGACTTGAGGATATCGGTTGGCTTAAAAAAAGCTTAGGGCAGTGGATTGTTGAGCTTATAAAACAATCAGCTGGATGGATTGGGTGAGCAAGATACTCGATACTCCTCAAATGCATGCAATATAATGAAAAGTGAAATAGACAGTGCAGTAGGTGAATAGCAGTTTGGTTTTAAAAAAGAAAACAAAAAGAAACTCGTAAAGCTATGTATTGAATATAAATGTTAGCGAAAAAGTATCAGGAAGTACACACACGTTTCCATGTGTTTTAAGTAATACAGAAAATTATTCGACAGAGTCCTGCAGGGCAAATTAATTGAATGTCTTTATGAGATCGGTAGGGAAAAAAACAAAAGACTTAATTGTAATCTATACTGGGAACAGGTGACAACAATACGTTTGGGAAAGAATTACTTGGCAGATATTGATATAACAAGAGAAGCCAGACAAGGGTTTTTTGTTATCACTTTACCTATTTAACATCTACACAAAGGAAATTTTCAGATAGATTGAGATGATGCCAGGGCTAAAAATTAACGGCAGGGAAGCTAACAATATTCGTTATGTTGGTGAAATGGTATCAACGTGAATATAAGTTGCAGGAACTCATAGACAAGTCAACAACAGAATCAGGGATTATGTTTAAGTTGCAAGAACTCATAGACAAGTCTACAACAGAATCAGGGATTATGTTTAAGTTGCAAGAACTCATAGACAAGTCTACAACAGAATCAGGGAATATGTTTAAGTTGCAAGAACTTATAGACAAGTCTACAACAGAACCAGGGAATATGTTTAATTAAGTTGCAAGAACTCATAGACAAGTCTACAACAGAATCAGGGAATATGTTTAATTAAGTTGCAAGAACTCATAGACAAGTCTACAACAGAATCAGGGATTATGTTTAAGTTGCAAGAACTTATAGACAAGTCAACAACAGAATCAGGGATTATGTTTAAGTTGCAGGAACTTATAGACAAGTCAACAACAGAATCAGGGATTATGTTTTAGATATTAATATTCACCCGAGTGGTCCACAGGGATATTTGTGTATGCCAAGGACAAGAATAGCATCACTGCCCCACATAGAGCATGTGGTAAGAGGCGACTAACTGTGTGACATGGCATAACACCGGCCTCGGTTAGGTGATTTGTTAAGAGCTGCATTGATGGCGCCTAACAGGCTGCTGGTCTACTTTACTCTAGTGTTTTAGTCTTTTAAGATGGACTCGAACATCAGTTAACCACCCTTCACGGCACATGTTCCAAGTAATAAGCAAACATACTTTTTGGTTATCTGAGCGCGTGTTACCTACATTAAAAGCCAAGTAATAAGCTACTCGAGCCTAGCCCTAAGCAGGAAATTATCCTCCCGGCTACATCCAGATCACGCCAGAGCTGGGACCTGAAAAGAAACATCTGCCCCTGTAGAAGTACAGGTCGACTAAGACTAAGATATTAAATTTGGGCAAGAAAAACAACGTCAATTAGGAAAACAAATGTGACGCCTTCAGTTAACATCGCAACAACATGTTGATGCAGTAACAAGTAAACACTGTCTTGTAGCTAGGACAGATCATAACATATTATGGTAGATGTGAGATGAAGGCGATGAAGAGATAGGGAATGACCAACAACAAATTTAACACCATGGAAAATATATTGACATCCAAACAATTAACAAATGCACCGAAAATGAGAGCCGTCAGGTGTTATATATATTCGTTTGTGTTCTATGACGAGGAAACATGGACGAACAGTAATCAACTTGTGGACAAAGTAGAGGTATTCGACGTGTGGTTATACATAAGGATGGCCCACATCTCCTGGAAGGAGAAGCAAAAACATAGGGAGATCATGACGAGATTGAGATTGGCAAGAGAAAAATACTGAAGGAGATAACAAATTATGCAAATAGAATATTTTGAGCATGCAAAGAGATGCGACTCAATTTTAAAAACAATGCTGGAAGGAAAGGTGGTAAGGTGGGCGGACAAGGGGAAGACAGTGCTACAAGTGGGAAGACAGTGCTACAAGTGGGAAGATAACATCAACAGATGGACTGACAACAGTCTGTATACATACCTCATACCACATACTTCGTGGATACATACCTGCACAGATGGATCATTAACAATAGTGGATACATGCCTCTACAGATGGATCAGAAACAGTCGTGGATACATGCCTCTACAGATGGATCAGAAACAGTCGTGGATACATGCCTCTACAGATGGATCAGAAACAGTCGTGGATACATGCCTCTACAGATGGATCAGAAACAGTCATGGATACATGCCTCTACAGATGGATCAGTAACAGTCGTGGATACATGCCTCTACAGATGGATCAGAAACAGTCGTGGATACATGCCTCTACAGATGGATCAGAAACAGTCGTGGATACATGCCTCTATAGATGGATTAATAACAGTCGTGGATACATGCCTCTACAGATGAATCAGTAACAGTCGTGGATATAGGACTGCACAGATGGACCATAAACAATTGTGGATACATATCTGCACAGATGGACCATTAACAGTTGTGGATACATGCCTATACAGATGGATCAGTAACATTCGTGGATATATGAGCCCAGATCGATCAGTAGCAATTACATATTAAGAACATTGATTCCGGTATCGATATATCTTATCCTGAAAGCCCTTGTGAGACGAGGAGTATTCCCACAGGTCAATTATTTTCCAACGATACAGCTGCTGCTCACGCTCAAGACGATACTGCTAATATGATACTTATGAACTATAGAGTATCTAACTAATCGTGAAATTGTATTAGGATCACTCGATATGTGTGAGAACTAGAGACGTGGCGTTACCAAGATTACATATTTGAACGTGGGTTAGACAAGGGTGCATGCCGTCCCCTGTCCTGTTTAATACATTCACAGAAACATTTTGTAATGATTTTGGAAGAAATTTATCGATCGAGTTTAAGTGGACGATTATCAAGAATAGATATGCGGATGATACAGTGTTAATGGCAGAGGATACAGTACTTCTGCAGAACCTAGTGTATAAGATTAACAGAAAGAGCCAGCAATGTGGACTAGAAATCTACTTGCAAAAGACTTATGGTGTTCACTAAAGGAAAGAAAGTCCACAAGTTGACATCCCAATAAATTGAGGAAGTCCGTTATTTTTATTTTTTTATTTATGTGTTTGCCTCACTAGTTTCTACTGGCGGAGGCGCGTCTTTTCCACCCTAGACAGTAGTAAATTTGGACGATATTAAGACGCATAAACCAGTGCTTGGATGCGTGTGTGTATCTGTTTGTACCTAACCTGGTCTTTCCGTGATAATCCCCCCGTTGTTCCTCGCCATTTAATTATCCTCTCATTGTCCTTCGTAGGTATTTGGTTGCCATTTTAATTTTCTTGTGTTCCTCTGTTTACACAGTCGGGTTTCCGAGGTAAAATATGCACAATTGTTTTCCTGGGACCATTTTGGGAATATTTATTTACCTTCATAATTGATCCGGACACCTTTTATTTATTTATTTTTTCCTGATTTAAATATATATATATATGTATATATATATATATATATATATATATATATATATATATATATATATATATATATATATACATTTTTATATATATTTTTATTTTTATTTTTATACTAAAAAAAAATTTTTTAGAATAACATTTTTCCTTCAAATATAAAATCATCATCATATATTTTATAAAACATTTTGAAAATGCGATGTAGTGAAGTGTACAATGAGAAGGAATGAAATGGAATGATTATAACAGATGCAAAAACATATGCTGAATACATAAGAATTAAGAGTACAATATTGAATAGATAAATTAAATGATTTGGGTCTTCCTTATGTTGTCAGGCCCATCTGTGTTGACTTCCTTCCGTCTGGTCTTGGTGTTTCAGGTTTTCACTGCTCTCATATATTTTTCCATCGCAGCTGTGAATCACAACTTGTAAGCGATTTACTGACTTTCGTGGGCCACTTGTACATACTCCGTTGCACTTGTACCCTCTAGCTCTCGCGGATAATTAGGTGTTGAATGTGTGGTAGGCTCTGGAATAGAATATCAAATATCAAGCTATTTATACCCAGGCCAGCCAGACTGAAAAAGAAAGGAGAGATACTACCCTAAGCTTCATAACGAAAAGCTACCCAAGCATGGACTGGACCCATGCATACACCGACGGTTCTGTAACAAACACTACACAGAACGGAGGGGCAGGAGCATTCCTGAACCTACCAAATGGCAGAAAAATAACACTGTCATTCGCTACTGGTAAGTACACAAGCAATTTCAGAGCAGAGGCAGAGGCACTGAGGGCGGCAGTGGAAGAAATGGTAACACACAGTGAAAATGAGAGCCATATAGTCCTGCTGACAGATGCTCTCGCCGTAGTCACAGCGCTAAAAAGCCAGAAAAACACTGAGCTTAATGACTTAAGAGCAGCACTCTGCAAACTGTGCCAGCAGTCCGCACCAAAAAGGGTAGTGGTACAGTGGGTTCCATCACACTGCAACATCCAAGGCAACGAGGAGGCAGACAGACTGGCAAAAGAAGGTGCAAGACTACCACAAACAGATACCAGTATGACGTACGAAGAGTCAAAACGGCTTATCAAAGCCAGATACATGACCAAATGGGAAACCGAACATACTGGTTACACCAAAAACGATGCCTATTACCAGTTGAATCGAAGAGAGCAGATCGTTGTCTTCAGACTTCGCACTGGCCACAACAGACTGAGGTACCACCTATTCAACAAATTGAAGATAGGGTGTACCGACGAATGCCCGTGCGGTACTGGTAAAATGACCACTGAACATCTGCTGCAGAACTGCCCGACATACGAGGATCAGAGAGAGCAGATGTTTCCATTGCCAGTGGAACTGCAAGACAAGCTCTATGGTAGTGGCGAGAGTCTCAGGATGACCGCCGCTTTTTTCGAAAAAATAATGGTTACTGTCTGACTGTGTACGCAGAAGAAGAAGAAGAAGAATACCTAGGCCAGCTAATAACAGAGAATGCCACATGCGAAAGGGAGATCGTTAAGAGAATGTCAATGGCGAAGAATACAGTTCACAGCATAGACAAACACTTCAGTCCAAGCAGATATCTCAGAAACTAAAAAATGAGAATAATTAAATGCTATGTGCATTCAGTTTTATTGTATGGAGTAGAAAGCTGGACCATGTCAAAGAAAATGGTGAAAAATAATGTTGTTTTTTTTTGGTTTGCGTTCGCATTATTTCTCCAATCCCCAGGGCGGTGTGCGTTGCACTGTGGTTTTTATTTTGCGCCTGTCGGGCCAGTGCATCCGACTTCAGCATGCATTTTATGTAAGGGTCTGCTTCCTCCTGCATTTTCTAAGGGTTTACTTCCCTTGGGTAACGGCCGGTGCTGTGATGGGGATCGAACCCAGCACCTTCGCGTTGTGAACCGTGTCACTTAACCACGCCTTCCTCATTGGTGAAAAGTAATCAAGCCTTTGAAGTGTGGTTATTCAGAAGACTTGGACGAGCATCTTGGAAAGATAGGAAAACACAAAAAGTGAGGTTCTTCAGAAGACTTGGACGAGCATCTTAAAAAGATAGGAAAACACAAAAGTGAGGTTCTTCAGAAGACGTGGACGAGTATCTTGGAAAGATAGGAAAACACAAAATCAGGTTTTTCAGAAGACTTGGACGAGCATCTTAGAAAGATAGGAAAACACAAAGTCAGGTTCTTCAACAACTGAAGGGGAAGAAGACGCTCCTGAAGGACATAAAGCAGAAAAACAAAATAGTTTATTCATGTCAAGAGACATGACAGTCTGCTGAAAGTTATGCTAGAGGGAAGAATGGAGGGTAAAAGTGGAGGGCAAGAGAAGAGGGTAAGAGAGGAAGGACGAATGGAGGGTAAGAGTGGAGGGTAAGAGAGGAGGGACGAATGGAGGGCAAGAGTGGGGGGTAAGAGAGGAGGGACGAATGGAAGGCAAGAGTGGAGGGTAAGAGAGGAGGGACGAATGGAGGGCAAGAGTGGAGGGTAAGAGAGGAGGGACGAATGGAGAGCAAGAGTGGATGGTAAGAGAGGAGGGACGAATGGAGAGCAAGAGTGGAGGGTAAGAGAGGAGGGACGAATGGAGGGCAAGAGTGGGGGGTAAGAGAGAAGGGACGAATGGAGGGCAAGAGTGGAGGGACAAATGGAGGGCAAGAGAGGAGGGACGAATGGAGGGCAAGAGTGGGGGGTAAGAGAGGAGGGACGAAGGGAAGGCAAGAGTGGAGGGTAAGAGAGGAGGGACGAATGGAGGGCAAGAGTGGAGGGTAAGAGAGGAGGAACGAATGGAGAGCAAGAGTGGATGGTAAGAGAGGAGGGACGAATGGAGAGCAAGAGTGGAGGGTAAGAGAGGAGGGACGAATGGAGGGCAAGAGTGGGGGGTAAGAGAGAAGGGACGAATGGAGGGCAAGAGTGGAGGGACAAATGGAGGGCAAGAGAGGAGGGACGAATGGAGGGCCAGAGGAAGGGACAATTACAGATGACAATAAACATAAATTGTTTGAAATTGCACGGAATAAAAACATTGGTCACGGGAAACGAGAAACAAACACTGAATAAAAAGTAAAAATAGAAGTTCTATATTAGATATTGAGAGAGATGAGTAATGTCAGGGTTTCAGTACTGACTGAGACTCCATCTCATATGAGAATGAAGGGTAACGACAGTATTATGTGTAAAATACTGACGTAAACCGCCCCGCCCCCGCCCCCTCCAAATCTCAATTGAGATCGTAAAGTAATGTCATGGTCAGGTGTAACATACTGTCCATACTCCATATAACAGGAGAGTGAAGAGTAATGTCATGGTTTCACGTATAACATAATGTCCATACTCCATATAACAGGAGAAAGAAGAGTAATGTCATGGTTTCACCTATAACATAATGTCCAAGACCCCATCTCATGTTAGAGCGTCTTCTTCTTCGTTCGTTCTCAATCTCCAACTACCAAGGCCTGAAAAAGGCTCTGCAAGTATTAGGGTGTCTGGAGAAGGGAATGCGTTGTATTTTATGATACAACTTGACTTCGATATTGGCATTTGTTGGTCCGACACATCCGACTTCAGCAGGCATTTTTGGGTAACAATCTAACCGTCTCTTTGATCCCTTTTCCTTAGCCAATCTGCTCTGCTGCAGCAGGTTATCCAGAATAACCACGTGGAAGTGTAGAAGGGTCTTGGTAGCTCCAGTTTGCTGGCCCTGACACTTGCAGTCAGCTTTGGGTCCCTGATCGCTGCAGCTCATGTACTGCTCAGCATTGTTATCCCAAATGTAAGAGCAAAGGCCTACTTCAGTACAAAATTTTTAATTTCTGACTAAGTTGACACATCACTGTCCTTTGAATGCTCCTAGAAACAGATGTACAAACAGTCCGGCAAACATGGTGGGGATCTATACTTTGATCCCCATAGAAGTGAGCCACTGAAATGCTTCTCTTTGCACTGCAGCCATAATGTGCTAGGTCCAGCGGCATCACTAAGCTTTGGATAGCAGAGGAAAGTCACTGTAATCCGCTGTCAATGAGTGGCGACAAGAGCGAACATAACTGAACACCAGTAGCTTAGAAACAATAATAAAAACAATATCGAAATGGAAGAGAATACGACTATAAGCTTCGTCTTCTTTGCTCACCACCAAACATCGATGTCTCCACTAAAACCTTATATGTTGCTATCTTCTTGTGGCAGGTTATGTTGCCCTGTGCACACGTCGACGGCCTAGAGTATCCTTAATCAGCATGCAATTAATTGGAGTGCTTCCCTGGCTTTTAAATGTACCCAGTCTACCTGCAATGCAGTTAGTTGCCCACAGAAAGCGATGAGGGTGCGACACCATCTAACAGTTTTCGCCTTGATGATGTAACTTTATTCATCATCATCATGTAGCATGTCCTTTATAAAACGTCGCTCCCATCACAGTCTGTCTGAAAGAAACTCGTTCCCTTGCCAAAATTCCAGCCTCCGCCACAGTCATACTCAGGCATTCCTGGATATCTTGGTGCCATCATCTTCTTGGTCTACCCCTTCCTCTTTTGCCTGGCACAATACCTTCCATCACTGTTCTCTCTAAACAGCCGTGTCTCTTGATGTGACCAAATTATTTGCATTTTCTAGCCAAAATGGAATTGATAAACCATTTCTCCTCTATGCTCAACTCTTGCCGAATATTTACATTTGTCTTTTTCTCTGTCCAGGGTATTCTGAGGATCTTTCTGTAACATTTCGATTCTTTGTCTTGATATATATATATATATATATATATATATATATATATATATATATATATATATATATAATTACTTTATTATATAATTTTATATAACGTGATTATAGTGAGGAAGAGGCTGCGCTGGTCATCAACCTCACTCTCTGGTCCCGAGCTACCTTGGACCAGTAGCAAGACATAAGTCAAGACGACTGTAAGTGATTCAGGATGCATTCTCTTTATTCAAACTTCTTTAGAGACCATGGGTCGCTTGAAACCTGCGGCGCTCGAATCCACACCATTTCTGTTAATCGCCTTACCTCTCAACATATTCGACCCCTAATCTGGAGGCGCAGTAGTTCCTTTTGGTCAGCGTTGTTTCTCGTTGAAAAGTTGTTCAACTACATTTTAGAGACTTTCCTTTCCATCGGTTTTGTTGAAAATTTAGACGTAATTTTATTCTTGCAAGTTGTATATATCGGTGTGCCCAGTTCTCTTTTCCCCAGTGTTTAAGATTTAGGAGCCAGATAACAACATGTGTAGAGGCACAGTCATATTATTTGATGAAAAGATATACCGAGAAGAGAGAAAATACGACACTGTCTTAACATGTTAGGCACCACAGCAATATTTTTAGACGTCTCGGTGACTTTGCGCCCCGGATCTGTCATGCCCTGCTGTATATCATACACACATTTACATTTGCATAGAGAGTATCGGGACTGATAAATAAATTAGTTTAGTCAAGTTTTGTCGAAGAATCAACGTCACTACACACGGTTTAACCCATGAGTGCTCTGTTCTTCTCCGAATTTTTGGAGAATCTCAGCACAAGGCACGAACTCCGTGGCACCGGCGAGTATCCCGTAATAGGTTGGGTAAATGTTTAACATAATTTTGAATTTTGCACGGAAAGTGGGCGTTAGAGACTTATTTTTTCGCTTCCAACTGCCGATAGATTTTTAACGTCCACGAAACTGCACACGGGTGTCCGATCTCTACTACCCAGAGATCCAGGGAAATATCAGAAAGGCCTCGTGAAAAAATTCCTGTCTCCGCCGTGATGAGAACCCACGACCTTCTGCATAAGAATTCGACGTCTTACCTCGAGACCACTCAGCCGTTTTACTACAAGGGGGGACGATGAGGCTAACGTCTGGTCAGGCAAAACACACTGATCAGACAATGTTAGCCAGGTTCAGGAGAAATATACTGGCAATGACCCTCACCTGACCTCTCCGTTGGTCGTCCTGGAAACGGGTTGTTGTCGACGACAACAGTCTTGCTAACAAGGTGAGGTTATACGTGATCCATGTAGTAGTGAACGACACGTAGATGAAGCTACGCATAGCACAACCGCCTTGACGACACCGGTCCAACTTCATCAGCACGCTCAGGATGTGAGGAAAGCTACGACAACCCGCCACTTGACGTCCTTTTTAGGGCGCACAAAAGAGTAAACCTACGCATTGTAGGCATTCAACAATAACAACAACAACAACAACAAGTCATGCGTTCTCATTTCGTTGAACATCTCTGAGACTCCTAATGGGGCAGAGAAAAATGTTTAAAATTCCTGACAGAAATCTTGATAATAGCAGAAAGAAGAATAAAGAAACAATAGGATACATCTGCCAAATGCCAAGAGCAATTAACTCTCCACGTCAGTACCTACCAACCCACACAAAAAATAAATAAAATTAATCCGAAAGTCCAGTCAGTGTGAGCTAACCCGTGCATCACCATCACCCATCACCATCACTGTGTGTGCTCCCTAGAGAGGGCTCACACATCCGCGACACGCGATTGGGGTCCGCCACTACAAAATAGACGACGCCCCCCCCCCCCTTCCACCCCCTTACCCCACTGTAAATGGTGCTCATTTGAGAGTGACTCCCTGGAGGGCGGCTGGCCGTGTTCTTGGAAACGGATATTAAAAGTAGCGTAAATATTGCAGGCAAGGCAGAACCTGTGTAAGGATTTAGTTATTGAACATAAGCCCAAAACAAAGGAGTGAATTTACGATGTGCTTATTTATTTCATTGGAGGTGGAATTGCATACTGTGTGTGTCTGTATTCCAAGTATGTTTGTAATTAATCTTTTTTAATTTGTTGTGATTTTATTGTACTGATTTATCAGTGCTTTTAATGGTTAATGGTGTTAATGCATTTCTCGTTTCCTTTACTTCTGTAACCCTTACAGTCCGGCCTAAATTGATTGATTCGTGTATTAGCGAATTACAGCCCGTCATAAATTGATTAGATTCGTGTCTTAACCCTTTACAGCCGTCATAAATTGATTAGATTCGTGTCTTAACCCTTTACAGTCCGCCCTAAATTGATTACATTTGTGTCTTAACCCTGTACAGTCCGGCCTAAATTGATTAAATTCGTGTCTTCACGCTTTACAGTCCGGTCTAAATTGATTAGATTCGTGTCTTAACGGTAAGGTATGTACCCATATACATCAAGGTCATTTGGAGCATTTTGTTTACTTCCTTCAAGTGGAATTATCTACTACTACTCGAGACGACTGGAGACAAATCATGATGCAGGCACCATTTTCTTGCCTTCCGTGAGACCAGGGGTCGATTGAAACTTGTAGGATTAGATCGCCCCCCGTTCCCATTCATCGCTGTGAGAGGCGAGTGCCTTAACCTCTTGACTACAGCAACCCTTTACATAGGTTCAAATATACTTCCGTATACAGAATCATATATATATATATATATATATATATATGTATATATATATATATATATATATATATATATATATATATATATATATGCCCGCCTATTTATACCACCTGTACTCGGTCGCGCCCCACAGCAGAATCATTAGTTTTGGTTGGCAGCCAATCCAAGAGAAGTTAAACTCCGGGTAGACGAAGCTCGTTACCCTGTTCAGGCAGTTCGCCTAGGAGAGGAAGAACTCTGATTTTAAACCCACGTACAGGAAGTGCTGGTTAGTCTTAGACGATGAGAGTATCATCGGATGTCTCGAGTAATTAGCATCTGTGGGCAACGACTTTACTGTCTTGTGGAAACCTCGGGAAAGGGTACAGCTACGGGAGTAAACACAGACACAAAATCCGAAGTGGTAGCGCCTAAAGCGTATGGTTTCAAAATTGCCTACTCATTCCCGAAGATCCTGTATCTGAGCTGGTGCCAAATTGTCATGCTTTGCATTCCTTTGGATTCCACCAGCGAGGCTGAGAGGGGGATCCTGTAGTTTAGGCAGCCCAGAGTTTCTATATTGAGCGTCCAGGCTTGCGCTGATAGGCTACTCACAGTGTGCCACGCCCATGACCTGCAAAGACTGAGACGCCTATATATATATATATATATATATATATATATATATATATATATATATATATATATATATATATATATATATATATACATATATATCACATTATTCTCTGCATTAGTCTGGCAGATATCCCGTATACTAGGAAGTCAACAATATTATGCATGCGTTCCGATTATTTTGCGACGTTGAAACAATGCGGACCAAGGTCTTTGATCAGTCCGTCTTGCCATTACGATCCCATGTGGGCGATCCTATGTGTTGAGGCATGGGGCGACTAAAACGTTATTCTGCATGTCCATCAGTTGTCAGGGATGCATACACCGTGTCCAGCCCAACTATGTTTGCGTGATGTCACTGCTTTCACGTCTTAAAACAAAGTCTGACGCCAAGTTTCTTCGTTTCGGATCTTAAACAGTATGTCAATGTTTAGTACCACCTGTTCCATTGCTCTCTGAGTGGCTCGAAACTTCTCAGTATCTGCTTGGGAAGGAAGACTAACGCCTGGTCAGGCAAAACATACTGATCAGACATGTTAGGGTCAGCCAAAATACGTGTATACTTGCCAAGATCCTCACATTGGCTTCCCCGTAGACCTTTCTGAAAACGGGTAGTTTTTGTGGCAGCCTGGCTAACAAGGTGAAGGATCGACGTTATCCTCGTAGTAGTGAGCGACAAGCAGATGAAGCCAAGTATAGCACATCCGCCTGGAGGACCCCGGTCTACCTTCATCAGCGCGCTCGGCATGTCAGGAAAGCTACAACTAACGGCCACTAAAGGTTCTTTTTAGAGCGCACCAAAAGATAAATCCATTGTGGGCATTCCTTCAACATCAACAACAACAGTGTCTGTTTTACACAAGTTCCACACTACACATCCGTAAATCTTTGCTGGAATGAGCATGCAATTACAAGTATGTGCTCTTGCCGTAATGTCTTCCGTCTCTTGGAGAAGATATATATCCACTATACACACACACTCGTAGACACATATATAAATACTCGCACACGCGAGACACATACACACATTTTTACATATTCACACACATACACACTAATGCACGCACACATTCCGGCATGATCACAATACTTAGACACACATACGTAACACATGCATTGACATTTACCTTAGGTATACGTTTATAAATGCACTGACACGTATACACACATTATCTCCCACAGACACAACTTATGCATAGATAATTGTATTTTAACACACGATAATGCTTACGGAAAGCATTCTTTATCTTTATATGGAACTAGCGACTCTACTCTACATAGTTAAATAGACAGACAGACGGGCTTGCAGGCAGAAATACAGACAAACAGACAGATGATAAATGGATGGATAGACGGAAGGATGAAAGAATGAAAGTTTGGATGGATAGATGGATATATATATATATATATGTATCATTATCCTCAAGGGCCATCTCTGCATCGGAGGTTGACGGTAATGGGTCTCCACCAGACCCTGTCCCTTGCCAGGTAGGTACACGTAGTCAGGATGAAGCCTGGCCACATATCGATGACTGTCCATCTGTACCTCTGCCATCCGCAGGCTCTCTTATCCTCCACTCTTCCCTCAAATACAACTTTCCGCAGGCTGTCATGGCGCTTGACATGACCCAAACATTTTATGTTTCTGCTTGTTATTTCCGTCAAAGGCATCTTCTCCATCTTGAATTGTTCTAGAATCTCACTATTTGTTTTTTATTCTTCCAAGAAACACGTCCAACTCTTCTGAAGATCCACATTTCAAAGTCTTCAACACTCTTCTCCATTTTCTTGTTCAGGGTCCAGGTTTCTTCTCCATACAATAAAACTGAATGCTCGTTTCATTTAATGATTCTCATTTTTTAAGTTCTGAGATATCTGCTTGCACAGAAGTGTATGTCTCATGCTGTTACATGTATTCTTTGTGATTCCAATTCTCCTAATGATCTGCCTTTCACATTTGCCATCCACCGATATTAGCTGACCAAGTTATAAATAGCTTGACACTTGGTCCAGAAATTCCCCATTTATGTGAATGTCAACTTATGAACTTTCTTTCTTTTTGATGAACACGATATGATTAGTCTTTTTGATGTTGAATTCCAGCCTACATTGCTGGCTTTTGCTGTTTATCTCATCCATTAGGTTCGGCAGATGAACTTTATTCTATGTCATTAACTATGTATCATCAGCATACCGGATATTATTAATACTTTATCCTCCTATATTCAATCCAGCCACTTGGTCTATTTCATTGAACATTTGTATGTATACACTACAAAGACCTGGGGATAGCACACATCCCTGTCTAACCCCCTTTTCTATATTTATATTTGGTGACGCCACACCTTTAGTTCTCAAAGTTACCCATTGATCCGTATAGAAGTTTGTGATGAATTTGTTATCCTTATCGTTCAGACCTATATCCAAGATAGATAAATAGATAGTTGGATAAATAGATAGCTATATAGCTTTATAGACATACATACATACATACATATATATATATATATATATATATATATATATATATAGAGAGAGAGAGAGAGAGAGAGAAACAAATAAATAGATGTATCGATAGATAGAAAGGAAGATAGATAGATAGATAGATAGATAGATAGATAGATAGATAGATAGATAGATAGATAGATAGATAGATAGATAGATAGATAGATAGATAGATAGATAGATAGATAGATAGATAGATAGATAGATAGATAGATAGATAGATAGATAGATAGATAGATAGATAGATAGATAGATAGATAGATAGATAGATAGATAGATAGATAGATAGATAGATAGATAGATAGATAGATAGATAGATAGATAGATAGATAGATAGATAGATAGATAGATAGATAGATAGATAGATAGATAGATAGATAGATAGATAGATTAGATAGATAGATAGATAGATAGATAGATAGATAGATAGATAGATAGATAGATAGATAGATAGATAGATAGATAGATAGATAGATAGATAGATAGATAGATAGATAGATAGATAGATAGATAGATAGATAGATAGATAAATAGATAGACAGACAGACAGACAGACAGACAGACAGACAGACAGACAGACAGACAGACAGACAGACAGACAGACAGACAGACAGACAGACAGACAGACAGACAGACAGACAGACAGACAGACAGACAGACAGACAGACAGACAGACAGACAGACAGACAGACAGACAGACAGACAGACAGACAGACAGACAGACAGACAGACAGACAGACAGACAGACAGACAGACAGACAGACAGACAGACAGACAGACAGACAGACAGACAGACAGACAGACAGACAGACAGACAGACAGACAGACAGACAGACAGACAGACAGACAGACAGACAGACAGACAGACAGACAGGCAGGCAGGCAGGCAGGCAGGCAGGCAGGCAGGCAGGCAGGCAGGCAGGCAGGCAGGCAGGCAGGCAGGCAGGCAGGCAGGCAGGCAGGCAGGCAGGCAGGCAGGCAGGCAGGCAGGCAGGCAGGCAGGCAGGCAGGCAGGCAGGCAGGCAGGCAGGCAGGCAGGCAGGCAGGCAGGCAGGCAGGCAGGCAGGCAGGCAGGCAGGCAGGCAGGCAGGCAGGCAGGCAGGCAGGCAGGCAGGCAGGCAGGCAGGCAGGCAGGCAGGCAGACAGACAGCAGGCAGGCAGGCAGGCAGAGAGATATTGATTGGTAGGCAGATAGCCAGGCAGATTGGTTGGCAGGTAGGTTGCTTGGTTGATAGGTTGGTTGCTGGCTGAATTGATTGATTGATTGTGGTAACAGTTACATTTGCAAATCAAATGATCAACTTCAATCGACTTCCTGAAATTACGATGCGCCTGGAAGGACACGTTAACCGTATATGTCCTCCAAGGAACTAAAACAGACGTTGGCTCTTCTTTTGATGGTAATGATATTATTGTATCCCGTATTTATTCCCTTTCCTCTCTTTTATTCCACCTTCGCATTTCTCGCAGCGCCTAAATGTCGCAGCCCCTGATCGGTGGCGCATGTGGCATACCATTACAGCAGTGACCCTCAACGTATTGTGCCATATGCCCCTTTCGCGCTTTAGTGCAACATATTTCCTACGTTATCCGACGGCAGGGTGAAATTTAGTTTTTTGTCAGGTCTTGGTGACATATCATCATCATTAACTCGAATACTCTCTTCCTTCACCAGAGTGATTGAAAAGAACAAATGTATCCTTCAAATAAGGAAGTAAACGGGTTATAATGAGGGATATGTATGGGGCTAGCAGCCTCTTCGATAAATCCAACTGCAGATACGCATAGTCTATCTGTAAAGGGGTCTTCGTTTAGGTACTTTTATGCTCCACTTGAAGTAATCATGCAAATAGTAAACTATATTTCGATCTGTCTGTCTGTCTGCCTGCCGGTCTGTCTGTCTGTCTGTCCGCGTCCGTCCGTTCATCTGACTGTATGTCTGCCTGCTTGCCTGTCTATCTGTCTCACTGTCTGTCTGTCTGTCTGTCCGTCCGTCCGTCCGTCCGGCTGTCTGTCCGTCTGCTTGCCTGTCTATCTGTCTCACTATCTGTCTGTCTGTATCTCCGTCTGTCTGTCTGTCCGTCCGTCCGTCCGTCCCGTCTGTCTGTCTGTCTGTCTGTCTGTCTGTCTGTCTGTCCGTCCGTCTGTCTGTCTGTCTGCTTGCCTGTCTATCTGTCTCACTATATGTCTGTCTGTTTGTCTGCCTGTCTGGCCGTCCGTCCGTCTGCCTGTCTGTCTGTCTGCCTGGCTTTCTGTCTGCTTGCCTGTCTATCTCACTATCTATCTGTCTGTCTGTCTCTCCGTTTGTCTGATTGTCCGTCCGTCCGTCCCGTCTGTCTGTCTATCTGTCTGTTTGCCTGCTTGCCTGTCTGTCTGTCTCACTATCTGTCTGTCTGTCCGTTCGTTCGTTCGTCCGTCTGTCCGTCTCTCTGTCTGTGTCTGCCTGTCTGACTCACTGTCTGTCTGTCTGTTTCCATGCGTGCCTGCATGCTTGTCTGTCTGCATATCTCTCTGTTTCTCTGTCTGTCTGTTTTTTCTCAACGCTAAACACGGTACATAAGGTAACTCAATAATTACCCATATATGTTGGTCAGAAACCGCTCTTTGTAGATCCTGTACGTTGTTGAGACCCACCATGATGGTTTCCCTAGTGATTGCCCTGCGTAGTGTCTCTCTTGTCTTTACAATGTTTCTGATGCCACACGATCTACACATAATAGCTTGGATGGCTATTCATTCTACGTACATAGGATCAGGATGCTGAGCAGCGCATGAGCTGCAGTGGTCAGCGACGCATGGCTGACTGCTAACGTCAGGGCTAGCGAACCAAAGCTGCCAAGACCCTTCTACACCTCTACGCGGTGATCCTGGATAACAGGCTGCAGCAGGGCAGACTGGCTAAGGAGAAGGGATCGAAGAGGGAATGCTAGCCCGATACTCAAAAAATGCTTGCTGAAGAGGGATGTGTTAGACCGAAAGGTGCAAATATCGCAGTCAAGCTGTAAACTACGACACAACGCATTCCATTCTCTGGACTACATTCTGCTACTTAAGCCCTTTCAGTGTTTGGTAGAAGGAGATTGAGAATGAACGAAGCCAAGCCAAGCCATTCTACGTACATGTACTGTATGCTGCAAACGCTTTCATAATAGTAGAAACATGTTGCTGTTTGGTCTCTAATCTTATTTATTTGTATTAATTCATTTTCAATCTGTCTTAAATATTGTCTTAAGACATTTAAATTCAAATGCATTCAGACTATTTTCTAGAGTTTTGGTCATTTTCCAGTTTACTTCATTATTGTAGTACGAATTTACTTTTAAAAAAAACCTTAAAATTGGGATTGAAATTAGAAATGCCTCTGTATTGCACCCTGTTAATATAGTAGCTAGGGATGTCAAGAGTGTCCTACACGTGGGATCACGGTACAGGCGAACACAATGACGTCATAATTGCAGTTAAAATATGACCGCCCCCACTATTGACATGCACACAAGAATAGGAACGTTCTGTTATCCGTATTTGAGCAGCGAAAATGTGAAGCCTATAGAAATTCATAGGCGAGTGAAGGTCCAGTACGATGCCGTATGACTTCACTCCTGCAAGTGTACAAGTAGAGTAGTAAGTTCCAAAACGGCGTGAGTTCTGTCACAGACCGATTATGACCGGGTTAGGTATATTGAATAGTGACCACAGAGTCGACTGTATCTGGTGATCGTCTAGTTAGGGAAAATTGCCGATTGACTGTGAATGAAATTGCCGCATACCTGAACATAGACAAGGTTCAGCGCACCACATCATTGATGATGTACTACTGTACCACAACGCGTCTGCAAGGTGGGTGCTTACTCCAGAATACAAACAACGACACATTGATGCCTATCAGAAACATGTGCGGCGCGTCCAAGCAGAAGGTAATGATTTCCTAGCAAGAATTGTTACTGGAGATGAAACCTGGATCTCGTAAATTTGCTTTCGTCGTTTATAACGCGAAACACGTTTAAAAATATGTTGCGCCTAACAGCTCAGTGCATCCGAATTAAGCACAAATGTTTTAAATGGTACATTATATAGGTTTACTATTATGCTGAATCCAAACATACGCATGTTCAGTTTGAGAGTATTGTCTTTAGATACTTGGCTACAAAGACGCCCCCTTTTTCTCCTACTTTGGTCTAGATTTTTTTGTCATGGGAGATAAACTTAGAATGAGGTCCAAAAAGGGGGGGGGGGGGGGGGGGGAGAGAATAAAAGTGCGGGTGAGGAGGGAAGACAACAAAATGCGGGGAAGGAGGGAAAACAAAAAAAGGCGGGGGATGAGGAAAGACAAAAAAGGCATACACTTAAGAAATAAACTTATTACAAATGGGAGACTCTGTTATCATAAACATGGTAGAGATGGAGACTTTTAATATCGTAAACATATCAGAGATGGGCAATTTATATTATGGTAAGCATATTGCAAATAGAAAACGTATTATCACAAACCTATTACAAATGGGAGAATTGTATTATCGAAAGTAATTTACAAATAGAAGACCTCGTAAACATATTATAAATTGGAGATGTGGATTATCTTAAAGATATTACGGATGAGAGAATTGTACTATTATGAGCACATCTCATCTCAATTACATGAGGTGATTTGTAATATCGAAAACATATTACAGATGGAAGTCATGTATTATCGTAAACATCTTACAAATGGGAGCCTTGTATTATTATAAACATATACAGACGGGATACGGGATATTATCACTCAACCTTTTATATTATACAAAATATCCGGGTGCAGATATCGCAGACTCGCTGTAAATAACGACACATGGTCACATCGTTCATTTCAGGTGAAACACAGAAGAAGAAGAAGAAGAAGAAGAAGAAGAAGAAGAAGAAGAAGAAGAAATAACGTTAGCCTGTTCATACATAATGACGTTTTTGTGGCTTAATGTTTTTGTAGGGGGGGATTGTCACCCCCTGCCCAATCATCCCTTTCGCGTGACATGTTACAGTGCTTTGTCCCCTCCCGTACACGGCTAACACTAGGGCATTACTTTGCTGTATTCCGACTGTTAAGGTAGTCTCACTGCAAATACACTGTTGTCGAGGATGAAGTATGAACGACTTCTTTGTATAAAACCGAACTATTTAAGAGCTAGGATGGCCAATTTCCTTCCCCGATACAGTTCTTCCTCTAACGGTAAGCCATAAACTCAGCATTGGTCTCCAGAACATGAAGGGAATTTTGTGCAACAAAACCTTGTCGCTGAAACTGAGAAAGAGAGTCATTATGTGGAACCAGTACTGACATGTAGCAATGAGTCCTGGATAATCAGTAAGCAAGCGCATAGTTTTTTTGGAAGCAGTGAAGGTGTGGTGTTACAGAAGAATGCTGCAGATGCCATGGACTGCAAGGAAGACTAAATAGGCACAAACACAGCACAAACACAGCACAAACACAGCACAAACACAGCACAAACACAAAGATAACTTTTTGCAAGGATCAGAACAAGACAGTCCTTCTTTTTCGGGCATGTCATGAGAAGAGGTGGTTTGGAACACGCTGTGACAACGGGAAGATAGCAGGATAGAGCGACAGAGGAAAGCAGAGGGAGAATATGTTGAACATCCTGAGAGAATGGCACTGGGGACAATCAACACCAGTGATGGTGAACGACACACGTGACAGAAGCGGAAGGAGGTCAATGACAAATTATGCCTATCGGCAAGGTACCTGATGATAAAGCCATGTTTTCATTTATTGCTTGGTCGTCTGTAGCGTATTGACAACCTGATTTGAACATGTCACCTTTATCATTTGAATCCAGCGCTCTACCACACTGCTCATCAAACTCTCTTTTCTTCCTTACAAAAGCAAATTACAGATAACCAAACGCAAAGACGACGATCATTAGAAGCGAAATCTATAACTGTGAAAGAAGAATGTTAAAACCCAACGGACAGACAAGAAGACTTATAAGGAGTTACTTAGAGATACCCACTCACCAAAACAATCATGATTGCATATCATCTGTCCACGTCTACCGTTATAAGACATGAGAATGTGCAATCCTAATTAGATTGTTTGTGTGGGGTCTCACAAAACCAACCTATTTAGCATATTATGCTAATAAAAAATATTAAAGCAGAGCAAAATCACAAATTCAGGTCACCATGGCGTCAATAAATGTCGCTATGGCGTTTACAATTTGATAACCTTTGTCGCATTTTCTCACAATGTCCACTCCAGCTGTTCAACCGATTCGCATCTTACTCTATTCCATCTAGTTACTCAAACCGATTCGCATCTTATTATGTTCCAACTAGTTATTCAAATCGATTCATCTCTCACTCTGTTCCTTCTAGTTGCCGAAACCGATTCACATCTCACACTGTCCACTCTAGTTGCCCAACAGATTCGCATCTTACTCTGTTCTGTCTAGTTATTCAAACCGATTCGTATCTTACTCTGTTCCATCTAGTTACTCAAACCGATTCGCATTTCACTCTGTTCCATCTAGTTACTCAAACCGATTCGCATCTTACTCTGTTCCATCTAGTCACTCACACCGATTCGCATCTCAATATCCATTTTAGTTGCATAACCCGATTCACATCTCGCTCTATCCACTCTAGATCCACAAACCGATGTAGGCAAACCTGTGATTTCACATTTTGGGAAACATACCCACACCATCTCTTACAACATCATAAATCGTGTTGCTAAGAATCGCCCATATTTCACAGACAAATCTCTATTCTTGAAATCAAGCAGGCTTTAATATCTTGCATGTCCGCTCTTTTTTACAACCAATTCCATGCCCCGTGCATTCTTGTCACGCTTCCCTTTCCTTTCCTATAATCTCATCAATTTTTTCATCTAAATATTTTATCTCACAAGATTACATTGAGATATTTTTTGCCATATTGACAAATTACATCGGTGTGTCTTATTATTTTCTTCCATATGGTTTGATATTAAGGATCGGAGTTTCAGGGGAGGACAGAATAGATTTACTGTAACATTCCAAAGATGTCATAAAAGGCTATAGCATATGTATAGCAACCTCACAATGTGAAACCATTTACCATATCTTTGAGATAACAAGTTATTTCTTCATTTCTTCCTGTATTATGTTGTTGTTGCTATCCCATAGCTGCTCCGAAATTCTGCTCTTTGCAGCCCAGTATTATTCGTATTTAAATGCAGGTCCACTTAAGTCGTTATACTATACCATACAGTGAATTGGTCATTGTCGGCGGCACTTGCAAGCATTTTTTTTCATGACTGCAGACGATTTGAATTCGATGAGTGGGTGTCTGATTGATCAAGGTGATAGCAATATCTGCACAAGAGCAATTGTTGAAGGTTAATGTGGTTTAAGTGACTAGTGACTGATGTGTACAGGTGTGGAGTCCTTATCATAGAGGGGATATAAACATGCTGGAAAGAATATAAAAAAGAGCGACAAAGCTGATAGTGGGATTCCAGCATTACAATTATGAGGAAAGACTCAGAAAAACCGGCCTACAGTGTCTAGAAGAGAGAAGAATTCGTGGTGACTTAGTACAGGTTTATAAGATGATCAGAGGAATGGATAAATTAGACTATAACAAGTTTTAAAAAATACAGCCACCCACAATAACAAGAGGGCATAGTTACAAGCTAACTAAAGAGAGGTCCAGATTAGATATTAGGAAATATTTTGTTAGTCAGAGAGTGGTGACTGCTTGGAATTCATTGCCAGGGGGGGGGGGTAGGGGGAGGGGGGGGGGGGGGTAGTGGAGGCAAGTATAGTTAATGTATTTAAGAATAAATTGGATGCGCATAGCTTTTAGAGCAAGGTGATGTAAAGGAAACTGGTTGTATACAGACTCTGCAGGGTCTTCTAAACCTGTATAAAGACGTTAACATTAAGTTAAGTGTCCCGTTCGGAACTGAAAGATGAGACTTTGATCACTTCTATGTAACCTTTTCATGTCATCATTACTTTTTGGCTATGACATTTTGCTAAATACACTGCGACCCGTTGTCCCCGCCCCCCCCCCCCCCCCCCCATTTTCATGCAAATTTCCTTGCTATTATTATTAATGATTCGTTTAATTGCGTAGTTACTTCATAGTCTATCCTTTCCTTGTTTTGAAGCTCTGTTTTTGCTAGTCTGTCAGACATTTCTCTTTTTTTTGGTAGAAGCTATTCCCAGGGATCTGTTGCAAGTGGACGTTAATCGTGTGGGCTGTGATTATGTTGTTGATTGCCCTTCCCACCAAAACTCTTATGTTTTATTGTAAGGGGTAGTGATTCAGCATCAACAGAACCGACTTGGAGTTATTATATATCACCATGTCTAGCCGTACCAATTCCCGTAAGTCAAACTGTTGGTGTAGGGGGACGGCGTGGCCTAGTGGATAAGTGGCACGGCTCACAATCCGAAGGTGCTGGGTTCGATCCCCATCACAGCACCTGCCGTTACCCCGGGGAAGCAAACCCTTAGAAAATGCAGGAGGAAGCAGACCCTTACATAAAATGCATGCTGAAGTCGGATGCATTGGGCCGACAGGCGCAAAATAAAAACCACAGTGCAACGCACACCGCCTTGGGGATTAGAGAAATAAGGCGAACGCAAAAAAAAAAAAAAAAAAAAAAAAAAAAAAAAAAACTGTTGGTGTGTGTGGACGGCGTGGGCTAGTGGTAAAGTGACACGGCTCACAACCAAAGGTGCTGGGTTGGATCCCCATCACAGCACCGACCGTTACACCGGAGAAGCAAATCCTTAAAAATGCAGGAGGAAGCAGACCCTTACATAAAATTGGATGCTGAAGTCGGATGCACTGGACCGACAGGCGCAAAATGAAAACCACAGTGCAACGCGCACCGCCTTTGGGAATTGATAAATTGGGCGAACGACAACAAATAAAGAAAAAAAAAAAAAAAATCTCAACTGCTGTTTTAATAGCTTTGTCCTCCGATACATCATTTGAACGGTTCTCATGAATCCCAAAACTCGTACCAGGACCCATCCTTGTATTTCATATAGATACAATACCCTGTAAACGAGGTCGATTTAAAAGTTGATCCATCCGCTTAGACCAGGACTGGGATTCTGGCTGGCTATAGACTGTCTGCAAGGCGCGAGTCTTCAGGATGGTCGGTGTGTTTTAATGACATGGAAAAGTTATCCGACAGTGGTAATCCATGAAACCTGTTTTCCATTTATCTGTCCTCTAGTAAATAGTGAAAATGGCTTTTCAACCAAAATAATAATATTAATAATATTTGATTAGGCGCCAAAGGCCCGTTGCGTAGGGTGGCCACTGCCATGTCAAACTGCCTAGGCTATGCTTATGCGGAGCGTGTCGATCGAAATCCCTACAGACTCTCCTGGTGGAGCCGAGTACTCCGCTGCCTTGGATGAGGGCAACGAGGAGTGGAGTATGTGTTAGACCAATGTTTGTGTCAGGCTTTCCGTGTCTGTCCGTGTCTGACTCCCTGTTTTTTCGTGTTTCCGTCCCCGAGACCTCTAAATTGGGACCATCTCAGTGTGAACCTTGCTGTGCTGAGAATATGAGTTTGGTAAAGGTATCGTGTAACCTCCGATGAAGAGGTTGAAAGGCAGCTTAAGTCCGAGCAGGGTTTTCGTTGAGCAGTGATACCTGAAGTGAATTCTGGCTGCAATCAAGCGGAACGTCGAACGCCAACTTAGACGGATTTCCAACGATTTAAGCGAGCCATGAAATACAGCGAAATGCAGCATAACAAACAGGACAACCGATCGAAAGCACATCAATTCCACAGAATAAAGTCCTTTATATCACCTGGTGAAGGAGTTCTGAATTATAATCCGAACAGGAACCACCAAACACGAGAAAACGACACAAACATCGAAGCGAGTCTAGACCGCAGCTATTTAGGTGCAGCCATATTACTTTGATCAATATCAAAGCAGTCAGTTATATGTGTGAGCTACTAGTTGCATTATGACAGGAAATGGCGTCTTTTGACCTAGAGATATAAGGCTGTATTGTAATCCACATCTTACTACAGTCTCAGTGTGGCAATATTTCAATTCCTGTCATTGGTCGAAAAAAAAACATAAATAATTGTGGTACAATTACTCCATCTGGGTAGACAGAAAATGACACCCGCGTTATAGCGACAAGGCCTTCGTCATGGAAAAAAAACAAATGGAAACTATTAACAAATCAAAAACAAAATGGGGACAGTGTGAGCTAGTGGTTAAGTGACACAGCTCACAATCCGAAGGTGCTAGGTTCGATCTCCGTGGCAATATCGGCCGCTACCCCGGGGAAGCAAACCATTAGAAAATGCAGGAGCAAGCAGACCCTTACATAAAATGAATGCCAAAGTCGGATGCACTGGGTCGACAGGCGCAAAATAAAAACCACAGTGCAGCGCACACCGCCTTAGAGATTTGAGAAATAAGGCGAACGCAAAAAAATTTAAAAAACAACAAAATGAAATAATAAACCACGAAAACACAATACGGTTTGAATTTGCAGCCATAACCAGGAAGTGATCAGTTATGAAAAATTTCAGTTTTGAAGAAGTATAGACCAAACAAGAAATTGTAAACATGATTACTTAAAGATCGAATATACATGAACAAGTACACACGTAGATTGAAGAGAAATGAACAAGTACACACGTAATAGTTGTTGTCCATCACAAGTGATGAAGACCACTCTCTTTGTTCAGCCGTGTGGACAGTCGTATCTCTTGCTGTGTCCGCTGAAATGGGTGACTTGCGCGGTGATTTGGATTAAAGTAAGGAAGAAACTGCGCCTTTTGTCAACCTCACTCAGAGAGCCTAAGCTACCTTTTACCAGTGGCAAGACATTCATCGAGACGACTGCAGATAGCATAGGATGCAGATTTTGCCTCAGGGTTACCACCGAAGCCTTTCCGTAAACATGCAACCCGCAGGGTAGAAAGGTGGGATGGCATCTAACGCAGTTTGTCGTGCTTTTTCGATAACCACAAGAGGTCGTATGGACAACACTCAGTGTGTGAGTGAGTCTGGCATCTCTCCCCAGCTGTATTCAGCTCATCATAGTAGCATCTAAAATTCCCACACGCCAAATTCGTGAAGGTGAACCGGCAGAACTAACCCGTGAAATACGACACAGGTATGAGCGTAGTGCCATTCAGCCGGCGTCCAGACCATGATAAACGGATGGAAGAAATCACAAAAAAAGAACGAAATAACAAGTCCAGACGAAAACAACACCACGTTTCCGTGAACACAAGTGCAAGTCGTCGACTAGTGTGAATTCCAGGCAAATCCGTGGTCTAGCGGCATCCATAATGATCCAAAACAGTAGAGAAATGTAGACTCGCAGCCAGTTATGGCGCCATCTTCGCCAGATTGAGTATACCAATTATAATATATATATATTGAATACACACGTAGATTGAAAATAAATGAGCAACTGCATAATTAGATTCAACGAATTATTTCTTGACTTCTTCTTTCATTCCCAAACTTCCCCATCTGATTATTTAAAAGTAGCATGATGTAGTCTGGATAACGGAATGCGATGTGTCGTAGTTTACAGCTTGACCGCGATATTTTCCCCTTTCGGTCCGACACACCCGACTTCAGCATGGCATTGTTGGTAAGCCAATCAATGTTCATTCTTCGATCTTTTCTCCATCAACAGTCTATCCGCTTGCAGCGTGTTATCCAGAATCACCTCTTGTAGATGGGTCTTCGCAATTCTGTGTCGCTGGCCGCTAGTCTAACAGTCAGCTTTGAGTCGCTGATGCAGCTCATGTCGACACAGTCAATGAAATCATATATCGAATAATATTTTTGAGTACCGGGTTAGCTTTCCCTCTTCGATCCCTTCTCTTTAGCCAGTCTGCCCTGCTGCAGCCTGTTATCCAGGATCACCTCGTAGAGGTGTAGAAGGGTTTTGGCAGCTTCTGTTCGCTGGCCCTGACGCTAGCAGTCAGCTGAGTTGCTGACCACTGCAGCTCATGCGCTGCTCAGCATCTTGCTGAAGTCGGATGGGTTGGACCGAAAGGTGTAAATATCGCAGTCAATCTGTAAACTACGACACAATGCATTCCGTTCTCTGGACTATATTCTGCTACTTACGCCCTTTTAGTGTTTGGTAGTGGGAGATTGAGAATGAACGAAGTCAAGCCAAGCCATATATCGAATCACAACAACAATTAAATGTTATGAATATGTTCTACTTCCACTTCCTCCTGGATTTCCGACCAATATGTCGAGAACAATGTCATTTGACGTTCACGCCTGATGACCTGTTTAGGACAACATGCTATAAGCGTTCACTTTGATCAGTCATCTGCCAGTTTTATAAAATTCCCTTACTCGGTTTCTCAAGGTACTTGATGGCCTGGTAAAGATATTCATGTCCACCTGGGAGTTATATCAAGCTGGACTGACTATCCACCTGTGAACATTAGCTCCAGTAAAGAACAATGAATCGATAAAAACATCAAGACGCACAAAAACATTTTGTCAAGTTTTTATTTAACCTTAGACTTTCTCAGCCACACCAGGTGGTTTATTTTTAGGACTCATTTTTACACAAGTCACGTAGAGTGGCTTGTTATGTTAATACTCTATTAGCAAAGTTTAAAGGGCAATTTTCTAACATGTTTAATGTCATTTCCTGTGGACGAACTATTCAAATTAAAAGCCATTTGCGCTGTTTTTCTAAAACAAATTTGCTCGAATTTAAGAAATTATGTGATAACCGATTTTTTTCAGCAAAATTTATTGATGAAAATAACTTCCAGTGACCGAAAGCAAAGATTATTAACAGAACAAGCACCAAAGCTTATCTGTTTCTGTTTCTGTTTCTAAGAATCGATGTCACTGCACTCCGGGCATAACCATAGGTGCTCAGTCTCTCTCATCAAATGGCGTAAGGTATGGATGCTGATGGTCCCTGTAGCTCGCTGGTTGTACACGTCCTCTCATGTGCCCCACTCCGCTCGAACCTCGTTTAATGTCGAAACTTTGCATTTTGTGGATTGCTGTTTCATCTATTGCAATGTCATCATCCAGTAGGCGGTCATGGATTGAATTCAAAATGTCCCTTCTATCCATCACCAATGTGATCTAATTCATGGAATTTTTTTTTTTCCTTTTTTGAGTTTGCCTTATTTGTCTATTCTCCAAGGCGGTGTGCGCTGCACTTTGGTTTTTATTTTTCGCCTGTCGGCCCGTATCATCCAACTTCAGCATGCATTTTATGTAAGGGTCTGCTTCCTCCTGCATTTTCTAAGGGTTTGCTTTCCCAGGGTAACGGCCGGTGCTGTGATGGGGATCGAACCCAGCACCTTCGGGTTGTGAGCCGTGTCACTTATCCACTAGCTCACGCCGTCCTCATGGAAAATGATTAATACCTTTTTTCAGTCAAGTGACCACTATTTGTTAAATCCTGAGATGATTTCTCACATTTGTTGCATCCCGTGAATGCCACTGAATTTTTCATCACAACGTTAGAGACGATTGTCAAAGCGCCAGAAACAATAAAGTGCTCGTAAAAAGTAAGAAACGTATAATTAGATAATTTAATTTGTCGATAACACAATCAGTCGATCAGTTAATTTCTTGAAAGGCGGATCTAATCCTCAGTGAAGTTTTTGTAAATGAAGGCTTTTACAGAAAAAAACAGTTTTTAAAATATTTACTTGTTATGGACCAGGAGAGACAGAGTGAATTTAGTTCATTTGAAGTATCCATCAACTGTACCGTTCGTTGATAGATTCCCAACTATCTCGCTGGGATGTTTAGATTCCCAACTATCTCGCTGGGATGTTTAGATTCCCAACTATCACGCTGGGATGTCGCATGGTTTCCTTTCTGGCAAGTCGAGATAGGAGACCATATAATGTTGTGGTGGGGCTGGCAACCTCATTTGCCTAAAAACCAATGCCAAAAAAAACCCACACCAAAACCAGTGGATGCATGAATCCTTTTCTGCTGGATAGGGAAAGTCCGAATGGGGTGTTGGACGAACGCTCCGCCAATTGAAGCGCTGAGCTTGATTTTGTTGTTGTTGCGGATCTAGTAGATTCCATAATTAGGTCCAATACCAGCAGCGTTTGGGCTCTCGCGCTTTGGCCCAATGCTATGGAATGATATATGTACGTGTGTATTAGTTGTTGATTAGTGTCATATAAAGTATTCCATTTTTTTTCGCCTAGGAGAAAGAAGCATTCTCCCAACATCGTTGAGTGATGAGCACTGAAAAAGATGACGATCAACGGATTCGTATGGGTGTGTACACAGCTGGCATTATAGAGAGTGTTGTGCTTGGATTCTGTTCTGGTGCTTGTTAAGGGGGATGTGTTATTTTTCAGGTAGAAAACCGTGCCCAGATCCTTCCTTGTGAGTTTATTTATGTTTTCATTTGGATTTGGGCTTGCCATATGTCTGTGTACCTCCTTCACTCTCTTCCCAATGACCTATCTACTGAGCCAGGTTTCTTTGTTTGCTGTTATTATGAACTCTTTGACTGTTTGTAAAGTTGTTGCCATGTGTTGCTGTTCTTGTCTTGACCCTCTTTGCTAGTCTCTGCCTTGTAATTGCCAGGTGTGTTTGAGTGTACAGTGATTCACTGCATAACTATCTTGATAGCATTACAAATGATAATATGGTAAACGACATATTCGTCTGACTTAATAACATACTATTTTCAGTATTTTAAAAATAATACGAAATACTGTGTTTAAAGCTATAACCGTTTGATAAGCACTGATCCGAATATCACGCCATTTGTTAAGCTTAATCCAGGTTCACCATGTTTGCAAATCAACAATAGCAGGCAGACATACGTCATGTCCGGGAAACATAAATATCCGTTCTGCAATTCCAATTAACATAAAGTTCTTTTTCCCAAGGTCGATGAGATTCAAAGTGCCAGGACTGTGCTTAGGGAAGCAGGAACAATAAGACATTCATCATCATCATGTTACGTTCTTGGGGGAGACGAAGGTCATTTTCATTCTGTATTTTTTGTTGTTTGATAATTTCACCATTCATCTTCATCATTATGATACGTGCCTGGTGACCAGAAAATAAGTTTAATTCACAATCAGCTTTGATTTTATCTTGTATACTGCTTGTTAAGATTGTCATTTGTTTCTGTTCTTGTTGAAAGCAACTTTTGTTGAGTTAATTTACCCCTTTAAAGTCCGGCTTGAATTGATTAGATTTGTGTGTTAACTCTTTACAGTCTGATCTAGATAATTATATATATGTCTTAACACTTTACAGCCTGTCTTATTTAATTAGATTTGTGTCTTAACTCTTTACAGCTTGACCTAATTTATTAGATTTGTGTCTTAGCACTTTACAGCGTGACCTAACTGGTTTGATTTCGGTCTTAACTGTCTACAGCCTGACCTAATTGATAAGAGTTGTGTCTTAACATTTTACAGCCTGACCTAATTGATAAGAGTTGTGTCTTAACACTTTCCTGACCTTATTTATTAGATTCGTTTCTTTAGCTATTACAGTGTGATCTAAGATACGATTCTCGCTTAGACGTATTTCTGTAGCCTGTAGTAGATATCCATAGCAGGCAAAGATGGTGTAATATCAGATTTGGGCCTTGTGCTGCAAGATTTGATCTCATTTGACTGAAAAGTCCAACCCTGACACGTCAGACTCTATCGCACATGCGACTTGCACGTCTTTGTAATTAATAACAAATTAATGTTGCACATTTTGACGGATGTGAAGACAACTGGAAGATTTGATACAGAAGATATTTCAAGACAAGTTAAATATTTGCTACAGAAGATATGTAGAGATAAGTTGAAAATTTGCTACAGAAGATATGTAGAGATAGGTTGAAGATTTACTACAGAAGATATGTAGAGATAGGTTGAAGATTTACTACAGAAGATATGTAGAGATAGGTTGAAGATTTGCTACAGAAGATATGTATAGATAGGTTGAAGATTTACTACAGAAGATATGTAGAGATAGGTTGAAGATTTGCTACAGAAGATATGTAGAGATAGGTTGAAGATTTGCTACAGAAGATATGTAGAGATAGGTTGAAGATTTGCTACAGAAGATATGTAGAGATAGGTTGAAGATTTGCTACAGAAGATATGTAGAGATAGGTTGAAGATTTACTACAGAAGATATGTAGAGATAGGTTGAAGATTTGCTACAGAAGATATGTAGAGATAGGTTGAAGATTTACTACAGAAGATATGTAGAGATAGGTTGAAGATTTGCGACAGATGTTATGTAGAGATAGGTTGAAGATTGGCTACAGAAGTTATTTCAAGACAAGTGGAAGATTTGCTACAGAAGATATGGGACGATAGCTTGTAGATTTATTACAGGTAAGATAAGCCTTCAGTTGAAAGATGTATTCCATTACAGCTACGAAGGGTTGCTTAGGATCTGTTACATGCGTCATGTTAATACAAACTAAAGATTAGACACGTGACAGATGTGAACACGGGTTTATATGCTTGTTAAGTTGTAAATACTATGGACAGTCATTAAGTAAGTCACAACAATTTTATTAACAAAATTGTTACAAGTGCGGAAACTAGAAATTTGTTCTGTCTTATGTTTCCTGCCTGGCAATACACTGTGTATACATGAACACTAGTTTGTAGATGCCATCTCGGAAAAAAGTCTTTTGGTGTGATTTTTAATCAATTTTGCAACGCTTAAATTTCCTCGTTGCCAGCTGCGTTGAGACACATCTGCTTTATATGTTCTTATAACCGAGGTCATCATATATAATTGTGTTCGCAGCGCGCTGACTCCTGTTGAAATTTACGCTCATTTCATCAGTAGTGCCTACTCGCCTGTTGCCATGGACTAGCTGGTCGATCTGTTGTTTCACTGTGTCATTTACCGAGCTTGCTGGTCTCCCACGCCACATTTGATATTGACATTTTGTCATTCGTTTTAAAATCTTTCCACCCATTCATACACTCTCCTCTGACCCCAGGAACTGTCTCCTTTACATGTACTGTGTGAAGATTGGATGAAGATTCAAGAAAAACTTGCTCCAGGACATGTACTGTGTGAAGATTGGATGAAGATTCAAGAAAAACTTGCTCCAGGACATGTACTGCGTGAAGATTGGATGAAGATTCAATAAAAACTTGCTCCAGGACATGTACTGTGTGAAGATTGGATGAAGATTCAAGAAAAACTTGCTCCAGGACATGTACTGTGTGAAGATTGGATGACGATTCAAGAAAAACTTGCTCCAGGACATGTACTGTGTGAAGATTGGATGAAGATTCAAGAAAAACTTGCTCCAGGACATGTACTGTGTGAAGATCTCTTCACAGGTTAAGAACAGGTGTGTCCAAATGTTGGTCTAGCCTGAAAAATGGGGAAATGCAGAATATAAATGCTGCGAATGTGGTGCCATCCAAGACCTGGAACTTCTGATTATAGATCAGATTATGCAGGAATCGTATACAGTGGAGGACCTGATGGTCGCAAATGAAGGAGCCCTGTCGGTGTCTGGTTTTGGGCGAAATCTGTGAGTTTGCTGGATAGGAAAAGAACGTAAGCGCAGAAAAGTTCTACCAAAGGATTACGTTGGTTCATACAGTGGTGATTTATGCAGTAATTTATTAAACGCGTATGGAGTTTGCTAACCACATCTGCAAATCTTGTTATTTATATTACTGATTTGATGGTAACGTCGAGGTCAGCTGCAATATACTGGTTAAAACCCCCACCTCACATCCACGTGCACCGAAAAAAGACTACTGCAGCAGCTTGGTCAACGTCGGGGTGTGTTCGCTGTGATCCCCGTAAGCTTGGAGCACGCTGAACATCACTGAATTGCTCTACTACAAGAAGGATACAAATCATCCTTCTTTAGTACGCCCAGTCATGGTAGAAGACCCCCTCTGAGCCACTAGCCGAGAAAATTCGCCAAGAGTATAGAATTCAATTCAAGTAGGTTAGAAAACAACACACAAAAACATATTTGCCTCAGTAACATACATGGAGGGGGAGCGTGTACCTTGCTTTTCTTGCCAGTATGGAAACTTTAGATCCTGACAGACTAAGCTCTTGCAGTGCTCTCTTTAATGGGAGATGACTCTCCAACCGTTTTATGCGCGGTGATTAATTGCTCTATATATAACCGTCAAGAGAGGGAAGGCCGACTCAAGAGATCGCTGAGAGCTATAATTAAACCAGTATAGAAGAAGGGAACGTTTTACCGGAGGTACAAACCTGCCACTCTGATTTAATGGTTCTCAGATGGCCTGCAGATATAACAGTTTCTTGAGCGTATGTCAAGTGATGTCCTATTTTCAGAACGAAGCCTTCTACACAGCAGACCTGAACACATCTCGATTTCTGGCAAGGCGATGCGCTTCACACACGGACAGCTTCAAACTGCCAGCACTGTCCTGATACCATCTCCTTCAGTGACAACCTCTTTTCCCAGGCCTCGTGCCTCCCACTATCTGCCTCTCCTAGGCACTGTCTTTTAGATTTATTGAAATTACCCAACGTCTTGCTTGTTATGTTATTTATAAGCCACTTTTCTTGTATACCTGGTTGTTGCAAAATTTCTCTATTTGATTTCTTACACGTCCAAGCTTATTCTTTTTTGCTTTTTGTCCTCCTTGTGCCTTCCAGCGTCAGGTTTTGAAGTGGTTTTCTTGACCGGTTTTAGTATGTGCTTCGTACATGCAGATCTTCGCTGCTTCTATTATTTCTGTGTTTCATCTTTTGCGTTGGCCGCCTTTGGCTCTATATCCATTGTATGTGTAGCGCATTGCTTTCTGTGGGGCGGGGGGGGGGGGGGGGGGGAGGGGCGTGGCAAGCGGGGGGGGGGGGGATATTATATGTTGTTAGTCTTGTCACTTAGCCGAAACATTAAGTTCACTGTCTTTTGATTAAGTCTAGTACTGGTGGTGTGCCATTTGTGTGTCCTATTGTCTTTGTTTTTGACTCTATCCATGCTTGTTACTCCATGTATTCGTCGCAGGCATTTAATGTCCGTTGTTTCGATGTTGCTTTTATCTTTTTTTCTTAATGTCAAAATTTGACACTGGCAGTACAATGTGCGTAGAAATATAGTGTTGCATAGAGTTCTTTTTGTGTCTTTTGTTGTGTGTTTGCATGTTAATTTCATGGACTTTTACCCAATGATTTGACTTATTTTATCACATCTGGTTGTGGATTTCTGCTATCGCCTTTTCTATCTGCTGAGATTATGTTACTCAGGTATGCTACATTTTTCACCCGTTTTACTTATTATTTTGTATGAGTATTGTTGCGTTTATTATGTTTCTAGCAAAACTCCGAATTTCTCTAATTTGATTTTGATATTATATTTTGTACATACCTAATTAAGATTGTTGCTATGTTGCTGCAGTTACTTTTCTGATGTGTCTTGGAGTCCTTGATCATCAGCAAAGAAAAGTGCGTTTATGTTTCACTGAAGTTGTTTCCCTCACATGTTGACATTTTATTGTTGCGTGCAAATGTCGTCTGTCTTCAACGATCTTCTATAACACTACGTGTCGAAAGATGTCTTTTATGCAACGGAAATGGTTTTATGTAGTGTTCCTCGTCTCGTTTATATATGTTTCCACCGGATCAAGATGCTGAGCAGCGCATGCGCTGCAGCGGTCAGCGACCCATAGCTGACTGTTAGCGTCAGGGCCAGAGAACCAGAGCTGCCAAGACCCTTCTACACCTCCACGCGGTGATCCTGGATAAAAGGCTGCAACAGAGCAGACTGGCTAAGGAGAAGGGATCGAAGAGGGAATGCTAACCCGGTACTCAAAAAATGCTTGCTGAAGTCGGATGTGTTGGACCGAAAGGTGCAGATATCGCAGTCAAGCTGTAAACTACGACACAAAGCAGTCCGTTCTCTGGACTACATTCTGCTACTTAAGCCCTTTCAGGGTTTGGTAGTGGGTGATTGAGAACGAACGAAGCAATGCCAAGCCATTCTCTTTGTTTTGTCAGTGTTCATTATCTTTGTTTTGTTAATGTTTACAAAGAGGTTTTAATCTTCGCTGCATCTTCTGCTATGAATATAGCTTAACTTATTCACGATAAAGAATTGATATATCGGCGAACATATTTTTCTCAATGGCCGCACAGCTGATTCGTCGGCTCAACGACGGTTACACACAAACACGTTGTACTTTTGACAATGGAACTCTTCCCTCTATATCACACACACACACACACACAGACACACACACGCGCCCACACACGCACCCACGCACGCACGCACAGACACACACACACACACATGCGCCCGTGCACACACACACACATATATAAAGTTCTACTCAGTTTAAAAATTCCACGGAGCATACAGTTTGCCTTCTTTGGGAAGACTGCGCCAAAACACGCCCCGTGCTCTTGCAGTGGGGGTTTCGCTGAAAATTTGTTTAGCTAAATGAGATTGCCAGTCACATGTACAACTCTGTTTAATCGCTTCTTACATCATGATTGAAGATGCAGTGAACCTATTTAATCTTCATTGGAATGGATCCAATGATCCACTCTGCGAACATATTCATCCCCTTAAGGCATATATTTTCAATTACTTCTATTTTTCTTTCATTTCTCAACTAGTCGGTATACAATATGGGATTCGAAAGTAGAACATTTCTATTTATAAATATGTACACGTACTTGAGAATGGCGAAGAGTTTACATGACCAGAGGCCCATGAAATGTCTAAATGTAAGCGTTCAAAAAAGTAAAATATGATACACGAGATAGCGCCTTAAGGGTGTATCACACGAGAGCTTGAAATGTATATGATTTGTTAAATGACAGTTTAGAAAGACACCTTCGAATTATTTCACGAAATATGGAAAGACACTTTCTAATTATTTCACAACAGCTGGGAAGACACCTTCTCATTTATTTTTTTACAGATGAAAAGACACCTGATTTATTTGATGACAGATGAAAGACACCTTATAATTTATTTGAGGACAGTTGGGAAGACGCCTTATAATTTATTTGATGACAGATGGAAAGACACCTTATAATATATTTCATGACAGCTGAGAAGACACCTTGAATTTTATTTCATGACAATTGACAAGACACCTTGCATTGTATTTCATAACAGCTGAGAATACACCTTGCATTTTGTTTCATGGCAGCTGAGATGACACTTTACAATTTAATTCATGATTGGTGAGACGGCGTGGGCTAGTGGTTAAGTGACACGGCTCACAACCAGAAGGTGCTGAGTTCGATCCCCATCACAGCACCTGCAGTTATCCTGGGAAATTAAACCCTTAAAAAATGCAGGAGGAAGCAGACCCTTACATAAAATGCATGCTGAAGTCGGATGCACTTGGCCGACAGGCGCAAAATAAAAACCACAATGCAACGCACACCGCCTTGGGGAATAGAGAAATTAGGCGAACGCAAAAATAATTTCATGACTGCTGAGAAAATACTTTTATGGTTTACCAAATCTGTTCTGTTTCGTTAAGAATCGACTTCTATTCACTTCCGGTGAAGACATATGTGTTCAGCTCCTTTCAGTTAAATGCCAAGAATGTAGATACGGATGGTTCGTGCATCTCGCTGGTTGTACACGCTACTGTTCCGTCCTACCAGGCACCGCTCTCTGCAGAACCTTCGTAAGATATGAAAACTGTACATTTCTTGTTCATCAATATCAGTGTCTTCATACACAATCCGGTCGTTGATCGACTACAAAAGTTCACCTTTGTCCATTGCTAATGCGCCCACTACAAGTGCACCCGAAGCCAGGATTTCCGTTTCTCCTTCCCACCAACCACATCTTTATTATAACCGTGGACCCACACTAGTTCTCGATATTTCGAGAACTCTATGTCCACTATCCGTCCAGGCCCCAGACATCCCAAACAGTACCTTCCGAACCAATTGATTGAGAGTCAAAAACATAAAGGTAAAAAAACATAAGAATGGGTATGGTAAGATGGCAACAGCCAGTGTCCTTCCACGAGAAGCTGTACGGAAGTGTACAGAGTCTTGAGTTGACTGCTGCCTTCGTTAGAGTCATTGAAGTTGAGGTCTGAAGACAAACGAGGAAGAAGAAGAAGTGATATTAAACATACCAGCAAGGAAGTGATAGTCAAACTGTATAAAGCATTAGTTAGACCTAGATTGGAGTACTCCTTATCAGAGAGGGGATATAAACTTGCTGGAAAAACTACAATTAAAGAGCGACAACGCTGATAGTGGGATTCCAGAATTACAGTAACGAGGAAAGGTCAGAAAATCCGGCCTACAGTGTTTAAAAAGAAGACGAATTCGAGGTGACTTAATACAAGTTTTTAAGATGATAAAAGGAACGGATAAATTAGACTATAAAAAGTTTTTTTCAAAATTCAGCCCCCCACAAGAACAAGAGGGCATAGTTACAAATTAGCTAAAGAGAGGTCCAGATTAGATATATTAGGAAATATTTTTTTAGTCAGAGAGTGGCGAATGCTTGGAATACATTGCCATACAAGGTAGTGGAGGCAGGGACAATTAATGCATTTAAGAATAAATTGGATGAGCATAGCTTTCAGAGCAAGGTAATGTAAATGAAACCGGTTGAATACTCCGCACACCATAAAATAGACCGCCAGGTGCTAAACCAACTGGCAGATAGCGACCACAGGCCGATCAGGCTAACCATTGACATGGAAGTAGGCCCACAGGAAACAAAACCGCTCCCACGTTGGAATTACAAACGAGCCGACTACGACAGATTTGCAATCCTGACAGATGGGCTGTGTGAAACCATCAACACACGAAACACCAAAATGAAGCCCATGGTAGAGAGCCTAAGCAAGGCAATAATGCAAGCCGCCACTGAAACCATCCCAAGAGGAGCTAGGAAAAACTATAAGCCCTACTGGAATGATGAGTTGCAGAAAGTGGAAGATGCAGTAACAAATGCTAGGAACATGGCAGAGCGAGAAAAATCCATGGAGGCAAACATCGCCCTCAAAGCCGCCGCGGCGAAGTACAAACACACTCTCAAGCAAACAGCAAGAGAAAGCTGGAAAAATAAAACTGAAAGTCTAAACCTGGACAAAGACGGGAACAAGCTATGGAAGCTAGTCAGAGCCATGAACGACGAAACCCCGTCAAATAAACAAATTACTATCAAACAGGGCGAGAACTTGATCACAGGTAAGAAAGCTGCAAACGCCTTTGTCGATCACTATGCCAGAGCAAACCACACCGAGGTCCCTGCAGATAAGCATACAGACATTAGCAAAGAGCTAAAGGAACACGAAAACATGAATACGGCTCCTGAAGAGCACATGATGGCCAAACTAACAATGCGCGAAATGGAAGAGGCTTTGAGAACACTAAAGAAAAGGAAATCTCCCGGAAAAGACGGGATAACAAACGAAATGCTGATGGGGATGGGCCAAACAGCGAAGAAGAAATTGCTATCGGTCCTGAACCAAAGCTGGAAAAGGGGAATTGTACCACAGGCATGGAAAGATGCAATACTGGTACCAGTACCAAAAACAGGAAAGGACAAAACAGATCCAAATGGATACAGGACCATAAGATTACTGAGCTGTGTCGGCAAGCTGATGGAACGGATGATAAACACCAGACTGATGTGGCATCTGGAAGAAAAACGAATACTAATTCCACAGCAAGCCGGCTTTAGACAGCACAGATCCACTGAGGACCAGGTCATCCTCATAGCCCAGAAGATAGAAGATGCCTACCAGGCACAGAAACACACAGTAGCTGTTTGGGTGGATCTGGAAAAGACATTTGACAAAGTCTGGAAAAATGGACTTAGAGTCAAGCTAAGAAGAAGTGATGTCTGTGGGAAGATGTACAAGTGGATCAACCACTACCTCAAACAAAGAACGGCCAGAGTCCAAGTACAAGGGCAGATGAGCAAAAAGGTGACCCTCGAGCAGGGAGTACCCCAAGGGGGAGTGTTGTCACCCACACTCTTCCTGGTATATATAAACGATATTACAGAGAATATACCAAGAAGAGTCCATAGCTCAATGTTTGCAGACGATCTGGCTATGTGGACCTCTGAAAAGAATCTCACCATAGCAAGAAATCGGATGCAGACGGCCCTAACATCGCTGGAAGAGTGGGCGAACTCATGGCTGGTCAAAATAAACGAGGAGAAAACCACATGCACAATATTCTCGCTTTCATTAAAACCCAAAAGTACCAAATTAAGTCTAAATGGCAAAATCCTGCAGCCAAACAACAACCCAACCTATCTGGGAGTCACATTTGATCGGCGCATGACATGGAGAAGTCAGATTGAGAGAAACCGAATGAAAGCCAGAGAAAGAATGGCAATCATGAGGAAACTTGCTGGCACAAGCTGGGGAGCAGACGAAGGCATACTAAAGAAACTGTACACTGGAAGAGTGAGACCATTTCTCGAGTATGGCATTGCGGCATGGACAACAGCAGCGAAGGCGAACTTCGATAAAGTTAACAAACTTCAAAACCAAGCCATGAGAATTATAACAGGTGGCATGAAGTCAACGCCAATTGTAGAACTTGAAAAGATTACAAAACTGCAATCCATGACCGATAGAAGAGACTGCAGAGCCCAGCTGCAGTCAGAGAAACTCCGAAGACTGACTGACCATCCAATGCACCAGAGACTAAACAATTTTGGAAATGGGAAACTAAAGCGGAGAAACTTTGCAGAAATAGCCAAAGCAAAGATGCACGAAGATCCCATAAACGCACTAACAACACCAAAACCCATCACTACTGTACGAAAACCTACCTGGAGGCAGGATATATTTCCAGAGGTGGTAGAAAATATACCAGGCATTGCAAACAAAAACTGCCAGACTGAAAAAGAAAGGAGAGATACTACCCTAAGCTTCATAAAGAAAAGCTACCAAAGCATGGACTGGACCCATGCATACACCGACGGTTCTGTAACAAACACTACACAGAACGGAGGGGCAGGAGCATACCTGAACCTACCAAATGGCAGAAAAATAACACTGTCATTCGCTACTGGTAAGTACACAAGCAATTTCAGAGCGGAGGCAGAGGCACTGAGGGCGGCAGGGGAAGAAATGGTGACACACAGTGAAAATGAGAGCCATATAGTCCTGCTGACAGATGCTCTCGCCGTAGTCACAGCGCTAAAAAGCCAGAAAAACACTGAGCTCAATGACTTAAGAGCAGCACTCTGCAAACTGTGCCAGCAGTCCGCACCAAAAAGGGTAGTGGTACAGTGGATTCCGTCACACTGCAACATCCAAGGCAACGAGGAGGCAGACAGACTGGCAAAAGAAGGTGCAAGACTACCACAAACAGATACCAGTATGATGTACGAAGAGTCAAAACGGCTTATCAAAGCCAGATACATGACCAAATGGGAAACCGAACATACTGGTTACACCAAAAACGATGCCTATTACCAGTTGAACCGAAGAGAGCAGGTCGTTGTCTTCAGACTTCGCACTGGCCACAACAGACTGAGGTACCACCTATTCAACAAACTGAAGATAGGGTGTACCGACGAATGCCCGTGCGGTACTGGTAAAATGACCGCTGAACATCTGCTGCAGAACTGCCCGACATACAAGGATCAGAGAGAGCAGATGTGGCCATTACCAATGGAACTGCAAGACAAGCTCTATGGCAGTGGCGAGAGCCTCAGGATGACCGCCGCTTTTTTCGAAAAAATAATGGTTACTGTCTGACTGCGTACGCAGAAGAAGAAGAAGAAGAATACTCCGCAGAGTTTTATGAACCAGTATAAACACTTTAAGTTAATACTTTAAGTTAAGTCGTTGAGTTAAGACGTTGAGTTAACACGTTAAGTTAAGGCGTTAAGTTAAGGCGTTAAGGTAAGACGTTAAGCTAAGACGTTAAATTAAGACGTTCAGTTAAGACGTTAAGTTAAGACGTTGAGTTAAGACGTTCAGTTAAGACGTTATGTTAAGACGTTAGGTTAAGACGATAAGTTGAGACGTTAAGTTAAGGCGTTGAGGTAAGACGTTAAGTTAGATACCGCACTGAGAGGGAAACACAAACGAAACCTACGTTGCAACTAATAGGCCTTCATCGGGGACAACAAACAGCCTCAATATGGAATTAGCAAATCACAGAAGGAGGGAAGAATACATAAATGGAGGTTATCAATAAATATAAGCGAAAACAAGGTAAATATCTTAGAATTCGTCAGATTACTCCTCATAGATCCGATGCAAGATGCTAAATGCTGTAAGAGACGGTTACAGTCCTCAGTTAATAGGTCAGATGACCATTTCAGAGTGGAAGTCACCTACTCCATATCTATGTTGATACTACACGTTGTTGTCAAGTATGCACCACTTCCCTCGGCAGCAACCCTGCCTCTCACTCTAGCAGAAAAGCCCCAACCGACTTTCTTACCGCTTAGTCCAAATATATCGCAAATGCTAGCATCAGGGTCCTAGACATTTTTACTTATTAGTTATTTAAACTCGAGGTCAGCTTTCTACTGCGCCAGTCTCTGCATTCTCTTCCCTGAGTGATAATGACCAAGTGCTAGTCTGTCATTTTATCTCCAAGGAGAACCTATTATTCAACATTGTTTATGGTCTCCACTGTGGACACTGACCAATCGTTCTTTCTATCTGTGCCATCCATGACACCTCTCTCCAGATTATATTTCTCTTGATATCTACAGTGTCCATATGTGGTGGGTGCCTCTTGTCTGCAGCTACTCGCACAATTACACTTTACAGGCGGAAGTCTACTTGCTACAGGGCAGCTAAAATTACACATTAATTATTTGTTACAAGACAGCTGAGAATACAGGCTAACTATGTTACAACGGACAATCATTAAGTAACAGCATAAAGAGTATGTACAATAGACAATCGTATTTCAAAACACAAAATGGTTCTGTAGCAATACTCCATGTAGCGATTGTGACGATCGAGCAGTATGCGCAGGCGCAATACAACGTTCAACATGACCGTCTACTGTCGAAGTTGCACCGTGAAAGAACAACGTTTTATTAGTCTTTTGTGGTGATATGAACCCTATTGAAATGTACAGAAGAATGAAGGTTCAGTATGAGGACAGTTGTCTGAATTAGAGGATAATGTATTAATGGATAGAATGATTTCACAAAACGGAAGACAAAACGGCATTGATGATCCGTGGCGTGGGAGACCACAAAGCGTAGCAACTGACACAGTGAAACAGCACATCGACCAGCTAGTCCGTGGCAACAGGAGGGATGAAATGACCGTAAATTTAAAGATGACTTATGGCGCCAAGCACAAAATTGTCTGTGATCACTTCAGTTTTAGAAAATTATGTAGCAGATGAGTCCTAATACAGTTGACAACGAAGTAATGGAAGAGATGCAAAATTGGTTAAAGGATGCACAAACATCCTTTTTATCTAGAAGAAATCCACAAATTAATGGACAGGTGGACAAAGTGTGTTACCAGGCTCCGGGACTATGTCGAAAAATGAATCGCACACAATGTCTGGCTCGCAGACTTGTAAAAATCTTTTTAAGACAATTACTGTTACTAAATGACTATCCCTTGTACATGACGGCTGTGAAGACATCTTGATGATGTGGTTCAGAACAGCTGTGATGACATCTAAGTGATATGTTACAGAACAGTTGTGATTACATCTTAGTGATGGGTTACATGTAGACTTTGATCGTAGTGATGTGTTATATGACGGCTGTGAAGACAAGTGGAAGATTTGTTACATACGAAATTTGAAGGTAGGTAGATAATAGTTGTCCATCACAAGTGATGAAGGCCAGGTAGGTAGAAGATTTGTTAAGGCACAGCTGTTTAGACAGTTGAAAGATTTAATCGATTACAGCTGTGAAGAGGAACGATGAGGCTAACGACTGGTCAGACAAAGTTAGCCACGGCCAGGAGAAATATACTGACCAAGACCCTCACCTGACAGAACGATGAGGCTATCGTCTGGTCAGACAAAGTTCACTGATCAGACAAAGTTAGCCAGGGCCAGGAGAAATATACTGACCAAGACCCTCACCTGACGGGACGATGAGGCTAACGTCTGATCAGACAATGTTAGCCAGGGCCAAGAGAAATATACTGGCAAGACCCTCACCTGACGGGACGATGAGGCTAACGTCTGATCAGACAATGTTAGCCAGGGCCAGGAGAAATATACTGACCAAGACCCTCACCTGACGGGACGATGAGGCTAACGTCTGGTCAGGTAAAACACACTGATCAGAGAATGTTAGCCAGGGCCAGGAGAAATATACTGGCCAAGACCCTCACCTGACGGGACGATGAGGCTAACGTCTGGTCAGACAAAGCCCACTGATCAGAGAATGTTAGCCAGGGCCAGGAGAAATATACTGGCCAAGACCCTCACCTGACGGGACGATGAGGCTAACGTCTGGTCAGGTAAAACACACTGATCAGAGAATGTTAGCCAGGGCCAGGAGAAATATACTGGCCAAGACCCTCACCTGACGGGACGATGAGGCTAACGTCTGGTCAGACAAAGCCCACTGATCAGAGAATGTTAGCCAGGGCCAGGAGAAATATACTGACCAAGACCCTCACCTGACGGGACGATGAGGCTAACGTCTGGTCAGGTAAAACACACTGATCAGAGAATGTTAGCCAGGGCCAGGAGAAATATACTGGCCAAGACCCTCACCTGACGGGACGATGAGGCTAACGTCTGGTCAGGTAAAACACACTGATCAGAGAATGTTAGCCAGGGCCAGGAGAAATATACTGGCCAAGACCCTCACCTGACGGGACGATGAGGCTAACGTCTGGTCAGGTAAAACACACTGATCAGAGAATGTTAGCCAGGGCCAGGAGAAATATACTGACCAAGACCCTCACCTGACGGGACGATGAGGCTAACGTCTGGTCAGACAAAGTTCACTGATCAGACAATGTTAGCCAGGGCCAGGAGAAATATACTGACCAAGACCCTCACCTGACGGGACGATGAGGCTAACGTCTGGTCAGACAAAGTTCACTGATCAGACAATGTTAGCCAGGGCCAAGAGAAATATACTGACCAAGACCCTCACCTGACGGGACGATGAGGCTAACGTCTGGTCAGACAAAGTTCACTGATCAGACAATGTTAGCCAGGGCCAGGAGAAATATGCTGACCAAGACCCTCACCTGACGGGACGATGAGGCTAACGTCTGATCAGACAAAGTTCACTGATCAGACAATGTTAGCCAGGGCCAGGAGAAATATACTGACCAAGACCCTCACCTGACGGGACGATGAGGCTAACGTCTGGTCAGACAAAGTTCACTGATCAGACAATGTTAGCCAGGGCCAGGAGAAATATACTGACCAAGACCCTCACCTGACGGGACGATGAGGCTAACGTCTGGTCAGACAAAACACACTGATTAGATAATGTTAGCCCACGGTCAGGAGAAATAAACGGACCAAGACCCTCACCTGACAAGACGATGAGGCTAACGTCTGGTCAGACAAAACACACTGATTAGACAATGTTAGCCACGGTTAGGAGAAATATACTGGCAAGACCCTCACCTGACCTTTCTCGTTGGTCGTCCTGGAAACGGGTTGCTGTCGAGGACAACAGTCTGGCTAACAAGGTGAGGATCGGCGTGATCCCCGTAGTAGTGAGAGACACGCAGATGAAGCCAAGCATTGCACAACCGGCATGTAGACCCCGGTCCACTTCATCAGCACGCTCGGGATGTCCGGAAAGCTACTGCAATCTGCCACAAGTTGCGTTATTCTCAGGGCGTACAACAGGTTATCAACCCATTGTGAGCATTTTCACCCAGCCAACTAAAAGCTGTGAAGAGAGGTTTAATATTTGTTACATGGAGCATGCAAATACAATATAAAGATTAGGTACATGGCAAATATGAACGTCTGTTAAATTCTTGTTAAATTACTGCTGGGAATGCAGTCTGAATATATATTATTTGATGGACGTGAAGACGTTGAAGAAGGGGATACAATAGAGAAGAAAATGATACAAATTCAGATCTTAGAGCTTGTCAAATAAGTCGCTTTCAGTACAGTCTATCCCTTCTAGTGTAATAAATAGTAATCTGGTGAGTGTGTGGGTGGTACAGAAGATTAATAGCAATGCGATCCGAAGTTAAGTATATATTAAATGTTTATCAATTATTCCCAAATTTGCAAGTTGTTCTTATGCGTACGGAAGGGTCCTCGATGAAGGCATTTTGGTTGTAACGTATATTTTGTGTGTGTTTGTGTTTTAATACGGTATCTGAACCATAACTTATCCATGTTGTTATTCCCTTCCGGTATAGTGGACTTTCCTACTTGAGCGTTCTCCACCCAACCATTCAGATAAAGCAAATGTTTACTGACGGTGAAGGCAATATCTAGATAATTTAAGTGACTGTCGGCAAGATAGGACACGTTCTCTGATATCTCTTGCCACATGCGTCTTGCTTCAGTGATTTTGTGAAAAACCCGTTTCATGTTGAAGGATCGCGTTTATGGAAATTCACTTCTTTAATTGGTAAATGAATTTGATTATGTTGATTGTGACAAATTGTGCTTTAGATACGAAAATGAAATTCTGTGTTTAGATATTATTCAAATTTACTGGTTTGAGTTGAATTCAGATGCAAAAATCCACAGCAAATTTCTGCTGCAATGAATCCCCAACATCATATGCCACTTGTACAATCAGCTAGTTTTATCATCCCTTATCCACCTTCTGATGTTTTCCCACACTTATAGTGCTGTTTAACCCCGGTACGTTTGCCCTCCAATTATTTCTCAAGTATTATTTTCAGCAACGTATTGTCTTTTTAATAGAAAGGTAAGTGGAATCCTTCAGCCGACTTAAGTGTTAAGGAATCCAGAATACAAAGCTACATCATGTATGGTGTGAGGTGGGGTTGATCAGAACACTTCCCCATAACTCAGTTATCAATCTTCAGATAGGTCGACTGGTGCATGAATATTGTAGGATTTAAACCCCCTACCTTCCCCGTGAAAAATGAACTGCTTGACTACTACCGTACCCTTGCTGGGAACATCGATGCGCCTTACTACTACATTAATCAGACAGGCTTCGATCTGAACTGTTGGACTCCTGGTTTCGTTCATTTCTGTGAACCCATAATTTCTGTGAAGCCATCATTTCTGTGAGCCCATCATTTCTGTGAACCCATCATTTCTGTGAACCCATCATTTCTGTGAACCCATAATTTCTGTGAACCCATTATTTCTGTGAGCCCATCATTTCTGTGAGCCCATCATTTCTGTGAACCCATCATTTCTGTAAACCCATTATTTCTGTGAGCCCATCATTTCTGTGAACCCATCATTTCTGTGAGCCCATAATTTCTGTGAGCCCATCATTTCTGTGAGCCCATAATTTCTGTGAACCCATCATTTCTGTGAGCCCATCATTTCTGAAAACCCATTATTTCTGTGAGCCCATCATTTCTGTGAGCCCATCATTTCTGTAAACCCATTATTTCTGTGAGCCCATCATTTCTGTGAGCCCATCATTTCTGTAAACCCATTATTTCTGTGAGCCCATCATTTCTGTGAACCCATCATTTCTGTGAGCCCATCATTTCTGTGAACCTATCACTTCTGAAAGACTTCCTTATATGTTTTCTTTTCTGTCCATGAAATTTGCCGCATTCGTCTAGATATCTACATTTCGTGGCGACCATATCTCTTCTCCAATTTTTTCTCGTTGTCCATGTTTCTTATCCATACAGTAAAGACGAGTGTGTATTACAAGTGATCACTTCCATTTTTAATTTGGAAGTAATTGTTTGCATGTTAATATATGACTCGTGTTGATGGATGTAAATATTTGACTCATGTTAGTGGATGCCAATATATGACTCATGTTGGTGGATGTCAATATATGACTCTTGTTGGTGGATGTCGATATATGACTCATGTTGGTGGATGCCAATATATGACTCATGTTGGTGGATGTCAATATATGACTCTTGTTGGTGGATGTCGATATATGGTGGATATATGACTCATGTTGGTGGATGTCAATATATGACTCTTGTTGGTGGATGGCAATATATGACTCATGTTGGTGGATGCCAATATATGACTCATGTTGGTGGATGTCAATATATCACTCGTCCCGATGAAAACAGATTTGACAATCTCTATTCTCTACCTGAATTCCTTTTCGGATCCATTTCTGTTATTATTATTCCATGTGAGGAGACGCTCTTGACCAGTTCCATTGTTCGACCACCTATTCTTGTCTGTACTAAAGATATCGAAGGCACGTTGCTAAATATGATAGCTTTGATTCTCTCAATGGTAATGTCCAGTCCATACACCTAACTTGTGTTCTTGACTTCAATCATACGTTCTTAACTTAACTTAACGTCTTTTTACTGGTTTAGAAGACTCAGCAGAGTCTGTATACAACCAGTTTCACATACATTACTTAGCTCTGAAAGCTATGCGTATTCACTTTATTCTTAAATGCATTAATTGTCCCTGCCCCCACTACCGTCTGTGGCAATGCATTCCAAGCATTCGCTGACTAAAAAAATATTTCCTAATATCTAATCTGCAAATCTCTTTAGTTAATTTGCAGCTTTGCCTTGTTGTTCTTGTAGGTGGTTGTATTTTGAAAAAAGCTTATGTTAGTCTAATTTATCCGTTCCTCTGATCATCTTATAAATCTCTATTGTAACCTCGACTTCTTCGCTTTTCTAGACACTGAAGGTCGGTTTTTCTGTCTTTTCTCATGACTGTAATTCTGGGATCCCACTATCAGCTTTGTCGCTCTTTTTTGTATTCTTCCCATCATGTTAATATCCCCTTAATGATAAAAACGTCATACCAGTACACAGTATTCCAATCTAGGTCTAACTAATGCTTTATACAGTTTGACTATCACTTCACTGCTTTCACCAAGTAGAAATGTGGCATTCACATATTTCCTATTTTTCTATTGATATTCCATCAATAATTGGTCATGGCGTTACATCTTTCTGTTGAAAAATGTGGCCTGTGTCAATGTTAAACAGACAAGGGGAATGTAAACATTCTTACCGGCGCTCCTCTTTTTCCATCCACATTTGGCGAGTGAAGCCTGCCAGATCTTACTGTGACACGTTGGTCCCAGTATAGATTATTGAATATTTGAATGTCTTTTCTATTCCTACTTATGCTTTCTATGCATATAGTTAGTTTCACAAGCTGGGCTATATCAAACGTTCTTTTTCTTATAGTCTATAAATCAGTGTGCTACGGTTCTGAAAAACGGGCACTAACAAAATGACTAGAGGACAGATTGAGAGTGACCCAGGCATCTCATGAGAGACGCTTTGTCGGACTCACTCTCTGGAACAAACGAATGTAAAAGCTCCCCAATTCTGACGTACGACCATTGTCCTTGGTGAATGATCCGGTAATCAATACAGACAAGCAAAACATAGATATATAGGTCACATGTTGCGACGAAAAGAGGGGGGATGACTACAGTAATCTAGTACCCACGATGTCAAAAGAGACCTCGGGGAAGACCTTCAATGCGTTGGTCAGGCTCTCTTGCAGCACGCAACAACATCCGAGACGCCTCTGCAGGTCTGCTTATCATGCAATGAACGTCCGTGGCCCAAGACAAGGCCCGCTGGAAACGATGCTGGGACCCGCAGCTACTCCGAGGAACGGGTAATCAAAATCAAGATAAAGCATACATCAATGTTGATCTGTACCTACACCTATTTTCTGAGAGAGAGTATTGAGCGTCTCTGTATGTCTATGTATTAATCTGCTTATCAGTATATATTTCTGTTACATACAAACGTACACACACATAAACACAGCTAGATTCCCTATAACCTAACCTAACTGTCACTTTACGCTTCCGAGTTGAAATTATAGTACATATATTTGAACAGTCTAGGCAAAGCTGTAAAGTTATCATAAACTAACAGTGGCGGTATCTCAAACTGTAACCTAGAATAAATAAAGAGAAGTTTCGACATATCAAAGACCGCCTTAAGACAATTCTGAAAACCAAGAAGACAACAGTGAATAACTGGACAAACACGTTTAAAGAAGGACGTGAGTTAACGCAACAATATGCGCCTGACCTGGTCTCGGACGTGAGTTAACGCAACAATATGCGCCTGACCTGGTCTCGGACGTGAGTTAACGCAACAATATGCGCCTGACCTGGTCTCGGACGTGAGTTAACGCAACAATATGCGCCTGACCTGGTCTCGGACGTGAGTTAACGCAACAATATGCGCCTGACCTGGTCTCGGACGTGAGTTAACGCAACAATATGCGCCTGACCTGGTCTCGGACGTGAGTTAACGCAACAATATGCGCCTGACCTGGTCTCGGACGTGAGTTTACGCAACAATATGCGCCTGACCTGGTCTTGGAAGATCTTTCGTTAACTCACGTCCTTACTCGGCACGGTTCAGCCGACACATCTGTAAAAGTGTATCTGTCTGACTATTTGTGACGGAGAGAGGGACAGGAAGAGAACTGGCTACTCCACCTAAAATAACACTTCACATATTTGTGCAGCACCATTAATACTTCGAGGGGTGAAGAGAGGGAGAGGGGGGTGACGGGCACAGAGGAAGATGTAAGGGCTATAATTAGAAAGGCAAGGACAGTATTCTTGTTACTGGAAAATATATGGAAATCCAGGGAAATAAAGACTAATACCATGTTGAGACTGTTTCATTCCAATGTCAAGTCAGTACTCCTGTACTGGAGCAGAAACTTGCAGAACGACATATTACCAAACTAGCGACAGGCTTTGATAATGACGATAGCCCGACGGGAGTGCCTGCTGTGGTGCTACCTTTACCTTTGCTGTATATTTAATACGGACATTTATTCAATTTCGTTCGCTGCTATTGTGTGTGTTGGTTTCGTTTTCCCAGCTTTTGTTCTTCTTTGTAACATCATGTTTGACGAAGGTGTGCTTCATTCAACCACAGGAAGTCGTTTTGGTTTCTATTAGACATAATAGGCTCTTAATAAATGTCGATATTCAGGCCTCACCTCATTTGCAGCACTACAAAGATCTGTCTTTTATAACAATTTTCGTTTTTTCCGTGCTTTTAAAATGTCCTATTCGTGTAGAGAGGGTTGTTATAGATGAAACCTAACGCGCTTGTCTCTCAAGAAACGAAAGCATTAAACGTTTTAGTTTCCAGTCCCGCAATTTCAAGCGTCACTTAGTCTCAAGGTAGGTGAAACCAACGCATGATCCCATTGGAGATTGACGAAAATACTCAAAGATCCAGTGTGCATGGAAATTGACGAATACACTCGCAGATCCCGTGTGCTTGGAAAAATTGGCATTGACAGTTGAATTTCAAAATAAATTACTGTTTGCCGTTGTGCGGGCAACATTATTAAAAGTAATTATATTTCTACCCAATACTCAACATAACTTACCTTTCTCTCCTCAACCCCCCCCCCCCCCAACACCACCTCCACTCACCCCCTCCCTCTCTCTCGCTCTCTCTCTCTCTCTCTCTCTCAGGACCTACTTTAGTAGGCTGCACTAAAAAAACTACAAAAAAAAACGTTCAACGGATAACCTTCGACTACCCGGCAGCAGGTATACCTGTCTGTATCAATCCATGATTTCTAGTATTCCTGTCCAAATGTCGGGTAACATTTGTTTACATTTTTATGTGAAGCCGCATTTAAAGGTTGTTTGCGTGTCAGTTATTTTTGGTTTTGGAATTGACGGCAGTCCTTAATTTTTATAAATTTTACCAAATGGCGACGCGGCTGTATTTGTAGGGCCTGTGGTATTGACGGGCCTCATGTGCCCCGTCGACCGCGTGTTTGATTCACGTAGTCTAATGTATGTATTCAGTGGATTGACTTTTACCACACGTCATACATTCTAGTGATAACAGACTGTTAAGCATATTACCGTGACTGCATTTTTGTGTTCGTCTTATCTAAATTTTGTGACGGTGAAAGTAGAGCTTTGTAAGTAGCTGAAATTGCAGCATTTGGTAGAATTTGTCAGTGGTATTAGGAGGGAAAAGGTTTGTTCTAGTGTTTCTTATGAGAACAATTTCGCAGAGGCTGTTCTTCGTATGTGCTCTGTTATAATTGAAAAGCTTAGTGAAATAACTTGTGATGACCAGGGATTATTTTAACGTTAAGTTCAAAAAGTCATGATGACATAAACAAGCTACATAGAAGAGATCAAAGTCTCATCTGTCAGTTCTGAACAGGACACACCAGAGCCAATAGCCACTTGAACCGCGTCAATCCACGGCATCTGCCCCTTTGCAGACATTGCTCTCATCCTGATGAAACAGCTCGACACCTACTCATTGAGTGCAAGGCGCTTGCGAGCACGAGGTAAATATTCTTACAAGCACTGCCGACAAATGCTAATACACGGTACGGAGCAGTGGAACAATTGAAGGAAACTTGCATCTATATAAGAATGGCATTCGGCTGCCCAGAGGAGGCAGTTATGGGATAACAACAAAAACAACAACAACGTAACATGATCAACGTTACCGTGATACCAGTAGTGAAACACTACAGTCTTACGGTCTGTACTACTGTAAATAGGTACCTGACTTACTGTTAACAATACAAGGCAGCGAGGAAGGAAACTGGTCACAACACCTTACATAAGAAGAGCTGTAGTACAATGTATATATACAACGTAGCCAGCACACGACGTGGCGACAGCAGTGGTAAAGCGGCCTGCAGTCCTCTGCTTAAAAGCCCCTCTACTATCCAAGCAATGGGAATAAAGTTGTACGACATACAAGAAAAGCTATGTATAGTGTTGGGAGACACATTCATACAAGATGTGGAATCATTCATATACATTGATAGCAATTTAGGTAAAGTAGGAGGCATAGGTACAGATTTCAACATAAAATAATAATAAAAATAACGAGAGCAGCTAAACTGGCATTAGAGAACATATCGAAATGGAAATTAAGACGAACAACAACCATACAAATCTGTAAATTTTGTTGTTTTTCATGACTATGAAATATGGAAAACAAAATTAACAATAAAAATGTATAGACTTTCATAAATAGAGATATTAACTAGAAGTGTGACAAGATCATTAATTGGAGCTGTTGGAAAGTTCCAGACAAAGTAAGCCAAAGGCGCAAGAGTTAGATTGAACACACGTTAGGAAAACCAGTTAATAGAATTACAAGACAGTCTCTCATCTGGAATTCACAAGGTAAGAGACATCGAGGTAGACCAAAATATACACAGAAAGGTGAGCTCTAGACACGCATCAATGAAACCAGCTGATAGCATTATAAGACAGTCTCTGATCTTATATACACAAGGCAAGAGACATAGAGGTAGGCTACAATACACACGGAGAGGATAGGTCGAGACACGCATGAAGAAAACCAGCTGAAAGCATTACAAGACAGTCTCTGATCTGGAATCCACAAGGCAGGAGATATAGAGGTAGACTAAAACATACACGTAGAGGAGAACTCGAGACACCCATAAAGGAAACAGGGAAGATGTGCACAGGACTGGACCGAACTTTCAAAGGACATAAAGGACTTGTTGTATCATTGTTGAAAACATGTCCTTATCGTTTAATTCTTTTGAAACATTGTCAGCTATTTCACCGGAAATTTTACAGCACCAAACAAATAGCTGACGTCATTATCCGGTCTCTAAGACGCCATTAATCTATCGCAGTTAACTGGGAGCTAATACACACACAATCGAGAGGTCGCTGAAGATAGCAATGGAAGGCAATGAACATCAACACAGAACACACCAACACATGATGGATTCTTACATGTACCATGTCAAGCGGAGGAATCGCATCAAAATTCACCATTTGAACTCGATCGATACCCTTATACACGACATTACTCTCTGTTGGCCATTCTATAGTTTTTAGTAAAAAACCAAATAGTCTGCATTGCTTGGGAATTACATGTGTTTTGCATTTTCCCTCTGAAACTTTCAAACTTGAAACAAAAACAACTGTCTTGCGACTTTATTCAGATTGTAGGGGCAGTCGAGGAGTTTTTAGGCTGAGGACTGTAGACCGATTTTCCCAGAGGTCTTCAGGCTGCTTGTTTATTTCTCTCCCAACAGAAAAACAGGATATGCCTTACCGGAGATTCGATCCGCTTCCGCCATTGTCAGCAGGCAGTCATCGAAACCTTTCAGCCCGCGCTCCTCTAAAGTGGCCCTCTCCTTTTATCAAAATGAATGAAAGTTCTAAAGTAAGGTCCCAATAATTTTATATCATATCCAAAAAAATGCCAAGAATAACAGATGAACAAAAATTGTGTGACTAATCGGGTGAATTAGTTTTTGCGTGCACAATCTCATATGTCATTTTAAAAAAAAACATTTTAAAATTCCGGTGAATTAACTGACAACAGCCATGTCATATGTTCTAATGGAAGCTGGATGGTTTTGATGAGGGATTGGTGCAAGATGAAGTCTCAAAACTTTCAGATCTGATGGCTGTGTATGGAATGGAAATACCTCTACCGTCTTCTTTGTTATTAGGGTCACGAAGGTGGAGGTTTCGTTGGTTGAGGTTTATTTGTGAATGGATGAATATATTTCTCGCAGCCGTGTCTTTTCCAACTCTGATATCGACAAGAACCAAGATACAGCTGAGTGCACTCGATCGTACAGAGACTTTGTAGCGCACAATGCCCGTTGTGCCAAAAGAGGTTAAATCTCTAATCGTACAGCCATTTGGACATTCATCATACAGTGGGTGTCTGATTTAATATGGTAGACTGTGTGGAGTTTGTGAAGTATTTTGTTGGAATGTCTGAATGGGGTAGATTATTTATGCGGAGTTTGTGAAGTATTGTGTTGGGAAACATGTTAATGTGGTAGAATATTTATGCGGAGTTTGTGAAGTATTGTTTTGGGAAACATGTTAATGTGGTAGAATATTTGTGTGGAGTTTGTTAAGTATTGTATTGGGAAACATGTTAATGTGGTAGAATATTTGTGTGGAGTTTGTTAAGTATTGTATTGAGAAACATGTTAATGTGGTAGAATATTTGTGTGGAGTTTGTTAAGTACTGTGTTGGGATATCCGAATGGGGGTAAACTAGTTGTGCGGAGTTTGTGAAGTATTGTGCTGGGATAATCGTTAATGTGATTGCGATGGCTGAGTTATTCTGTTAACTTTTCTGTTGAATTGTGCCTTAGTGATTTGAAGTTTTCTCTCTTAGCTCAACTTCCTGATGGCTGTTGTAAACCTGTTGATTTTCCCCAGTGTCTGGTTTTCCCCAGTGTCTGGTTTTCCCTAGTGTCTGGATTTCCCCAGTGTCTGGTTTTCCACAGTGTCTGGGTTCCCCGGTGTCTGGTTGTGCCCAGTGTCTGGTTTTCCAGCGATAATGTGATTCTACTGGCTCATAACTATATTCAGACTGAAAATAAAATAAATGTATAATTGATTTGTCGGTCACATACATTCGGACTACGAATGCAACTCTTAATACTCTGTAATCAAGATGCTAGTGCGCCGGTTTTGCATCTGATTGGTCCTGGTTTCATTCCCCAGTTGAGGCGGTAATGTTTTTTCAGACCGCAATGGCTCCCGGGTCGACCCAGACTTAAATGGGTACCGGTTCAGTCCGGGAAGTAAAAGCGGCGAGGGAGAGGGGATGGTTACCGCCCTCATATAGCCGAGCCTTTGAAATGTGAGATCGCTAACACCTCACACCCCTACGGCAGTAATGCTATGGGTTACTTTACTTTACTTTTACAAGTCAGTACTCCTGTACTGATAATCGGTGTAGCCTTGCTAGGCATGGGGAGGAACGAAGACCAAAGGGAGCAAACAATAGCCATGGGAGCAATAGATCAAACATATGGAATATGATTGGAGAGGGCACAGGCTATGAAAAGAGCCATCAAACGTGGTCAGACAGAACTGTCATGGAATCTACAGAGGAGGAGAAAGAGAGGTAAACCAAGAAACATCTGGAGAAGAAAATCTGAAAATGAACTTCGGTCCCTGGATCGCAATTGGGAAGAGGCAGAAATGGCAGATCGAACTTACTGGAAGAGGGAGGTAAATGGCGTATGCCCGAAAGGAAAGACGGACGTTGATTGATTGAGAAAAACGAATAAATTTGCAACTAGCGAAAATCAGGTTGTGTTAGGACACATACTCCGACATGATGCAGAATCATTCATATATATTGAAAGCAAGTATTGACAAATTAGGTAGAACAGATATTTGTATTTGAATAAAGAGAAGGAGAAACTTTACTGCAATGGGGATGAAAATATGTTAAGTCTAGCACACGCACACACGCGCGCAGCACACACCCAATAACACCCCCCCCCCCCACACACACACACACACAATGTTACTTAATTGTACAAAATCAGTTTTATTGCATAGCTATGCAACATGAAGAACAAAAACAAGAACAATAGAAGTTACATGCTTTCATACATGCGTGATTGAGCAGAATAGAGGGACTAAAATGATATCAATAATGTGGAAGCTGTTGGAAAGAATTATTCAGCCAACAGTGGAACATGATATGAGGAAAAGACACTGGTGCTGGATAAGAAAGACAATATGGTAGCTCGAGTCAAACATAACACAGCAAAGGAATACATAGACACGCTGAACTGCGTGACTCAAGAAAGTGCGATTAGTTGAATATTGTTGAAGACCTAACTTCACAGGCAGCGAAAAAAAAGCCTATTTTCTGAAAATGACGTCTCTTAAATCACATCAAATCTGCGCCTATTGACTCTATACAGCCGATTTCAGCCGATCGTTTTTATAATCCTGGTTTACCTTTCAACTGCGGTACCTATTCTCGTAGCCCCACTACACTGTTGCAGCCTGTTTACACGAAGACGCCACTTCAAGACGGAATACGGTCTTGTTCAGCTCTGGTTCGCCAACTGGCTGCTATCAGCTCATTCATCTTCGGCACTAGATATTGATTGACTGATATTGATAACAATATTTTTAAATTGTATAGACACGGGGCATCTTTGACACTAGATTTTGATCGATTGAAATAGATGAACAAATTTTCAATTTTGTATAGACAAGGGTTGCAGATGAGAGGGGTTCTTTCTAAAAAGCCTTTATTTCTGTTATTCGGGCACTACAGTAGTTCCTTTACTATTTATAATGTCTGTTTTTCTCATTTCTTCTGTTATTGATTTTTCTCAGGAATTGATTCTCGCATGATGTAATTTTCCTCCCAAGGACCTGAAAAGGGACCACGTCTGGTATTGGTAAATTTGGTTCCCAATGTAATAATATTTCGTTGAATAAATTACAATTTTGTGAGCATTGTCAGCTTTCCAAGTCGGTGATTTCCCATTTTTTCAAGGCTGATCTTTGTGTCTATTATAGCTGTTACATGATGTATCTGACACATGCATCCTGCCTGCTTCCAGCAATCACTCTTCGTTCTTCAGCTTTTCGGTGTTCCTGATTTGCCTCTCAGAGTTAAGTTATTAAGAAATCTCATGCACAGTGGCATTCACGTGCTCAGATAGATCTGCAATCCCCATGTTTCGTGGTCAGTCTTTGGCCACGAATTCGTTGTATCTAAATATAATTGCTTATTGGAAAAGACTATGTGGGGGTAGTATTGTTACGGAGCCAAACAGTTTGATTTTGATTTTGATGTAGTCTAGTACTGGTGTTGTTCCCACAAGTTTCTTAATGCCACCGTTTCTGATCTTATTTCTTCTTATTACATCAACTATTCTTCGCAGACATTTTATTTCTGCTGTTACTTATGCAGTTATATTACCATATTGATGTTCGTCCATCACGCATGATAAAGGCCATTAACTCTGTTCAGCCGTTCGCAAAATCGTTTCCATTTGCTCTGTCCACTGAAATGACTGACTTGCGTCTTGATTTGGATTAGAGTAAGGACATATGGCTCAATTTGCCAGCCTCTCTCTCTCGTACCTCAGACCAATGGCAAGACGTTACCGAGACGACTCGAGATAGCACAGGATGCAGATTTTTCCTCAGGACTTACACCTGAAGCCTATCCTCTAAACAAATATCCATCAAGGCAGCGTGGGGCGGGGAGTTGTTGGTTTGTTTGGGTTATTATATACAATAGGTGAGCAATGTAGGATGACAGGGGCTATATATATATATATATATATATATATATATATATATATATATATATATATATATATATATATATATACGAGGCGTATTCAAATGCAACCGGACCAAACTGCAACAATTGAACATATGTACGATGCGCATGATGACGTTACTTCCCGGTGTAAGCAGCCCATATCAACCGTCTAGTTTGTAAAATGTCATTATCCTCCAACTTATAGTTTCCTCAGCAGACCGTTGAAAACATGGCAGGTGTGATACAGAATATGTCCAGAGTTGATCAGCGAGCAGTGATTAGGTTTCTAACAGCTGAAGTATGTCGACCAGTTGACATTCATCGCAGAATGTAGGCAGTGTACAGTGACAAAAGTGTGTCGAAGACAACAAGGAAGACCTCGACAACGATGGATAAAGAATTACGGGAGTTAATGAAAGATCTCCAGAAACCAGGTCAGGCGCATATTGTTGCGTTAACTCACGTCCATAAATAGTTTCATACACAATGCCTGTGAGTGATAGTTTCATGGATACAACTTGCTTTGTGGAGAAAGTTCAGGTCGCATACTTATGGTGGTTTTCTTCTCTCTCTTCTTTGGAGTCATCTTCATCTTCCTCTTTCTTGTCCAATATCTGATAAGGAAAGCTAGACACTCATACTTTTATTTCTTGTATGTTTTATTATTGGGTGTTCTTTGCAAAAATCTGATTTATGAGGCCAGTTGAGGTAAGAAAATCTTTTGTTGGGACGCCTTCTACCCTAAAAAGGGGCACATTAATTGTTAACGACACATGTGCTACACAAGATAGCGTTTATGCTCTTCAATATCGAAAACTTCATGCGAAACAGGTTTACTAACTCATTTGACATACCTGAACTGGCGCGTTAGCTGTGTAGAACCAAATGTTGAGACTCAATGAGATTATTTATTGTATTGTCCAAAGTTACACATAGGACACATGTAATAACCGTTTCAGCTTATATGGCTGGTTTCGTATTCTATAATATCCATTATCGATCTTTGCATTGTGAATACTTCTGTGTTACGTCTTCTGGCATGCCTGAGGTTTTGTTGTATGCGAAATGACAAGAGCAGATCTGTGACATTGAAAACAATATGCAATATTGCTGAAGATTAAGGGAAAGAAAATGGACATGGATATGACACTCACTGTAACCAGACATGAGCTGGACTGGAACACGCAGTAAAAGAGGAAGTTGGGGTTATTTTTCACTAACTCATATTATGAACCGCTTTTTTGAGATCTTCATACGAACGTCTGATTAACGTAGTTGTAGAGCACCCACTTGTCACGCAAAGATATTTGGTTCAACCCAATTTTCTATCACGCTCCAGTTGATCCAGCCATAATTTGGTACCTGGCATACTGATATAGGAGGAAATGCAGCTAGGAAGCGAACTGGCCATCCTGATTCATAAATAACATGTGTCGCAACACGTCAGCCCCGACAGCAGTGCCCCTTGTGGGATTATATATATTTTGCACCAACGAGACCACACTCGTCTCTACGTATAACTTAGCTTCTTTATACTGATTTAGAAGACTCTGCAAAGTCTGTATACAATTAGTTTCTTTTACATTCATTTGATGCATAAATATCAATGCACATCTAATCTATTCTCAAATGCATTAATTGACATTGTCTTTACTATTTCATATTGCAATGCATTCCAGGCCTTCACCACTCTCTGACTAAAAAATATTTCCTGGTTTCTAATCTTTCAACTCCCACTGTTCTTCCAAATAATAATAATAATGTTATAGTAGTCGCCAAAAGCCCGTTGCGTCGATCGACCACTATCATATCCAACTGCTGGGACTGTGTTCGTGCGTAGCGTGTCAACCGAAATGCTGTACAAACTTCCCACGTGGAGCTGTGTACTCCGCAGCCTTGGGATGAAGACTGCGAGGAGTGTGTTAGACCAGTGTTTGTTTCATGCATTCCGTTTCTATTCGTATCAAATGCCCTGTTTTTCCGTGTCCCGCCGCCGAGGCTTCCGAAGGTGTCCACCTTTTGGTCAGCGTGACCCTAGCTGTGCTGAGAATACGATGTTGGGAAAGGTTTCGTGTAATCACCAGCGGAGCGAGAGGCGGACAGGAGAAAGTCGGCTTTAGTCCTAGCAGAAATGTCCTTGAGTAGTGATAATCTGGATTGAATTCTGGTGTGCAGATAAGCGGAACGTTGAACTCCGTAATGGACTGGTTTCCCACAGCTTGAACCAGGCATGAAATATAGCGACATGCAGTATTGCAAACAGGATAACCGATCGAAAGCACATCAATTCTACAAAATAAAGTCCTTAATACCACCCGATGAAGGAGTTGTGAAATATAATCTGAACATGAAACCACCAACCATCGGAAAACTCGACACAAACACCGGAGCGAGTCGAGAGCGCATCCATTAAGGCGCGACCATCTTACTTTTCCAAATAAGGTGTTCCCATTTGTCTCTTCATCTACTATAATTACATAATGCAGGGTAGGATATTTCCCAGACGTCAGATCGCCATGGTGCCTAGAAATGTTGATGTGGATAGCAAATTCCCAATGCGAAAACATTACTAAAAACTGCCTTGTAAATAACTGGTGTAACGCTTTCCTAATAACTGGCAAAGCGATGGAGCGGCAAAGGGCGTTAAGGAAAGTTTAAGACTTCAAATTAAAAGCGGATCTCAACTTGGGGTCTGTATACATGTAGGGGTAGGTGGGGATTTGTAAATCTGCAGCCAGGTCTTGTCCAAGAAGTGTACTGACGATGTTATCATGTGCTTGTTGTATTTCGCTAATGTTGGAGTGTTCTTCGTGTGTTTTTAATTACCATTTTTATTCAAACTAAAGCAAACAGTTGTCAGACTGAGATTTTTTTGTTTTTTTCTCTATAGAACGTGTCAAGAATTCAAGTGTGCTACTCTGTTTCTTCTTCTTCTTCTTCTTCTTCTTCTTCTTCTTCTTCTTCTTCTTCTTCTTCTTCTTCTTCTTCTTCTTCTACCTCTTCTTCTACTGCTTCTTCTACCTGTTCTTCTTCTTCTTCTTTTACTTTTTCTTCTACTTCTTCTTCTACTTCTTTTTTCTTCCTCTTTTTCTTTTCGTCTTCCTCTTATTCTTCTTTTTCTTCCTCTCTTTCTTCTTCTTCATCTTTCTGTGTGTGTTCCTCTTCTTCCTCTTCTTCTTTTTATTCTATTTTTTCTTCTTGTTCTTCTTCCTCTTCATCTTTTTTGTTCGTGTTCTTCTTCTACTACTTCTTCGTCTTCGTCGTTTGTCTTCTCTTTAATTTTCTTCTTCTCCTCTTTCGTCTCCTTTTTCTCCTTGTTGTTGTTGTTTTATTCTTCTTCGTCTCATTCTTCCCTCTCTTCTCCTCCTCCCCATCCACCTTCTTTATTCTCCTCCTCCTCCTACTTCTTTTCCTCCTCTACCTCCCCCCCCCCGATCTTTTTCTCCTCTTGCACCTCCTTTCTCCCTTCTTCATCCTATTCCTTTTCCTCCTCCATCTCAAAATCTTCTTCTCCTCATCCACCTCCGTATTTTTGTCCTCTTCCTCCTCATTCTCCTCCTCCATCTCTTGATCGTCTTCTTCTCCTACTGCACATCATTATCTACTTCTCCTCCTTATTTTACTTCTTTTTCTTCACACCTGATCTGCTTCTTCTTCACCTCCTCCTTTCTATCCACCTTCTTCTTTTTCTTCTCCTTTTTCTTGTCTTTCTTCTTATTCTTCTTTTTCTTAATCTATGAGTCGCTGACGCTGTCATCTCATACATTGCGTCATCGGCCCCAATAGTGCCAGTGATGACTATATTTCTGTTCCTCCATTGTTCAGGCGGAAGTGACATTATTCCTCTCATGCTTTCAGACAACATCTGGAATATATATAAAGAAAGAAGGGGTCGCCATAAGATTAATTGGATCTCGAAAGAGATTGTCAGAGTAAGTGAACTGGTTAATGCTGTGTGAATCTTCTCGTTTGTTTAAAGATTTGCCTTTCTGGATTCTACTGGCGAAAATACGTCCTTTTCAACCCCAGACCATAGTCTTATGTGAATCTTGTTTCTAGTGTGGACGTATTGGCCAGTATATGAATGCGTGCGTGAATCTTGTTTCTAGTGTGGACGTATTGGCCAGTATATGAATGCGTGCGTGCGTGAATCTTGTTTCTAGTGTGGACGTATTGACCAGTATATGAATGCGTGCGTGAATCTTGTTTCTTGTGTGGACGTATTGAGCAGTAAAGGAATACGTGCGTGAATCTTGTTTCTAGTGTGGACGTATTGACCAGTATATGAATGCGTGCGTGAATCTTGTTTCTTGTGTGGACGTATTGACCAATAAAGGAATACATGCGTGAATCTTGTTTCTAGTGTGGACGTATTGACCAGTATAGGAATACGTGCGTGAATCTTGTTTCTAGTATGGACATTTTGGGCAGTGGGTGTATGTGTGTATATGATGCACCTTTTTGTAATGTGTTCAACTATGGCAGTTTTGCAGTACAGTAGTTTTGCCAATCCTTTACGTAAGTGTAGAATTGGTCGTACCGAGAAAAATCTCTGACATGCACAGTCAAACTTGACGTGTACCGAATTCGTAATATAAGGCACTTAACGGTCATTATATCAGTCACACAAAAGTGAATAACATGCATAAACGTCTGGCAGTCAAACCGAGTTGATGGCGATGATGATGGTTCCCCCCCCCCCCCTAACGCTGCAAGTGAAGTGTAATAACGCCCCTTCATCTGTCATATTTACAGGCAGCCTGTACCTGAACCTGTCTTGCTGTTTCAAAAGTTTGGATCAAGATGCTGAGCAGTGAATGAGTTGTAGCGGTCAACTACCCAAAGCTGACTGCTTACGTCAGTGTCAGCGATCCTTAGATGACTGCTTGCGTCAGGGTCAGCGATCCTTAGATGACTGCTAGCGTCAGGGTCAGCGATCCTTAGATGACTGCTAGCGTCGGGGTCAGCGATCCTAAGATGACTGCTAGTGCCAGGGTCAGGGACCCAAAGCTGACTGCTAGTGTCAGGGTCAGCGACCTAGAGCTGACTGCTAGCGTCAGGACCACCGACCCAGAGCTGACTGCTAGCGTCAGGGTCAGCGACCTAGAGCTGACTGCTAACGTCAGGTCCAGCGTCCCAGAGCTAACTGCTAACGTCAGGGTCAGTGACCTAGAGCTGACTGCTAGCGTCAGGACTAGCGACCCAGAGCTGACTGCTAGCGTCAGGGTAAGCGACCTATAGTTGACTGCAAGCGTCAGGGTCAGCGACCTAGAGCTGACTGCTAGCGTCAAGGTCAGTGACCCAGAGCTGCGGTGATCCTTACCCGTCTCCACGTATTGATCCCTAAAAATACTGCAACAGTGAAGAATGCTTAAAGAGAAGGAATCGAAGAGTGTTGACTAACAAAAATACCCAAAATGACATGCTAAAGTCGTATATGTCGGTCCGTGTGGTATAAATATCGGAGTCAATCTGTAAAATTCGACACATCGCACACTTTTCTCCGACTACAGCCTGCTACTTACAGACCTTTACAGGGATTGGTGTCAAGAGTTTTAGAACGAACGATGAAGAAGAACAGGAAGCAGTTTTAAGAGCATTGGTTGTTTATGATAATTACGTTGCAAGCCCCCAGAACAACTTTCGTCAGTAACTTTTTGTGAGATTCTTGGCAGGCTACAGTGATTGTAGCTGTATAAATGCCTAACTGATATGTGGGTGACATTGCTTGTAACTAACATATTTGTGTAATTCAGTGTTTCAAAGAATACAACAAAAACAACGAATTCTAGGAAAGCAGTGAAATGAAAGACTGATTATATGCCCAGATTTGTGCATAGCTGACCATGCATTAACATGAACTTTTACGTAGGACTTTAACAGAACACCGGTTGTTATGAGTACTGTTTTGGGTTGAGTGTTAATCTACCTATAAGATAAATGCCCTTGACTTTGGATTAATACAATCTTGGAAAGCAGTGACCATGAGTGAGAAAGATAAAAGCACCAACGTAAGTTTTAATGTTTTTGTTCATGGTCTGTTTTTGTTCATCATCTGATTTTGTTAATAAACTGTTTTTGTTTATTTTCAGTTTTTGCTCTAGATCTGCTTTTATTCGTGAACTGTTTTTGCTCTAGAACTGTTTTTGTTCGGGATCTACTTTTGTTTATGATCTATTTTTGTTCATCATCTGTTCCTGTTTATCATCTGTTTTCGTTCTTGGTCTGTTTTTGTTCATGATTTGTTTTTCTTATGATAATGGTTCGTGTCAAAGAATTATACATTGAGTAAAATTGAATGACTTTTATAAAAACTGAATGAATGTCTTAGAGTGAATGAATGATATAGAGTATGCGTGAATGTTTGAGAGTATGAGTGAATGCTAGAGAGGATGAGTGAATGTTTTAGAGAGTATACGTGAATGTTAAAGAGCATTAGTGAATGTCAGTATGAGAGAATGTTCGAGAGAAAGAATGAGTGAGTACTTTAGCGAGTGATATAAAACAGCGTCTTCAAGTCGCTTAGCTTATTCCCAATAACATTTACATGCATCGAACAGCTTATTCCCAACCTCATTAACAAATCCCTAACATCTTATTCCCAACAACATTAACAAGTCTCTAACAGCTTATTCCCAACAACATTAACAAGTCTCTAACAACATATTCCCAAACAACATTAACAAGTCCCTAACAGCTTATTCCCAACAACATTAACAAGTCCCTAAAAGCTTATTCCAAACAACATTAACAAGTCTCTAACAGCTTATTCCCAACAACATTAACAATTCCCTAAAAGCTTATTCCAAACAACATTAACAGTCCCTAAGAGCTTTTTCCAAACAACATTAACAAGTCCTCAACAGCTTATTCCCAACAACATTAACAAGTCCCTAAAAGCTTATTCCAAACAACATTAACAAGTCTCTAACAGCTTATTCCCAATAACATTAACAAGTCCCTAACAGCTTATTCCCAACAACACTATCAAGTAATAACATCTTATTCCAAACAACATTAACAGTCCCTAAGAGCTTATTCCCAACAACATTAACAAGTCCCTAACAGCTCTATCCCAACAACATAATCATGTTCCAAAAAGCACATCCCCCCCCCCCCCCCCCCCCCCAAAAAAAAAAGAAAAAAAAAGAAAGAAAAAACAACAACATTATTCACAAAGCGACTACATTGAAAGTGCATTCCTTTTTCGTTCTGCCAGTTGTGTTGGTAATGCCAAATGTGTTGCTATCTAGATTCACTATATTCTCTTGTTATTCATACACAATACATTATTTGATGTTTTGCATGTGTTTCCGTGTATATCTAGCCGACGATATGGTATAGTTCATACTAACTCTATGACAATAATTGCATTGTTATATATTAATGACGCACTTTATTATCCACCGTGTGAATTCAAAAGGGACATTCTGAAATGAGAAAAACATAAAAACTACAAAAATGAAAAGAAACAATGCTAACAATTAACAAAAACAGGCAAATGACACATACTACGCATAAAATCCCATTTTAGCAGAGGCACACTATTCCTTGCCAAGAGGAGATCATGTTACAAGTTACAGAATGTGAACGGGTCACACACAGACTGGAATGTCATTTGCTTAACAATTTAGAAATTGGGCGCGCAGAACATGTTCCTCCCATAAGGGCAGAATAAACAAGCGACGGAGCATGTTCTCTCGGTCTGCCGGCTCTACGAGAGAAGCAGAGTGACAACATGGTCCAAGCCAAGTTATTTAAGTGATACACTGTATGGCGACGAAAGAAGCCTGGAAATGAACAACCGAGTTTATGAGGGAAATATATTCGATTATTTGAAAGCGACCGGCGATGAAAAAGTAGAAGAAGGGAGAAGAAGAAGGAGACTAAGAAAGATGAAGATGGAGAACAATAAGAAGAGGAAGAACAAGAAAAAAAAGGAAAATCTTAAAAAAGAAGAAATGAAAAAAGAGAAAGAAAAAGAAGAAGATAATCAAGATGAAGAAGAAGAGGAAATAGAAAAAGATGAAAAATAAGAAAAGGGAGGAATGGAAAAAAAGAAAGGAAATTCTAAAGGAATAGCAAGAAAAAAAAGAAAAAAGTAAGCGAAAATAAAAGAAGAAGAAGAAGAACAAGAAGAAGAAGCAGAAACAGAATTAGAAGAAGATGAGATAGAAGAAAAATGAAAATACAGAAGAAAAGGACCAAAAAAGAAAAGAAAGACAGAGGAAGGAGAAAAAATAACAAAAGAAGAAGAAGATGAAGACGAAGAAGACAAAAACAAGAACAAGGAAGAAGAAGAATATGAGAAAGAAGAAACAGAAACAATAGCAAAATAATAATAAGAAGACGATGAAGAAGAGGAAAAGAGATGAACAAGGAAGTAAAAGAATAAGTGAAAGAAGAGTAAAAGTAAAGTAAATGTAAGAAGAAGATGAAGAAAAAGAAGAAGAACAAGAAAAAGAAGAAACGGTAGAAGAAGAATATATCGTCAGGGTCAGGCCCAACATACTGAAGAAGATCCGCATCACGTCTAAGCCATACACCTGGAGACAGTCTAGGTAACAACATCCTGACGAACGAAGCTAGAACTTTCATTGTGATCTTCGAAGTGCTGATCCTGCTGAGAGACATAGGCTTGCCACTACCGCCAAGAGAGCCCAGCTCCGTCTTCTTCGGTCCTTCACTTCATGTATGACGATCCACTACACTTCAAATATGAAGATCCACTACAATTCACAATCAAAAACGTAAACATCTCAGTAAGGTTAGCTTCTGACAACATAATAAATGTTGCAGACTGCTGTACTAGGTCTGTTCAAAAACTTAACTATTTTCTTACGCCTTTTCGGCCTTCCCTGGAAACGATTCAACCTTGTCTTCTTCGAATACTCCCGAGCGCTAAAAAGCCAGAAAAACACTGAGCTTAATGACTTAAGAGCAGCACTCTGCAAACTGTGCCAGCAGTCCGCACCAAAAAGGGTAGTGGTACAGTGGGTTCCGTCACACTGCAACATCCAAGGCAACGAGGAGGCAGACAGACTGGCAAAAGAAGGTGCAAGACTACCACAAACAGATACCAGTATGACGTACGAAGAGTCAAAACGGCTTATCAAAGCCAGATACATGACCAAATGGGAAACCGAACATACTGGTTACACCAAAAACGATGCCTATTACCAGTTGAACCGAAGAGAGCAGGTCGTTGTCTTCAGACTTCGCACTGGCCACAATAGACTGAGGTACCACCTATTCAACAAATTGAAGATAGGGTGTACCGACGAATGCCCGTGCGGTACTGGTAAAATGACCACTGAACATCTGCTGCAGAACTGCCCGACATACGAGGATCAGAGAGAGCAGATGTGGCCATTACCAGTGGAACTGCAAGACAAGCTCTATGGCAGTAGCGAGAGCCTCAGGATGACCGCCGCTTTTTTCGAAAAAATAATGGTTACTGTCTGACTGTGTACGCAGAAGAAGAAGAAGAAGAAGAATACTCCCGTCTTAATTAACAAATCACTGCAAATGCCGTTTATACAAATGGGCAATCATCCATACGCTCTCAAACGAATAGCCCTTAGTGCCTTCAATAGTATTAAAGCGCCGTTGTTTCAAACTGGATTTCAGTTTTGAAAAAAGACGAAAAAAGACTTCTGGGGCTAAGGAATCTTCGTGGGAACGTTTTTTTTGCCAAAAATTCACGAACAAGTTTTGATCTGCACGTTTGCGCATTGTGACAGAGGAGAAACCAGAAGTTGCTTTCCCGAAACCTAGACCCTTTTATCCGGACGTTGCGGTGTAATCTCTCCGTTAAAATGTATTTTCAATGGTGACATGGAGATGCTGCAATCTTCTATTTTTACAACTGTCATACCACTATAGGAATGCAACATATCACGAATCCTGATATCAGCAACATTAGATTATGTCTTCTGTGAATTCGAACCTTGGCATGCTGTAATCCAGTCTAGCAGGTTAGCTCACTGCCGACTAGGCTAAAGGCTCCACATGACAAGACAACTTGACAGTTTCAGTCTTATAACATGATTATCTGCCTCATTGGTTCAGGTGAGAATAAGAACACTACTATCAACTGGCCCCTTTACATGGCGCATGTATTCGAGTATATGAACGGACGATTTCAACGGCAATGGTTGTATATTGTGATGTTGCAAGTTACGGTATACAAATCGCTTTATTCGCCTTATGTAAAATGCTAAGAAGATTACAGTTGTCTAATTATTTTTTTCACGACGGGTTCTGCTCAGGGCTGTACTGCTTATCGGCCGTTATTGCAACACGTGACATGGTCAGATAGGAAAAACATCGTCCTCACTGCATGCAGTTTGGGACGTGAATGCTGACGGTTGGTACGATAGGTCTCTGTCATCTAAGCGATCTTTCTACCCTACTACCTACCTATCTGTATATTTATCTAACTACCTATATAATTAGGTACACTCACACACGCACACACACACACACCCAATATCCAATAGACACAACCTCACTCAAGGACGATCACTCACACACAACTTCTTTCTTTTACACATCCACCAGCCACAACCTCACTCAACGACGCTCGTTCACACACAACATCAATCCATCACATATCCACAAGACACGCCCTCACTCAACAACGCTCCCTCACACACAACCTCTCTCCACCAAACATCCACTAGACACGCCGTCACTCAACAAAATCCATTCACACACAACCTCTCTCCACCAAACATCCACTAGACGCGCCCTCACTAAACAACGCTCACTCCCAAACAACTTCTCTCCACAAACATCCACTAGACACGCCCTCACTCAACAACATCCATTCACACACAACCTCTCTCCACCAAACATCCACTAGACGCGCCCTCACTCAACAACGCTCACTCACACACAACTTCTCTCCACCAAACATCCACTACACACGCCCTCACTCAACAACGCTCACTCACACAATATTTCTCCACCAAACATCCACTAGACACGCCCTCACTCAACAATACCAATTCACACACAACCTCTCTCCACCAAACATCCACTAGACACGCCCTCACTCAACAGCACCCATTCACACACAACCTCTCTCTTCACCAAACATCCACAAGACAAGCCCTCACTCAACAACACCCATTCACACACAACCTCTCTCCACCAAACATCCACTAGACTCGCTCTCACTCAACAACGCTTACTCACACACAACCTCACTCCACCAAACATCCACTAGACTCGCCCTCACTCAACAACGCTTATTCACACACAACCTCACTCCACCAAACATCCACTAGACTCGCTCTCACTCAACAACGCTTACTCACACACAACCTCACTCCACCAAACATCCACTAGACTCGCCCTCCCTCAACAACGCTTACTCACACACAACCTCACTCCACCAAACATCCACTAGACTCGCCCTCACTCAACAACGGTTACTCACACACAACCTCACTCCACCAAACATCCACTAGACTCGCCCTCACTCAACAACACCCATTCACACACAACCTCACTCCACCAAACATCCACTAGACGCGCCCTCACTCAACAACACCCATTCACACACAACCTCACTCCACCAAACATCCACTAGACGCGCCCTCACTCAACAACACCCATTCACACACATAACCTCACTCCACCAAACATCCACTAGACGCGCCCTCGCTCAACAACACCCATTCACACACAACCTCACTCCACCAAACATCCACTAGACTCGCCCTCACTCAACAACGCTTATTCACACACAGCCTCACTCCACCAAACATCCACTAGACGCGCCCTCACTCAACAACGCTTACTCACACACAACCTCACTCCACCAAACATCCACTAGACTCGCTCTCACTCAACAACGCTTACTCACACACAACCTCACTCCACCAAACATCCACTAGACTCGCCCTCCCTCAACAACGCTTACTCACACACAACCTCACTCCACCAAACATCCACTAGACTCGCCCTCACTCAACAACGCTTACTCACACACAACCTCACTCCACCAAACATCCACTAGACTCGCCCTCACTCAACAACACCCATTCACACACAACCTCACTCCACCAAACATCCACTAGACGCGCCCTCACTCAACAACACCCATTCACACACAACCTCACTCCACCAAACATCCACTAGACGCGCCCTCACTCAACAACACCCATTCACACACATAACCTCACTCCACCAAACATCCACTAGACGCGCCCTCGCTCAACAACACCCATTCACACACAACCTCACTCCACCAAACATCCACTAGACTCGCCCTCACTCAACAACGCTTATTCACACACAGCCTCACTCCACCAAACATCCACTAGACGCGCCCTCACTCAACAACACCCATTCACACACAACCTCACTCCACCAAACATCCACTAGACTCGCCCTCACTCAACAACACCCACTCACACACAACCTCACTCCACCAAACATCCACTAGACTCGCCCTCACTCAACAACACCCACTCACACACAACCTCACTCCACCAAACATCCACTAGACTCGCCCTCACTCAACAACACCCACTCACACACAACCTCACTCCACCAAACATCCTCTTACGTATCCCCATTTAGAGTGACTCAGCCACACATCACGACACTCCGCCACACTTGTCCACGTTTCTCTTCCTACAAATGAATCAAAGCAATCTACAAACATGCAGGCAAGAATTAATGGAAGCGAATGAAGAATTATTTGGAAAGATAACACAAACGTGTCTAAGTAATGCACAATCCATTTCTCAATCTCCAAATTGTTAGAGCCAACATCTTTTTGTACAAGAACGAAGAATTACAACATGTAAGGTGAAGGTCGCATGAAGAGAGAAGAGAGAGAGAGACAGAGAGCACATGCAAATTGGAGAGAGTGAGTGAGTAAGAAAGAGAGTGACTGTGAAAGAGAGAGAGATAAAGAGAGAGAGAGCAAGAGAAAGAGAGAGATGGAGAAAATAAAGTGTAAGTGAAAGGGAGAGAGAATTAAAGAGGAATAAAGTGAAAGAGAATAAGGAAGAGATCGAGAAATAGAGGATTGTAGTAAAAGATGGACAGAAAGTGGATAGAGTGAGAGAGAGAGAGGCAAACAGTAAGGGAGGAACAAATTGAGAAATAGATGGTTGTAGTAAAAGATGGACAGAAAGTGGATAGAGTGAGAGAGAGAGAGAGAGGCAAACAGTAAGGGAGGAACAAATTGAGAAATAGATGGTTGTAGTGAAAGATGGACAGAAAGTGGATAGAGTGAGAGAGAGAGAGAGAGGCAAACAGTAAGGGAGGAACAAATTGAGAAATAGATGGTTGTAGTAAAAGATGGACAGAAAGTGGATAGAGTGAGAGAGAGAGAGAGGCAAACAGTAAGGGAGGAACAAATTGAGAAATAGATGGTTGTAGTAAAAGATGGACAGAAAGTGGATAGAGTGAGAGAGAGAGAGAGAGGCAAACAGTAAGGGAGGAACAAATTGAGAAATAGATGGTTGTAGTAAAAGATGGACAGAAAGTGGATAGAGTGAGAGAGAGAGAGAGGCAAACAGTAAGGGAGGAACAAATTGAGAAATAGATGGTTGTAGTAAAAGATGGACAGAAAGTGAATAGAGTGAGAGAGAGAGAGAGGCAAACAGTAAGGGAGGAACAAATTGAGAAATAGATGGTTGTAGTGAAAGATGGACAGAAAGTGAATAGAGTGAGAGAGAGAGAGAGGCAAACAGTAAGGGAGGAACAAATTGAGAAATAGATGGTTGTAGTGAAAGATTGAGAAATAGTGGGAAAAGGTAGAGAGAGAGAAAGAGAGAAGAATAGAGTGCAGAAATATTGAGAGAGAGAGAATGAGGGAAAGATAGAGAAATAGAGGGATGTAATAAAAGATTGAGGAAAAGTCTAGAGAGAGAGAGAGAGAGAGAGAGAGAGAGAGACAGAGAGAGAGAAAATGGAAGAAGTGAGAAAGACAGAGTTAAATGTGGAAAAGGAATGAAAGGTAAAGAAAGTGAAAGGTGGAGAAAGAGTGAAATAGAGTGAGTGAAAAGGGAGAAAGAAAGAATGAAAGGTGGAGAAAGAGTGAAATAGAGTGAGTGAAATGGTAGAAAGAAAGAGTGAACATTTGAGAAATGGAGAGAGATTGAAAGAGAGAAATAAAGGAGAAAGAGAGAGGGACAGAGGAAAATAAAGAGTGAAAGAGTGTGAGAGAGAGTGAAAGATAGAGAATGAAAGGGGGACAGAGAAAGAGATAAACGCAGAACTTCCAAAGAAATGGGAAGGTCACATAAACAAACATGTAATTGTAATGTTTTAGAATAGATGATATAACCTGCCTCTTAGCTCCAACTCCAGGCCATTGTGGGTATTCGCAAACAACAACATGAATTAAGTGCCTCCGAAATAATGCTCCCTGTAACATCTGAAGATCTCGCTCGTAGTGCAAGAGGAAGGACTTGAAATGATGGACTGAAGGTATTAAAGAAAAATCACAGAGGAACAACTATTTCAACCTCAACAACCACTTATCATGCGGCCTTTATTCCCATTTCTTGGATTCGCCATGCGGGTTTAAAGGGCAGTTGAATAAATTCTTTTTAACTCTGCAGTCGCAATGTACTATGTCTTTATTTCACATCCGATTGAGATCAAATCACCAACTTATGCCTGAGTGCATGAACGTGTGATCAGAATCCCAACATGTTGTTGTGTAGTAAGCTCATGTTGTTTTGTTGTAAACCGATGTTGTTGTGTAGTAAGCGCATGTTTTGTTGTAAACCGATGTTGTTGTGTAGTAAGTGCATGTTTTGTTGTAAACCGATGTTGTTGTGTAGTAAGCTCATGTTTTGTTGTAAACCGATGTTGTTGTGTAGTAAGCTCATGTTGTTTTGTTGTAAACCCATGTTGTTGTGTAGTAAGCTCATGCTGTTTTGTTGTAAACCGATGTTTTTGTAGAGTAAGCTCATGTTGTTTTGTTGTAAACCCATGTTGTTGTGTAGTAAGCTCATGTTGTTTTGTTGTAAACCGATGTTGTTCTGGAGTAAGCTCATGTTGTTTTGTTGTAAACCGATGTTGTTCTGGAGTAAGCTCATGTTGTTTTGTTGTAAACCGATGTTGTTCTGGAGTAAGCTCATGTTGTTTTGTTGTAAACCCATGCTGTTATGTTGTAAGCCCATGTGATACAAGCCCATTTTTTTGTGTTATTTTCCCATGTATTTGTAATATTTTCATACATCATCAACAATTGTGCGACCAAGTGGGAGAACAGTGAGATTACAAGTGTGTCCCTGCTCAGTGCCCCAGCTTCGACACACTCTAGCTTACCCAGCTGTAAATCAGTACCTGACTAACAGTTATGAAAGACAAACCAACGAATAAACTAACTGGTTACAGCACCTCTGACAGAGCTTAGACCTAGTACAAATAATATCCAACACTTCATCACCAACGACAGTGTCTGCTAAGGAATTGCAATTACCTTTTAGTATCAATCCTTCACTCACATTGTTTTCATAATACCAGTAATTACGTCTTTACCTTTGCTATATGCGTACAGTGGTAGTCAATAGTGTTCTATTTTCATAAAGATGACCAAACTATTTTATTTTAAGTCTTGTTCGGGTCTCTTCTGGTATGCTCTGTCAAGAGTCGATGTCACTGCAGTACAATACGCTAGTACGCTTATGCGACTAGGGCCTGAAGCGTCCAATGACCATGTCCATGACCACGTTTGATGGTCACGTCCCAGGCGGCCTTCAGTTCTGTTGGGGAGGTGGCGGTCCATTTTAGCTAGGTGTTGCGAGGGCGGCCCCGATGAAGTCTCCAGGATGCGCATGGCCTCATCTCGTCTATCACACCCACATCCTGCCGGAGCATCTCGTGAGTCGGGACTTCCCGGGAAAGGCGAAAAACATGACCGAAGAGGACTAGATGACGACGATCAATCGTTGAGGCAATGCTTGCGAGTTGAGTACCTCAAACTCCTTCATCGTTGGAAATCATGTCGCGCCAGTGGAGGCCGATGATGCGCCTCTGGTTGCGAAGGTGGAAAGCCTCAAACGTACAAGATAATAGGGACAAAACAGAATGAGTAAATACGAAGCCTGGTCTCCATGGTGGGCCTTCGCTTGAACCAGACTCTGCGGAGCGAGTGCATGGATGTCATTGCACTCCGGGATATTCCATGGATGTCCAGTCCGACTCAGTAAATTACCAAGAGTGAAGATAATGAAGCTCCCTGTAGCTCGCAGGCTGTACAAACTAACGCTCCGCCCTCTCATGTGAACCAATCTGCTGGTTTCATGAATGATTTCAGAATTCGACAAATCAGTGTATCATTCGCTGAGATGTCTTCAGCTTAATAAATTTCAACTTTCTCCATTTCCAACGCCTCCCCAACGGGTTGTATGAGGCGAGGGTATCAATATTCTGTGTTATTATGTGTTTATCCCTGGTCGTAGTGCCAACAATATGTTTCATATGACTTCTTGTTTTGTTTCCTGCCCTATCTTTTTAGAGCGGAAGAAGAAGAACAAGAGAAGTAGAAGAAGAATATGAGGAAGAAGTACGTATAGGATGTTGTTGTTTAATGCCTATACTGAGTAAGTCTATTAGCTTGTGCTCCATGTAAAAGGGCGTTAAGTGGTTGGCTGCAATAGCTTTCCTCACATCACACGCATGCTAATGAAGGTTGACCGGGGTCCTCCAAACAATTATGCTTCATCTACTTATCACTCACTACTACGGGGATCACATCGATCTATCTCTAGCCAAACTGCCATGAAAACATCCCGTTTCCATTGGGAACTACGAGGAAGCCGAGCTTGGGATTTTGGCCAGTAAATTTTTCCTGGCCCCGACTAACATCTCTGATAAGAATTTTTTGCCTGACCAGACATTAGTCCTCTTCCCTGGGAAGTAGTAGAAGAAGAAGAAGAAGAAGAAGAAGAAGAAGAAGAAGAAGAAGAAGAAAAAGAAGAAGGAAGAAGGAAGGGGAAGAAGGAAGGGGGAAGAAGGAAGAAGGAAGGAGGAAGAAGGAAGGAGGGAAAAAAAGGAAGAAAGACAATGCATTCTTTCACGGAGTCATATTCTTAACACTACCGTCCTCCTGGCACATGTATAATTATCAACATCACACACTACTGACACTTGATATTTTAGCGTGCAGCTACACACGACATCCTATCAAACACAGGAATAACTACCAGAAACAACATATTTTCGAAGTTGGTGTGTGCACATATGTTCTTGCTTACCAACAAGCCGGATCTAGGCGTAGACACCAGCTTTCTTTTCTTTCTGTGTGCTTTTGTCATTCGTAAATTTGATCTTCACTTGCTGTAACACACTTACTGATTTACTTTTATTTTAGTTCACTTGTTCTGCGTTGTGGTGAGCTGGTGTTTATTTTCGTGGACAAGTGTGTGCTGTTTTTCTTTCAATGATTTCTGTTATGTTACATAGCTATGCATTCGCATTGGGGGCGTTATTAAAGTATTCTGGTATTATACGCTCACAGTGGTAGTTGATAAGGTTTCGTTTTCTGTGAGATGACCTAACTAATTTAATGTTTTACTTTTTACGTACTGATAATCTGAGTGGTATATCTGTTAGAGTGGATATTTTTACATATTCTGTCTTTAATTAGAGTTCAATGCGAATATTTCAAACACTTTGGAACTTTCCGTTTCTGAATCATTTAACAATTTCTTTGTTTTATTGTATTTGTTGTCCCTGATAAAGGTCTATTGGTCGTAACGTAGGTTTTGTTGGTGTTCTCATCTCGGTGCGGTATCTGACCATACCCATTTTTTTAGATTGATTAAATCAAATTTTAATCAACGTTAAACATTATTGAAGCACTTTTATAGCGGGGGCAGAGGCATTAAAGGCTGCAGTAGAAGCAATGCTGACAGGCAAAAACAATGACAGCCAGATAGTTTTGTTTACAGATGCCCTGTCCGTGGTTATGGCACTAAAAAGCCAGAAAAATACAGAACTTAATGACTTAAGGGCAGTACTCTGTCAACTATGCCAGCAGTCCACACCCAAAAGAGTAGTGGTACAGTGGATTCCATCCCATTGTAACATTAAAAGCAACCAGGAGGCAGATAGACTGGCAAAAGAAGGTGCAAGACTACCACATCCAGATTCTAGTGTGACCTACGAAGAGTCCAAAAGGTTTATTAGGGCCAGATAAATGGCTCAATGGGAAACAGAGCATACTGGCTACACATAAAAATGATGCCTATTACCAGTTGAACAGAAGAGAGCAGGTCGTGGTCTTCAGACTCCGCACAGGCCACAACAGACTGAGGTACCATCTATTCAATAAACTGAAGATGGGTGCTACTGACGAATGCACCTGTGATACAGGGAAAATGACCGCTGGACATCTGTTGCAAAATTTCCCGACATAGGAGGACCAGAGAAAGCACATGTGGCAACACTAGACAAGCTCTATGGCAGTGTCGACAGCCTCAGGATGATCGCTGCTTTCTTCGAACAAATTCCTAGTTGACGTCTGACAGTGTACGAAGAAGAAGAAAAAACATTATTTTTAATTTATTTTTTCTCATTATATACACCCACAATGCCGCCGCAGCCTCTCCTTATTCTAATTTTAATAATTTAATAACCTCTAACTTTGAACAATAGGAACATGAAAATATTGCATCTCATTTTTTCTGATTATTTCCAAGTGAACTCACTATGTCCTGCGTGTTTGGGCGTTTCTGAGTTTGTGACGTAGCGATAATGCTTTCTCAATTAAAAACTGAAGTAAAAGTGCTCTAACAATGCACTTCCTCGTCTTCTATTCGGGTTCGCCCCCTTTCGCAATGTATGCCTCAGTTATTGTTTACGCCCGTAGAGAACATATGAGTACCATGCTAAGACGGTCAGTAAAGCTAGTATGTTTTAATTTTATTTTTTTTGCATGCGCAAAATTTCTCTAACCCCCAAGGCGGTGTGCGTTGCACTGTGGTTTTTATTTTGCGCCTGTCGGCCCAGTGCATCCGACTTCAGCATGCAGTTTATGTAAGAGTCTGCTTCCTCCTGCATTTTCTAAGGGTTTGCTTCCTCTGGGTAACGTCCGGTGCTGTGATGGCGATCGAACGCAGCACCTTCGCGTTGTGACCCGTGCCACTTAACGACTAGCCTACGCCGTCCCCCTCAGTATGGAATACTATACCACGTTAGTTGTGGCACGGAACTAGTATGGTGTTAGTTTATTAATATACAATACTAGCATTACTTGACAACACTGCGTCGCGCGGGTTGGGTGGATTTCTCTTCAATAAAGCCGGTAGTGGACAACATCCACGACCAGAGCCTGCGCACCTTCTCTATTCAACTCCACAGCACTACCTGTAATATGCTATGCGGTGGAAACATGGACACTCACGAAGGAGATGGAGACCAGTGACCCAAGCCTCCCTCGAGAGACGCATGGTCGGCTTCACGCTTCATAGCCAGCGCACAAAATGTCCTCATAACTCGGACATACATCAATTGTTCCTGGTGGAAGATGCAGTTATTTATGCAGACAAGATGAAATATCGCTGAGGTGGCCACTTACTGAGGAAGTCAAGCATATTAGTTTTATTGTATGGAGTAGAAACCTGGACCCTGACAAATAAAATGGAGATGCGCGTTGAAACCTTTGAAATGTAGACACGTTTCTTGGAAAGATAGGAAAACCAATAATGAGGTTCTGGGACAATTCCCGATGGAACAGACACTTCTGAAGGAAATAAAAATAAGCAAATTACATATTTTGGTCATGTCAAGTGCCATGACAATATGCTAAAGGTTATTTTGGAGGGCAGAGTAGACGTCAAGAGAGCCAAGGGGCGACATAGGTACAGATGGATAGAGAACATCAGGATGTGGTCGTGACACAGTTTGACTGCGTGTACCAGCCTGGCGTGATACAGAGACAGAGGGAGATTCGTTACCGTCAACCTCCGTTGCGGAGAACGGCACTTGATTATGAGTGCCCAACCGCATAGATGACTATGGTGTACCTTCACCAGCTCGCTCAGGATGTGAGGAGAGCTACTCTAGCTCGCCACATAACGCCCTTTTCAGCGCAGACATAAGAGTACAATTACTAATTTTGGGCGTTTAGCTGCAGTGCTCAGACCAATCTCTATCTCATTTGTGGACGTCCGCATGGATGGTTACAGTTGTAGAGTCACCAAGACGTCACCTTTGGTGTCCATATGTTGTCCGCCATACGTACCCTATCTGCATTTTTGAAAAAACAATAGAACATGTAAGACGCCTTTGAAGGCAGTTCAGCGCCGGATTTCTGTGTTGTAAATTCCGACCCGTGGAGAGACTATGTAATTAATAAGTTTATCAGGGATAAAATAAACATTTAGCCTCCACACATCACGGTGACTATAGTACTCACGTCGTTTGTTTCTCGCTGGTAGAGCCATGCAATTTAAAACCGAATCATCATCATCATGTAGCATGTCACTGTAGAACGTCGCTCCCATCACAGCCCGTTTGAAAAAACTCGTTCCCTTGCCAGATCTTCAGTCAATGCCAAAGTTAACCCCAGAAATTCCTGGATATCTTTGTGTCATCGCCTTCTCTGGCTGCTCCAGTCTCATTAACCAGGTACAATAACTTCTATAATTGTCCTCTCAAGACCATTGTGTCTCTTGATGTTTTTCTGGCCATAATGAAATTTACATAATCAGTTCGCTTCTATTTCTAACTCTTGTCGAATATCTATTTCTGTCCTCTCAGTCCAGGTTATTCTGATGATCTATCTATAACATTTTGACTCGAAGGACTAGATTCTCTATAGATGTTTTAGTAACCACGTCCATGCTTCGCAACCATATGCTGCCATGGGAAAGACACATGCTCTCCAGATTTTTGCTTCAGTCGTTGTGCTAGTATTCTGCCATAATTTCTTCAGAACCGAAAAACAATTGCAATTATTGTAATGGACATAAATGTGAAGGCTTACAACAACTAAATTGTGTTGCCATTTTACGATTCATATTCACACGCACTTCCCTTCTACCTTGCTCGCTGGCGATAATGTATGTGTTGGTAGACGGTTTTTTTTCTTGAGTCATTACTCCTGCTATGTCTGTTATAAGCTAGTATATTCTGTATTGATTTATATTGTATCATATTTCCGCCGGCCTTGTACTAGTGGTCTTTGTCGTGCATTTAAACTAGATCTTTTGTTGTTCTAGACACGCATTTGTAAACAAAAATAATTTTTCTTTCTTTTCTCTTTTTTTTCTTCTTCTTGAAAAGGACTTTGTGACGTTGTGTCTTAGTTTACAGCGAGGCTACGATATTTTTGCCTTTTTGGCCCAACACATCCGGTTTCAGTTGACTTTTTCAGTTTTGTCTTCCGACTCCGATCCCTGACCTCTTAGTGCAGCCTGTTTCCAGGACAGCCTTTTGGAGGCGGGACAGGGTCTTGGTCAGTTCTGGGTCGCTGACTTTAATGGAAGCAGTCAGCTATGAGTCGCTGGTGGACCACTGTACTGCACCAATTCTCAAGCGATGGTCTAACCGTTTCATAACAAATTGAATACAGTCACTATTTGGTACAAAGCGTTGGTGGGAGCTAATATTTGCTCTATTGAGCTTCTTCTTCTTCTTCTCCTTCTTCTTCTTCTTCTGCGTGTGTTCTCAATCTCCTGCTACCAAGCCCTGAACACGGCTTTGCAGGAAGCTGGATGTAGTCCAGAGAACGGAATGCGTTGTGTCGCTAGTTTTCAGCTTGACTGCGATATTTGCACTTTTCGGTCTAACACATCCGTCTTCGGCAGCCTCTATTGGGTTAAGTATGCTGCTTTGCCTCTATAATCTGCATGTTTTTTTAACATTTCTGTTGCATCATAAATACCCATTTAATTATGGATCATCAGTGTGCACAGTAGCTAGATACATCAAACCCTCGATTAAAGGGATCACGATATAACGGATTTTCGATTTAACCGCCCGTTCACATGGTAATGGCATATCACATATTGTTTTAAATTGCGTGCGGTAATCTCGCTTTATTATTGTTTCAATCTTCAGTCTGTCTCAAATTATATTGCGGTTATGATGAATACAGAATACAAGATAAACTCTCTCGCTAAATAAAATATAGCGCTGTGTTGCTGTAAAAAAACAACCCAGATGTATCACCTGACCCTGACTAACATAGTCTGATCAGTATCTTTTATCTGACCCTGACTAACATAGTCTGATCAGTATGTTTCATCTGATTCTGACTAACATAGTCTGATCAGTATGTTTCACCTGACCCTGACTAACATAGTCTGATCAGTTTGTTTCACCTGACCCTGACTAACATAGTCTTATCAGTATGTTTCACCTGACCCTGACTAACATAGTCTGATCAGTATGTTTCATCGGACCCTGACTAACATAGTCTGATCAGTATGTTTCAACTGACGCTGACTAACATAGTCTGATCAATATGTTTCACCTGACCCTGACTACCATAGTCTGATCAGTATGTTTCACCTGACCCTAACATAGACGTATCAGTTTGTTTCACCTGACCCTGACTAACATAGTCTGATCATTATGTTTCACCTGACCCTGACTAACATAGTCTGATCAGTATGTTTCACCTAACCGTGACTAACATAGTCTGATCAGTATGTTTCACCTGATCCTGACTAACATAGTCTGATCAGTATGTTTCACCTAACCGTGACTAACATAGTCTGATCAGTATGTTTCACCTGATCCTGACTAACATAGTCTGATCAGTATGTTTCACCTGACGCTGACTAACATAGTCTGATCAGTATGTTTTACCTGATCCTGACTACCATAGTCTGATCAGTATGTTTCACCTGACGCTGACTAACATAGTCTGATCAATATGTTTCACCTGACCCTGACTAACATAATCTGATCACTATGTTTCACTTGGCCCTAACATAATCTGATCACTATGTTTCACTTGGCCCTAACATAATCTGATCACTATGTTTCACATGGCCCTAACATAATCTGATCACTATGTTTCACTTGGCCCTAACATAATCTGATCACTATGTTTCACTTGGCCCTAACATAATCTGATCACTATGTTTCACTTGGCCCTGACTAACATAGTCTTATCAGTATGACTCACCTGGCGCTAACATAATCGGATCACTATGTTTCATTTGGCCCTAACATAGTCTGATCACTATTTTTCACTTGGCCCTAACATAATCTGATCAGTATGATTCACCTGGCCCTGACTAACATAATCGAATCACCATGTTTCACTTGGCTCTAACATAATCTGATCAGTATATTTTTCCTGACCGAACGTTAGTCTCCTCTTCCTAGATATGTAAATCAGAAAGGAATAAAAATGAATTGTTAACCCCTTCCAATACAATAGAAGAATTAAACGCCTCTTATTCGCCCCCTACGACATGCTTACTGTTTGTAGTGTCCCTTTTCTCTGGAGACCTCCAGGACACCACTCAGGCAAATGGATGTCTCCGCTGTAGAGATATAGTTTCACTTAAAAATGTTAAGAACTTGACGAATGTCCTAGAAACGACATTGTTAATACTCTTAAAGGCCATAAGAACGCTGTCGGCGTTCTTCCTGGAGTCCGATTGATGCCAGAAAAACGCTCATATCGTTAACAGCACATTGAACGAATTTTGTTTCGTTTTTTTAGTGCGTCTAGATTTTAATTGACATTACATGGTAAGGGAAGCGACTCTTATATTTACGTTTCAATTTGTAAAACATGCTTTTGTGTGGAAATTCAAAGTATGAAAACATTTATCATCTTTCTAGTCATCCAATTTATTTTTGTTTATCACAAAAATGTGTAGCGAACTTAGCACTTCAAATTTGTTTAATAGTAGGTTATTTTTTTCTGTAGAAAAGGCTAGGGAGTTATGTACGCTAGATGTGTTCAGTGACGAGGATTCACATTTTTCTGATGTTGAATCGGAGTTAGACATAGAATATAATATTATTCAACCTACTCAACCTACTGAATCTGATGCTGAAGATGAGGGGGCGTTGTCCCAGCCAATACTTAGTGCTGCTAAAAAGCAAAAAAGTTTGACTGTATAATCAACAGAAAAACGAAGATGCAATATTTCTAAAGCAAATTCGAGAAAACATAATAGCTTATGGATTTCAGCACCAAATCCCATTACCACTGACTGACTGAGACCCAGAACTCTTTCAAACTGCTGCCACAATGTGGTCGAGCATGTGGAGTGAATGGAGAACTGCAACTCCATTTGACTGTTACAGAAAATTATTTTTTTTGTAGATATTATTCATATGTGGATTACTGTTATTCTGAAGTAGACTACACCAATCTGCATTACGTTTCAGTGGATTTTCATGAATTGGTGACATTTTTGTGTGTGAAAAATAGCTTTTATTACCAACAATGATGATATAGTTATTAATAATTACTTGTAATATTTTATTAAATTCTACAAGACCTTCATATTCTTACTGCACATTCATTTTCCTATATTTTGAAATATAACATGTTTGTCTTCTTCTTAAAATAATTAAGAAAAGTTAAGTTTATGAAGAGACTGCTTTTGAAGAACAAAGGATTGTGGCAAAACGTATAACGTTATTTCCTTTAAAAGGCCTTTATGGCAACTTCCAATACAATAGACGAATTAAACGTCTCTTATTTGTCTCCTACATAGTCGCTGTTTGTAGTGTCTCCTTTCTCGTAAGCTCTTCGGGACACCACTCAGGCAAATAGATGTCACGGGAGTAGACATATAGTTTCACTTACAAATTTTGAGAACTTAACGGATGTCCTAGAAACGAGGTTGTCAATCCAGAAAACACAACATGTAAACAAACGCTTACCAACTTCGCAGTAGACATTCCAAAGAAACGGTTTGAGAATGTTCTTCTTCTTCTTCTTCATCGTACGCTGTTTACAGCGATATTTACGTTGCACTGTTTTATTTTGTTAAGCCTGTGGCTCAGTGCATCCGATTTCAACAGGCGTTTCTGTAGGGTTCAATTGAGTACACTTTAAGATAAAGCAAAGGCAAAAGCCGCAAACGTTGATGACATAATGTATTTGCTAGCGAAATTTGGAGTAAGGATTAACTGCGCTACTTTTTATCCTCACTCTATCGTCTCGAGCCGCCCGACCCTAGTGGCAGGTCAATGACAAGACGATTAGGGGGTGGCTACGAGATGCAGCTGACTCCGCATGAAGCACCCGTGAAAAAGACGGCGGAGTCCGGAGTCGAGCCCACGCCACCTGATCACGAGGCCGACGGCTTAACCACTTCGACACGGAATCCACTTTAAATCATTATTTATAATAAGGACTGAACAACACATTCTTCGCCGAACATCATTAATATTATAATTTGGTTCACGGTATACCAGCCTGATCTCTTATCGTTAACGCACTTTTTTATTACGTGGTAGCTCTTGTTGGGGATTCGGTGTGCTCGACTCCGGATTCCGCCGTCTTTTTCACGGGTGCTTGATGGGGAGTTCCCTGCATCTCGTAGTTGCCACCTGGTCGTCTTGTCTTTGATTTGCCATTGGGGTCGGGCGGCTCGATACGATAAAGTGAGGATAAAAAATAGCGCAGTAAATGCTTACTAAAAATAGCGCTAGCAAAATTAATTATGTCATCATCGTCTAGGATAGACGGCTGCCTTAGCCTTTGAGCTCTTATTTTATTTTTATTTTTTTTTATTGCGTTCGGATTATTTCTCTATTCTTCAAGGTGGAGTGCGTTGTACTGCTGTTTTTATTTTGCGCCTGTCGGCCCAGTGCATCCGACTTCGGTATGCATTTTATGTAAGGGTCTGCTTACTCCTGCATTTTCTAAGGGTTTGTTTCCCCGGTGCAGTGATGGGGATCGAACCCAGCACCTTTGGCTTGTGAGCCGTGCTACTTAACCACTAGGACACGCCATCCCCTAAGCTCTTGTTAAACTATGACCTTAATTCAACCCTTCAGCATGCCAGTTTACTGTTGTCATGTTCATTCAACTTCTAAACACATCTTGTTGATCTTTGACATTTTATATTCCCTTTCATTCCCCATATCCCTAAATCACCCCTACCCTCCCTCTTTGTCCTCACTACCTCCTCCCCGCCCTCCCCCTGACCTGGTTTGGTTCCTAATTGACCGTTCCTGCAGGTGTTATCTAAAAGGACAAAAATAACTAGGATCAATACGCTGGATGGAGCGGAAACCTGTAGAATGACTAACATGTCAGGAGATTGCAGGGTTTCGTCAACAGATGTCTGAGAAAGATTCTTGGTATACAAAGGTTTGACAAAATTACAAACTTCAACTCCCAACTCCCAACTTCTAACTTCTAACTCCAAACTCCCAACTCCCAGCTCCACCTCCCAACTCCCAGCTCCAGCCTCAGCCTCAACTTCAACTTAACGTCTTTATGTTGGTTTAGAAGACTCTGCAGAGTATACAACCATTTTCTTGGAGGGTGGTTTAGTAGACTAAAGACTAGAGATAATTGGACCCACAGCCATTTAGGCGCTATATATAGTTGCACTTTACAAACCATCTGAGGAATGTATTTTTGGATATATTTAACTAGAATTTAGAATTTTGTCCGGCGACGCGGAGGGTGGGGGGGGGGGGGGGGGGGGGGGAAGTCTACATGCTCGACACTGTATACGGCAGTCCAATCTCACTACCCAAATATCAGGGGGGAATTTTTATACCAGAAGATCTACGCGAAAATAACTCATGTCTCCACCGTGATTCAAACCCGCGACCCCCAGCAACCGAGGCGGACACCTTACCGTGAGAGCACCGATTTTCACTGAGTCTTGTTAACTTGACATTCTTCCATCCTCTCTATTAGTTTAACTAAATAGTTCGTATTCTCCAGAAAGCAATACCACACAGAAACAATGAATACAAAGATAGGAGAAATAACATAAGCAGTAAAGTGTCCCGTGAACTAAGCACTAAGTTCCGTGATACCTTTTCCCGGAAAACCCTTATACGAAACGATAGGGTATTAAGCTACGTGACAACTACTTGCCAATCTAAGTACCAAACCGGAAGGTGATAACTTTGCGCATGCGCTGTAAGGAAGCATGTAAGTTAGAGTAACTTTGAAGGGCTCTTCGCATTTCAAAAATGGACGGTAGTATTCAACAACTCGTGTGCATCGATTTCTGCTTTCGCTTTAGAAAACTGGTTCCAAAACTTTCGAAATGCTGCAATCAGCTTTCAGAATGTTTTGTCTAAGGCGATCTAAAACATTTGAGTAGTACTCCCGTCACAATAGTAGAAGCCGATCCTCTGAAGCTGACCCCAATCAAGGGGAACTGAGACGCGAGTCCGATTAGGCACACCATACTGACCAGGACGTGGCTTCAGGGTCAGGCACACCATACTGACCAGGACGTGGCTTCAGGGTCAGGCACACCATACTGACCAGGACGTGGCTTCAGGGTCAGGCTCAACATACTGACCAGAACGTAGCTCCAGGGTCAGGCAATATCTCTGTTTCTTGCCAAATTGGTCCTGTCAGTATAGTCTTCTATAAGATATAGCTTACAAAGTCATTTCTATATTTCTAGTCAAATAGGACTTGTCAGTACAGTCTTCTATAAGATATGAATTACAAGTTCTAGAATTTATCTCTAAATTTCTATCAGTATTGTCTTCTATAAGATATGCCTTAATATGCTTATAAAGTCATTTCTATGTTCCATGCCAAATATGTCCTGTAGATTAGTCTCCTACGAGATTTGACTTCCAAATTTTAAAAGTAATTTCTATATTTCTAGCCAAATATGTCCTGTCAGTATTGTCTCCAACGAGATATGACTTCCATATTTCTAGTTCAGCTCTGTCTCATGCCAAATATGTCCCGTCAATATTTTTACCGTCAGTCGGTTTTTAAAATGTTATATCAATGACGTCATATACAATTCCTGCGATAAAAAATAATACTCACATTGATAAGTTTGGGAAACGCTACTCTCGAAGACAAAATAGATCTACGAAAATCACGTGCCGTTCAGTTTGACAGTTCGTGTATGTCCTTGATTTTTCTTAGTACCACCGGTTTCTCCGAGTAGACACAGCTATAAATGAGTGCTGAGAATGTCAGAGGACAATTTTTGAGATGCTGCGGGAGTTATGGTGTTTGTGTCATGTCGTCGGCACTTTCAGCAATGAAAGGGGCTGAGCACACACAAGGGCGTCCAGGTACAATGACGTTGGTTCTTTCAGACATATTTGTGCAAGCTTTTGCTCAACTTGGCGTGATTGTTATTAGTTTGCGTGGACTTCTTGGTGTGGCTGTTATATTTCATACGGACTTCTTGCCATGACTGTTATCTTTTCACATGGAGTTCTTGGCGTGACTGGTATCTTTTCATGTGGACTTCTTGGCGTGACAGTAATCTTTCATTTGGACTTCTTGGTGTGGCTGTTATCAGTTTGCGTGGACTTCTTGGTGTGCATGTTATCAGTTTGTCTGGACTTCTTGGTGTGGCTGTTATCAGTTTGCCTGAACTTTTTGGTATGGCTGTTATCAGTTTGCCTGGACTTCTTGACCTGATTGTTGTCAATGTATGGACTTTTTGACGTGACTGTTATCTTTTCAAATGGATTTCTTGACGTGACTGGTATCAGTTTGCGTTAACATCTTGACGTGATTGTTATGTTTGTGTGGACTTCTATTTCTCTTATTTTAATCAACGTCCATATAACATAGAAAGCTAAAACTGTACGTAGCCTCTAATCGTACATCCTGTTAACCTGTTCTATTTAACGGATGTTCGAAAGAAGAAAAATAGTAATACACCAGTTACCAAATAAAAACCAAACTAAATAATTGCGCTTCTATAGTTCACCCACTAATCCTCTCCTAAACCCCCCCCCCCCTCCAACCCCCTCGTTTCACAGAAAACCAGGAACAACAAACCACACAAACAAACATGTCTTAGTATTGAAAGAGATAATTACCAAAAAAATATTAATTCGTTTTTCAGGTGGGAACATTTACCTGAGTCCCGACCTTAATTAAGCCACAGGTGTATAAATCATTGAAAGGAAACATACGGGTTATTTAAATTTCGATGGACATTATAACCACTTGTATGACGCGAACACGTTCTGGTAAAGTGTATTTCCAATGAGTAGGCCATTATCACATTTGTGAAAGGGTTAAAGGTCATCCTCCCTTTCGCTTTGTTTAACACTGAAGTTAAGTCTGTTCTCTTATATAACGCAGACATCGGACGAGGGAGTACAACATAAGGACTTCAGATATCTTAGTCTGGTACCCAGTATTAGATGGCGTCTGCATACACAAATGTGTGGTGAAGTACACAACAACAGATACATGAAGAGAGAGATAGAAGACCGAAAGTGACGATGGATAGGAAAAGTCTTCAGAAAGAAGCCAATATATATTTCTAGATTGGCATTAGATTGGATACCACAGGAAAAGAGATGAGCGAGGAGGCCATTGAACACAGACGAAGATCAGCAAAAGAATAGGCCAGTGGATGTAGAACTCAAGAAAACTTTTCAAAATAACAATATATAAAGCGCCAAGCACATACACGTGAACCAATGGGAACCATATAGATGATTCAATAAATAACGGGACAACATTAGCAGGTCTGTACAACATTAGCAGGTCTGTACAACATTAGCAGGTCTGTACAACATTAGCAGGTCTGTACAACATTAGCAGGTCTGTACAACATTAGCAGGTCTGTACAACATTAGCAGGTCTGTACAACATTAGCAGGTCTGTACAACATTAGCAGGTCTGTTACTGTTCTCGTTTTGGCCAGATGTTGCAGTGAAGGAAGTTTCTTATTATTTTACGTGTTTGCCTCACTAGTTTCTACTGGCCGACGCGCGCATATTCCACCCCAGACCGTAGTCAATTGGGCGATATTAACACGTATGAACCAGTGCTTAGATGTATGTGTGCGTCTGTATGCTAGGTTTGTGCGCTCTCAGAAGCCAGCCCAACTAAAGTGCATTGGAAGGGTCTCACCATTAGGGCGAGTGTGAAAGTTGTGCAGGAGTGTGATTGTTGGACAGAGTCAAATGAAATAGAGTGACATCCGTCAGCGACTCATAGCTGACTGATTGCGGGAAAGTCAACAGATCTATTCAAGATCCTTTTCCTCGTCAAAGTGCCTATCCTGGAAACAGGCTGCATCGCTATGGCCGTGCATCCTGAATAAGAGAATATGGATCGCTGGTCTAGTGCGTCTAGAAAAGAGTAAAATTAGAAGTGATTTAACACAGGTTTATAAGATAATCGGGATCAAGACGCTGAGCAGAGCATGACCTGCAGTGGTCAACGACCCATAGCTGACTGCTAGAGTCAGGGCCAGCGAACCAGAGCTGTCAAGACCCTTCTACACCTCCACGCGGTGATCCTGGATAACAGGCTGCAGTAGGGAAGACTGGCTAAGGAGAGGGGATCGAAGAGGGAATGCTTAGCCGGTACTCAAAAAATGCTTGCTGAAGTCGGATGTGTTGGACCGAAAGGTGCAAATATCGCAGTCAAGCTGTAAACTACGACACAACGCATTCCGTTCTCTGGACTACATTCTGCTACTTAAGCCCTTTCAGCGTTTGGTAGTGGAAGATTGAGAACGAACGAAGCCAAGCCAAGCCAAGCCAAGCCAAGTCATAAGATAATCAACATAAATCATAAATTAGACTAACAGGTTTTGTTTCCAAAAGACAAAAGGGCACAGCTACAAATGAAGTGAAGAAAGGTCCAGATTTTAAATTAAATTTTTTTTTAAATTTGATACATTTTTTCCCATTGCTAGGGTACTCAAGCGATATTAAAGGCTGAGAACTACAGGCCGCTTCGTCACTGCTGTCACCACGTCGTGTGCTTGCTAAGTTTGTTTATTACACACACAACAGAAAAACAACATATGCCATACCGGGGATTCGAATCGCTGCCCTCCTTGTCGGCAGGCAGACCTCGAAACCATTCGGCAACGCGCCCCTCAAGGTCCAGATTAGATACCAGAAAATATTTTGTTTAGTCCGAGAGTGTGAATGCTTGGATGCATTGTTACAGGAAGAAGTGGAGGCAGGGACAGTTAACACATTCCAGAATAGATTGGACGCGCAGTGTTATTTTTAGATCGTGAATGTAAAAAAAACTGGTTGTATACATACTCTACAGAATCTTCCAAACCAGTAAAAAAATGTTAAGTTAAGTGATGTTAAGTTAACTCATGTATCTATGTAGCAAGGCATTTCTGTAATCTGGAAGTCCTGCGTTCGAATCCCGGACTTCCAATTACCTCAGTTTTCTATTGTTCGTTATGTTTGTTACTCGAGTGCAGATATATACTTGTCATGTGATCATTTTCACAAACAAACATTCTTTATTAACTGATTTCCTCCCTAGAACCGATATATTGGCTTGCACATTTTTTTACATTACAAAGCCACAATTTTTGCTTGAACATTTGCTGTACTTATATTTCAGATTGTCTGATAACGAACTTTTCCTAAATTTGTAATCCACATATACTTCCCTACAGAAAATTTGCAATTCAAAAATAAAAGTGCACAGAAGTCTAAAATATTCTCGAGTGAATGAGTAAATTCAAGGGACAAGCAAACCTGATCCCAAAAATGTGCGATCGTATTACAGATTGTGTTGGCAGAAACGAGCCTTTATAACGGTCTTGATGTAAACTACAGCTCAGCGCTAGAAAACGTCATCTTTATAACGGTCTTGCTGTAAACTACAGCTCAGCGCTAGAAAACGTCATCTTTATAACGGTCTTGCTGTAAACTACAGCTCAGCGCTAGAAAACGTCATCTTTATAACGGTCTTGCTGTAAACTACAGCTCAGCGCTAGAAAACGTCATCTTTATAACGGTCTTGCTGTAAACTACAGCTCAGCGCTAGAAAACGTCATCTTTATAACGGTCTTGCTGTAAACTACAGCTCAGCGTTAGAAAACGTCATCTTTATAACGGTCTTGCTGTAAACTACAGCTCAGCGCTAGAAAACGTCATCTTTATAACGGTCTTGCTGTAAACTACAGCTCAGCGCTAGAAAACGTCATCTTTATAACGGTCTTGCTGTAAACTACAGCTCAGCGCTAGAAAACGTCATCTTTATAACGGTCTTGCTGTAAACTACAGCTCAGCGCTAGAAAACGTCATCTTTATAACGGTCTTGCTGTAAACTACAGCTCAGCGCTAGAAAACGTCATCTTTATAACGGTCTTGCTGTAAACTACAGCTCAGCGCTAGAAAACGTCATCTTTATAACGGTCTTGCTGTAAACTACAGCTCAGCGCTAGAAAACGTCATCTATATAACGGTCTTGCTGTAAAGTACAGCTCAGCGCTAGAAAACGTCATCTTTATAACGATCTCGCTGTAAAGTACAGCTCAGCGCTAGAAAACATCATCTTTATAGCCGTCTTGCTGTAAAGTGCAGCTCAGCGCTAGAAAACATCATCTTTATAGCCGTCTTGCTGTAAAGTACAGCTCAGCGCTAGAAAACATCATCTTTATAGCCGTCTTGCTGTAAAGTGCAGCTCAGCGCTAGAAAACATCATCTTTATAGCCGTCTTGCTGTAAAGTGCAGCTCAGCGCTAGAAAACATCATCTTTATAGCCGTCTGGCTGTAAAGTGCAGCTCAGCGCTAGAAAACGTCATTTTTAGAACAAACGACAAAGAAAAATATGAGGATTTCTCGTAAGAAACTATATTTTAACTATGTTTTTTTCTTCTATACCATCAGCTCTGTTAGCTGTAACGATGTTGGCTGTTATAATGTTGTTTCTGTTATTATTTGTGATCAATTGGTTGAAGAACGACATGGAGATGTATGTTCGTGATGTTCGAAAGCTCACACTAGTAAAGTTGTTCTAGAAAACAAGAAAATAAATGTCTCTTCGTCCGGCTTGAAAATTCTCTCCAACGATAAATTCTTGCACATTTCATTCCATCTAGAATGTTTAGATAACTATTTTTAACTCGCTTCGTCGTCTCTTCCAGGGTTAATATTTATGAAATTTAACTATTTACAGCGAGATGTTCTTTTAGTTATACCGTACAGTGCAATTTTCTTAGTGTAGCCACTCAGGTTAGTTACTCGAAGCCACGGGAATCCAGTCCATGTTTGAAACGGCTCAGTAAAAGCGGAGGTCAGTCCTTTGACACTGGACAACGCACAAGTTGGAACGTGTTGACAACGTTTTCCGATCGCGAGATTTCAGTTTCGTGACTTTTGTTTTCACACTTAAGTGCTTTGTTTTTCTCATGAAGTTTTCGGGGTATAGAGTGATTATCGAAATGTCGGTTATCCAGATACTAACTATATTTAACAAAAACTCTCAAAGCACGCTCAGTCGTAACGATCAACACAATTTATTTTCAGCCATTATGTCGACTTGAAGCCACTACCGAGTTGAGTGTATTAAAATAGTGTTATTTTCTGGACGAAGCCCTGTGTTAAAGTTATAATATTAGATAAGCGTGGGTTTACCAGCCATGTCGTTGTGTAGTTAATTGTTGCTGGAAACAGTGAGGCGAATAGCTGTGCTATCGTTCCATCGCGGAGCCCAACATGAGATGTAAGGTAATACCCATTAATAGTTGTCCATCACAAGTGATGAAAACCACTCCCTTTGTGTGGACAGTCGTATCTCTTGCTGTGTCCGCTGAAATGGGTGACTTGCGCGGTGATTTGGATTAAAGTGAGGAAGAAACTACGCCTTTTGTCAACCTCACTCACAGAGCCTAAGCTACCTTTTGCCAGTGGCAAGACATTCATCGAGACGACTGGAGATAGCATAGGATGCAGATTTTGCCTCAGGGTTACCACCGAAGCCTTTCCGTAAACCTGCAACCCGCAGGGTAGAAAGGTGGGATGGCATCTAACGCAGTTTGTCGTGCCTTTTCGATAACCACAAGAGGTCGTATGGACAACACTCAGCGTGTGAGTGACTCTGGCATCTCTCCCCAGCTGTATTCAACTCATCATAGTAGCATCTAAAATTCCCACACGCCAAATTCGTGAAGGTGAACCGGCAGAACTAACCCGTGAAATACGATACAGGTATAAGCGTAGTGCCATTCAGCCGGCGTCCAGACCAGGATAAACGGATGGAAGAAATCACAAAAAAAGAACGAAATAACAAGTCCAGACGGAAAACACCTCCACGTTTCCGTGAACACAAGTGTAAGTCGTCGACTAGTGTGAATTCCAGGCAAATCCGTGGTCTGCCGGCATCCATAATGATCCAAAACTGTAGAAAAATGTAGACTCGCAGCCAGTTATGGCGCCATCTTTGCCAGATTAAGACGTAACGAATGTGCAAGAATAACATCAATCTTTAATTATTTAATCAAAAGATGTTCGACTCACCCTGAAGTACAAGTCTTCAACAAATACGTACAAATTTATCACACGATATACGTCGATATATGTTGAAGTCTATGGGGCTGTGGTGAAAATGGTAAAGCCGGTTGCCTAGCGTTCAGAAAGGTCGGGGCTCGAATTCGAGCAGCAACGGTCGTTCATGATGATGTCAATTTTTCTGGAGATCCGTGGGTTCATCGCTATAGCCACGCAGTTCGTGATTTGTGCCATCCTCCCGGCAGGCGGGGATACCTTGCTGCTGAGAGAGACCGAGCCATTTGGGGAAACTCGTGACGATGAAGTCGAGGCTCTAACTTTTAACCTTCATCTGTTCAAGTTTACGTGGCTTGAAGTTTCGGCAGGATGGTGTTGCCAGCTCCTTACCCGAATCCTCCTTAGCCGCTTCTTCTAACATTCTTGGCAGGTTACAGTGTTACTATTCTATGTTCCGAATAAAAGTCCCTCTAACCATTTTAAATATTAATCCGCGACGCTGCTCCAACGACTCGTTTGAATGAATCTCAATTACGTGATTAGTTCCCAGTCGTATTATGATCATTGGCTATATTACAGTAATTACTAATGAGCAGTCAAATAGATTATTTTCAATACGTGAATAATAGATGTATTAATGTAATTAACGATGTGTTTTATACAATTGTTCGTTTTCTATCTATTTAGCTCTCATTCTTAAATACCACATTTATTTCATTAAAAGGCATGTAAGTTTGTCTTGACCTTATTTCGTCACCACATATTGTGTCCCTCAGATACAAATAACTCGTAACACTATCTCCTCTTACAAACATGGCGATCTGTTACATGTTTATCACGTCACCATTGTTCCTGTTTGGCACTGTGTGTCTTCTTTGTTTCGTCATTTCTCTATTTGTACCACCGTGTCTCCTTTTATTCCGTCCGTTCTCCATTTGTACTATCGTGTCTCCTTTTGATCTGTCCGTTCTCCATTTGTACCATCGTGTCTCCTTTTGTTCTGTCCGTTCTCCATTTGTACTATCGTGTCTCCTTTTATTCCGTCCGTTATCCATTTGTACCATCGTGTCTCCTTTTATTCCGTCCATTATCCATTTGTACCATCGTGTCTTCTTTTGTTCCGTCCGTTCTCCATTGGTACCACCGTGTCTCCTTCTGTGCCACCATACATTTTCGCTGTATGTGAAGAACAATGCCATCAGTGCAGCTGTTCTATTACATAAGTATGTACCAAACCACTTTCGTGTGCTATATTAGTGTCGTCTTCTGTAGCAATTCTTCACACCTGGAATGTCTCTTTCTCCATGCACAACACTCTTCAGCACCTGTTTGCGACATGCTTGGAAAGTTGTATAACTTTTGCTAGAAACAACTCTTGACAACGTCTCCTTGTGATGGGTTACAGTGGCTCTTCTTACATCATGAGGTGTACTCGAGAAAGTGGACCGTGGTCCTCCTCTATATACGAAAGAACGAGGCACGTCCACTATGGCCTATAGTGTCCATCCTCAACTCATTGGTCAGAATACTGAGCCTGTTTCAAGGGAGCACGAACGAAATGGTTTCACCAGACACTGATTACTCGTCGCTTTGATATAACTTAACTTTGTACTGGTTTAGAAGACTCTGTATACAACCAGTTTTTAAATATTCACTTGATCTAAAATTACCCATGCACATACCATCTATTTTTGAATGCATTATTAATTGACTCTGCCTCCTATATTCTCTGTTTGAATGCATTCCAAGTTCCAAGCATTCATCGCTCTCTGACAAAAAAAATATTTCCTAATACCTGATCTGGACCTTTCTTTAATCAGGCAGATGTATTTTCAGAAACAATTTTTTTCACTCTAATCTATCCTTTCCGTTGATTATCTTATAATCCTGTATTAAGTTACCTCGAATTCTTCACTTTCCTGGACATTGTATACCCGTTTTTCTGAGTCTTTTCTCGTAACTGTATTTCTGTAATCCCACTATCAGTTTATTCGCTCTAATTTGTATTCTTCCCAACATTGTTTATATCCCCTTTACGATACGGACTCCACACATGTACACAGTACTGCACACATGTATACAGTACTCCACACATGTACACAGTACTCCACACATGTACACAGTACTCCATCATATCGGCAGTTATCATTTTTATATCTCCCAGGGCCCACAACAATGTTGTCTATTGTATGCGGGGATGTTATATTATTATATTATCTTATCTTTGTCACTCATTCACCTCTTCGCTCCAGTGCGAGTTCTGCAGCTCTCCACTTTTAAAATAAACCAGTTTCCAGGTGTTTACAATAATTCACTTACCCGACCTATATTGCAAGCATGTTTTAAATGCAGCTCGTCCGCAATAAAGAACATGTTTGATAAGGTTATGGATATTGTTAATTTAGAAGAGTAGATAACTTTATAGAATTTGCCTAACCCTCGTGGTTCTCAGAAAATAGGATTGCTTTAAATCCTCTCACCTGAAACAACGCACTGGATGTGTCTAAATGAAAGACTCGTTAATCCGATCTAGTGGATAACTAACTATTACATTGTAACTGAATAACTGGATACACATTGAATTTTTACCAAGCAATTTTCATGGATGGCCGTTTTACGTATTACAGTATTCCAAAGTTATGGAATGTAATGTTACATTCTTGGATTATATCTGCCACGTAGAAATCTAAGGGAGCTAACAAAATGTGTAACGGGGTAAGTAATTGTACGTTGTGTTGTATTATTTCCCTTGTTGTGATTTGTTATTTAACAAAAAGCGTCGTAGCCAGAATGCAGATTTTCAATAAGAAACGTCTCTGTCATGGTGTTCTAACAAACACATATTGTGAAGATCCACAATAGCCGATGCGGCTGATGTTAGGCAGACAGATAGAGACAGTGATAAAAAGAGAGAGGGAGAGAGAGTGAGAGATAGAGAGAGAGAGAGAGAGAGAGAGGGATAATACACACCCATTTACTTCTTCTTCTGGTAATAATGAAAATGAGTTATTCGCTCTTTCATACATTTATCAAATATTAGTCGAGAGTTGTTAGTTATTCTAGTTTGTCTTTTGTCCCTGACGAAGACCTTGAGGTCGTAATGTGGGTATCGTGTTATTATTGTCCTAGTTGAAATACTCAGCCATTACCTACATGTGTTTTGATTGACTTCTCACTATAACAAGCATTTCGTCTGTATAAATGGCGCTGTGTGCGATACCTTGAGTTGAAGAGTCTTTTACGCTAGACATTTTCAGAGAAAGAGATTTAACAATATAACTATCATTCAAAACGTTTGAGATCCCTCTGGAACGCTGGTCTGCAACAAATACGTGCCAAAGTTGAGCATCAGTCATCCCTTCCAGCCCTCTCTATATCTTCCCTGATTCTGTTATGTATGTCTGGAGTTACCGTCTCCATATGCGGTTTGGTCTGCCGCTACTTCTCTCGCCTTGTTGACTCCAGAGCAGCGACTGTATTGTTATGTTTTTGTTGTTTTTGTTTAATGCCCACAATGAATACGATTACACTTTTATGCGTCCTGAAATGGGCTTAATCTGGTAGGTTGTAGTAGCTATCCTCGTAACCAAAGCGTGCTGATGAAGGGGGACCGCGGTCCTCCAAGCGGTTGGGCTATGCTTGACTTCATCTGGGTGACGTTAACTGCCAAGGGTGATCGCGTCGATCCACTTCTCGTCAGTCCGACAGCCTTGAAAACAGCCTGTTTCCAGGGAACGCTACGCGGAAGAGAGAGTGGTCTTGGTCAGTATGTTGTCTGTCCCTGACGTGACGTCTTGGCCAGTATGTTGTGTCTGTCCCTGACGTGACGTCTTGGTCAGTATGTTGTGTCTGTCCCTGACGTGACGTCTTGGTCAGTATGTTGTGTCTGTCCCTGACGTGACGTCTTGGTCAGTATGTCGTGTCTGTCCCTGGCGCGACGTCTTGTCAGTATGTTGTGTCTGTCCCTGGCGTGACGTCTTGGTCAGTATGTTGTGTCTGTCCCTGACATGACGTCTTGGTCAGTATGTCGTGTCTGTCCCTGGCGTGACGTCTTGGTCAGTATGTTGTGTCTGTCCCTGACATGACGTCTTGTCAGTATGCTGTGTCTGTCCCTGACGTGACGTCTTGTTCAGTATGTCGTATCTGTCCCTGGCGCAACGTCTTGTCAGTATGATGTGCCTCATCGGACTAACGTCTCAGTTATCCACTATATTGGAATACAATCAGCTGACTTCCTCAAAGTGAGTCTTGTCCAAAGCCAGAACATTTTCCTCTCATGTTTCCTTGATATATGTCTGGTACTTTCCAGCGATTCATTATTAGTGATCTGACCATACCATTTCAATCTCTCTATCCTGCACGGGCACACAATTAAGAACGTCTGTTCTTTTTAAAATTGTTTTTGCTGTTACTCATACTTCAGAGCCATTCAAGAGAACGTTTACAAACAGGTGAAAAATGTATCGTGCCTGTGTAACATAATCTTACAAGAAAACAAAGGCAACATAGAAATCCAAAGCACATGTAATAAAGCAAGTCAAATAAATGTCCCCGATATTACAATGAATGCAAAGAGAATACTTTACATCACTATATTTCTACACACAGTTTACTTGCAATGTCAGAATTGAAAATTAACAGACAAAGATAAAAGACACACTGTAACAACAGAAGTGAAATGCCTGCGCAGAATGGTTGGAGTAATAAGAATGGATAGAATCAGAAAGGAAGATATTAGGAGAGAAGTAGTTACAACATCAGTGCCAGACCTCATCAACAGACAGCAAACCAAACGGTTCTGCCATGTGACACGACAAACACCAGATAGTATCCCTCAGAAAGAAATGCTATTCAGATGCAATGGATACAGAGCCAAGCGCCGGCCACTTAAACGACGAATAACAGAAATAAAAAAAGTAGTAAAGCTCCCTATGTACGAAGCACTTATTAGGTGATTAAGAAACCGCTTCATAACCTGACGCGCTGAAAGGCACAAGCAGGAGAAGAAGCAAAAAAAAAGAAAGAACGATAGAAAAAGCTTTACATATGTTCAAGGTTTTTTATGTTTGTATTGGACTTAATCTCTTTTGATTTTCCTAAGCTCTCAATGAAATGAAAGCTCTTCAAACCTCTTTGCATTTGTTTAAACATCCGTCTGTGTACCTGCTGCTTTGATTATGTTACTACCACGATGTGTGAATGATTCTACTTAATGTAGGAGTGTGTCACCATACACAATCTGAAATACGAGTGACAGCCATTCAGTGGCCATAAATAACATTTTTACAAGAGTGCGAACAAGACGTTTTTTGTGTTTAATTTGTCAACATTGTGCCAGTTCCTGGCAACACACTTTGTCCACATGTCCACTAGCTTGTGGATGCCTTCTAGAAAAAAAGGCTTTTAGTGTGACCTTAAATTGTCCACCGCTTCCATTACTTGTTGTTAACTACCATGTGACCAATTTGCTACACACTTTCATATAGCAGACTTTCATATAGCAGAGGTCATCATGTACAATTTTTTGCTCATGTGACTGAAGTTAAAATATACGGCTATTTCATCAGTAGTGATTTGCATGTTGCAATGGACATGCTGGTCGATCTGCTGTTTCATTGTATCATTTTCCACGCTAGCTGGTCCCCCATGCCGCGGTTCATCCTTGACGTTTTGTTTTCCGTTCTAAAATGTTTCTATCCATTCATACACTGTCTTATCACTCAAACAGCTGTCTCCATTCTCAATCTTCATTCTTCTGTAGATTTAATATGGCTGAACACCCTCTGACCCCCCCCCCCCCCCCCCAAAAAAAAAATGGAATAACGCCTCGCTGTTCATCCGCGGTGCAAGAGGACAGGGGGTCGACCAATGTTGTACGTTGTAATGCGCTTGTGCATACTGCACAATCGTCACAGTCATTACATGGAGTATTCCTATAAAGCTATTTTGTGTCCTGAAATTAGATTTTCCGTTGTATATACACTTCAGTGCACTATATAATAAAATTTATGTTACTTAACACCTGTCCTTCGAATAACCATGTTCCATTGAATATAGTATTTGTCGGTTCATTGCTAATGTAAAATAAGTCCTAATATGTGGTCCGAAAATATGCCATTACTACGAGTATTATATGTCGTCTGTAAGAAAATAAACAGGCAAAAGCCATATTAAAATAGGTATGGTCAGATACCGGACCGAGAAGAAAACACAAACGAAACATACGTTACTACTAATATGCCTTCATCAGGGACAACGAACAATAACAATAATGAACTAGCAAATCAAAGAAGAAGAAAAGAATACAGAAATGGGGGATGTCAACATATAAGGAGAAAATAGTGTACTTTACTGAGAGAACGTCACAACACTTCTCAATGGCCAGATACCAAGTGACCGACAAAGGTCAGATGAAGTTGCCAGGAGGGCGTAAAAAGTTAGAAACGGCCGGATACGCCCTTGACGAACAAACACGGACAATTCCAAATGGGGAGGAAAGTGGAGTGAAAAGAGGAAGGCAAATGAATAGGGGCCGGTGTGAGATGAAGTTTTCGGCCAAAGGTATAAAATATATTAATGCCATGTGGTTGGAGGCAACCATGTTGGAGATCAGTCTGTTCGTAAGGGCCGTATCGATGACGATCGCCATAGAAGCAAGAAACTAATCATGTAACATTATATATGTTTAATATATGTAGTCTGCAGACCGTCACCGACAAACGTCTGTGTCGCATACTTCGTATTGAATGGTCAGAGGTAATCGCAAAAACAGATCTGTGACAAATAACACGACAACCATGAATACAGCGAGAGATGTGAGAGGGCAATGTGGGGGACACTTAGGACACACCCTTGGAGAGGAGCCGAGACAGATTACCAGACTCGATCTGAATGGAGCCTAAAGAGGATGAAAAGATTGGATAGGGCACATGACGGCTGGCTCTGAGTTGGTTGTCTGAGATCTCTTTAGTGTGTGCCATAATCGTGTCAGACTCTTAATCATTTACATAGGATGAAACAGCAGGGCTGGATATGGCTTTAATGGATAACGGACATAATCGTCTCAAATATTCGGGATCTTATATGGATCTACTGTCTTGGTCATGCTGGGTTGTGCAGGCATATAAGATAGCTGATAGCTTTTGTGTCCATTTCTCGGTATATAAATATAAATATACAGTGTAAGGCCGACGATGATGAAGCACAGTGAATGTGCTGACAGCAATCAGCGACTCATAACTGGCTACTAGCACCAGGGATAGTGACTCATAACTGACAAGACCCTTTCTCTCGTCTCCAAGAAGCGGCCCTGGAAACAGACTGCAACCATGCTGCCTGGCTAAGAGATTACGGAATAGAGGGTAGTCGATTTCTGAAAAGCCTTTCTGAAATCTGATGTGTTGGGCCGAAAGGCACAACGTCACTAACGTCCTTTTCAGGACGAACGTCAAAGAAGAAGAAAAAAAAGAAGAAGAAAAGGAAGAAGAGGAACAAGGGAAAGCAAAACGGGGAAAGGAAAAAGGGAGACTAAGAAATCCTGACCACGGAGTACACCCGTTCTGTGGGCATTAGCAGTGGATGAAGTGAAATATTGGACAAAGTCATCATCGACCGTCTCGTCCATGAAGACACTACACTCGATGACCCAACGATGCACATGTTGTAAAGTTGTAAAATCACACTCGGGTCCAACTAAAAGGGGCATCGTGGAAGAAGTAAAGGGAGTGTGTACAACAAGTGAGCTACGGGAACCATCAGTATCTACACTCTTCATCAATTACTGAGAGGTCATGAGCACGTATCTGTCGATAGTGCAAATGACATCGATTCTTAATATAACACTAAACACATTTTTCTTTTAAAATCAGCTTTTGACCTTCATGATCGACACAGTGTCTACTTTTTGTCTACCATAGAGAAGGAATGTAGCTATTAGATATTAGGAATTTGACAAAAGGTATCTGAAGACTCATGGTGCGCTTGTCCAAAGTGTATGTTATGCCTCGTATTTAGGATAATGGCGTAGAGCTTATGTCTCAAAACAAGTTGCCTACTTCCCACTGATAAGCTTTCAGGCTAAGAGATGGGATAGGCTATGTCAAATGTTGGAAAGATTATGCTCTGAAGGATATCTCAGATCTTATATGTGCATTCAGTTTTATTGTATGGAGTAGAACCCTGGACCTTGACAAAGAAAATGGAGAAGAGTATTGCAGCCTTTGAAATGTGGGTCTTCAGAAGACTGGGACGTGTTTCTTGTTTTGAAATGTGGGTTATCAGAAGACTGGGACGTGTTTCTTGTTTTGAAAATGTGGGTCTTCAGAAGACTGGGACGTGTTTCTTGTATTGAAATGTGGGTCTTCAGAAGACTGGGACGTGTTTCTTGTATTGAAATGTGGGTCTTCAGAAGACTGGGACATATTTCTTGTATTGAAATGTTGGTCTTCAGAAGACTGGGACGTGTTTCTTGTTTTGAAATGTTGGTCTTTAGATGACTTGGAAGTGTTTCTTGGAAAGATAAGAAAACAAATACTGAGGTTATGGAACAACTCAAGATAAAGGAGATACTTCTGAAGGAAATGCAGGAAAATGAAATATTTTGGTCATGTCAAGCGACATGACAGTCTGTTAAAGTTATATTGGAGGGAAGAGTGGAGAGCACGAGAGCCAGAGGTCGGCAGAGGTACAGATTCCCAGATAACATCAAGATGTGGTCGGGACACAGTTTTACTGTGCCAATCTGGCATAGACAGAGACAGCTAGAGATCCACTACCGTCAACCTGTGATGTGGAGATGGCACTTGATGGTGATGACAGGAGGTTATAACCTAATCCTGGAACTAGCCAATAAACACGAACCTGCGGAGACAGCTGTTTTAGATTATCTGAAAAACATTCAAAATAATTCTTTTATAAATACTCCAATTTATATTTCAGTTGCCATGTTTCGTCAAAAAGAAAAGGGTTAAAAGACTCAATAAATAATTTCACGTCAAAAAGAATTAAAGGATAAAGCTATTTTAGGCCAGTCGTTTGGATTTTCTTGGCTTGGCTTGGCTTGGCTTGACTTCGCTTCGTTCGTTCTCAGTCTCCCCCTACCAAACCCTGAAAGGGCTTAAGTAGCAGAATGTAGTCCAGAGAACGGAATGCGCTGTGTCGTAGTTTACAGCTTGACTGTGACATTTGCACTTTTTGGTCCAACACATCTGACTTCAGCAATCATTTCTTGAGTACCGGGTTAGCATTCCCTATTCGATCCCTTCTCCTTAGCCAGTCTGCCCTACTGCAGAATGTTATCCAGGATCCCCGCGTGGAAGTGTAGAAGGGTCTTGGCAGCACTGGTTCGCTGGCCCTGACGCTAGCAGTCAGCTATGCGTTGCTGACCACTGCAGCTCATGCGCTGCTCAGCATCTTGATACCAAGTCAGTTGTTTAATATAATTTGTTTCAAATAATTAAAAGACAGTTTCGTCATATTTTCATTGTCATCTTTAGGTATTGTAGAAAATATGGCTACGGTGTCCATTAAATATATCTTACTTAGACCAGACGGAAGGCCAAAGCCCGTGACTAATCTAACTCTCAAACAAAGACATATTCCTCACCCAACATCAGATATGTATGCGTTGACCATTTTGAACAATAAGCAACCTCAAATGTAAAATAAAGTGAAATTGATGTTTAAGTAGGTCGTCTTACAACATTCTTTCTTCATAAAGAATTTTCCCTGGTAGCGAGTTGCAATTCAATCAATCAATCATTCAGGCAATCTGTCATCGCCGAATACACCTCTAGTTGGATAGGCCATTGGCACCATCCTGCCAGGAGACACGGTCTTCGGCTACGTTTTCTGCCTCTCTCAAAGTGAACTATTTAATCGTAGTTCTCTCTCATACTAACTTCTTTATGTATTTTTAGGTTGACCTCTTAATCGCTTCCCTTGCGGATTCCACCCGAAAGCCTGTTTAGCTATGTTGGACAGAACCTTCCTCAGCGTATGTCTTATCAAGCCCAATTTTTCTTTTCTTAATTTGCATTTCGAGTTGTTATTATTGGCTCTTTTCAAACATGACTTCATTTCTTATTGTGTCCTTAAACTTGATGACTATTACCGTCCGTGGGCATCTGTAAACGAAGGACAGGAGTTTTTATGTATCGCCTTAGTTGTTATCCATGTTTCTGCTTCATACGACAGCACTGACGAGACTAGCGTTGAGTATTTTTGCCATGTGCTCTTCTTCTGTCTTGAGTATACTGATGATAATAAAGATGATGATGATGTAATAGTCCATTTAGCTGTGAGCTGTTATTTCTTGACAGCCCAGTGCCTCCTGGTCAGAAATACACATACTCCTCATTTGTAGTTTCTATAAAGTCTGATGTCTTAGATACATCGGGATATCAAATGTGAAAGAAGGAACCCATCTTTCACGCATCCCCGAAGATAAGCAGTCCATCATGTCAGTGTTCCAGGATCGCCTGTCCTGACAGGGACGTAGCACACTCATCTTTCTTGGCCCTCTCATCATTTCTCAGTCAGTTGTACTAGCCCATCTGTATTGACCACACGCCATTCTTTTCCACTTCGGAAATCTCCACAAATTGGCAGAAGTGCAATGTCCGCTGGCTTGCATCTTTTCCTCATCGGGATAATTGATGAGGACAAACAGCAAAGAACGAGAGAAGAATGTGGAGTTGTGATGGATTGATGCAGTCTAGATTATTTTCGACATCCCATTTGGTTCTCCGTTTAAACATTGAGGACCCCAAGTGCTTATATAAGTTCCGTAGTCTGACCCCTCTCAAAGCACTTGTCCGGCTTGGGTGACCTTCCCAGGAGTAATACTTCCCGCCAGCATAGCTCCCGGGATTATTGTGGCGCTGAAGTTCTCCCGCCTTGGAAATATATTCTCGCATGTGGAGAGTGGACATGCTGAAGAAGTTAGATCTGGCTCAACCTGTTGTAGAGCAATGCTAGACTTAGCAGCGAATACACCAGTGCTACCTATATCCACCTCACTGTTCTGGTTACTGTAGCATAGAGGTATGTGACCTGTCAGTGAACATTTGATTGTAGTCAATACGGTTTCACCTGTTCTTGCCGTAAGCCATAGCACTCACAATGTACCGTATAAACTACCTATACAATTCTGTTCATACAGTTCTGTTCTGTTAAGAATCGACGCCATTGCATTCCGAGAAAAACCGAATGGTGCTCAGTGTCTGTCAGTAAATGGCGAAGATTGTAGATAGTGATGGTTCTTGCAGCTCGCTGGTTGTACATAATCATATTTCGTCCTCTCAACGTCCATCTCTGCTGAACCCGCGTATGATTGCAATATGTGCATTGCTGGTTCATCGACTGCAGTCTCTTTCTCCAAATTACGAACGTTGATCAAACTTATAATGTCACCTCTATCCATTGTCAATGTCCACATATTGCCATAGAACAAGAGCACATACATGTTTGAACGTAAGATTTCTGCAAAGACGAAAACTTTAGTGGTGGGTTGATACTCTCTTTGCTGTTCTTCCATCACCGGCTGATGAAGACCATTATCTATGTTCGTCCCTTTGAAACATGTTTAATTCGTACTCCTAAACAGTAAACAACAGCATATATAATAACTTCCTTAAATTCCGTGCCAAAGGACCACGTTATACTGCATGCATCCAGTATCCAGCAACATGGATTACCTTGTCATTGGCCTCCAGCATATCACACCTATTGCATGTGTTCTGGAGATTGAGGCATGTCATCCGGTGGTCTGGGTCCTGTATTGCACCACAATCACAGTCGCTATCATCTGTGTATGTTCATCTCTTCATGTTCCTCTTGCCCCGTGACACAGTTTAGAGTCTGTTCAGCGACTTTCATGTTGTGTATGGTAGATGATGTCCGGGGGCAGGTTCCTTCAGAAGTCCGATCTCTGGGGTCTGCATAAATTCGTGCCTACTTTCAATACTGCAGCTTTCAGAACTTGTATGTATCGGCTTTGTTGATTTCAGATAGCTAAGGGCATGTGACAATCAGTTGTTTATAAATATCTCTCACATTTAATATGGTTGCGGACAACATACTAGGAATCATTGATCTGGACCAGTGGTTTTCCATTTTTTTTCCTTCATTCTCACCTTTCACCTTTGTTCATAATATTATTCCTCCCTTCCCAATATAGTTTAACTCAAAAGGTCTCCACACTTTGTTGAATAGTGGTCTCAATTTCACCACACAGCCACCTTGAAAGATGGGAAGTGCGAGTTGAGGGATGGAGAATTTCCCCTTGTTAAGAGCCCTTGATCGAGACCATGGGTCTCCAAACTTGAGAGTACGAAGACCACATTGTCATGAACGAAGACAACAATAATCGATTTAATAAATCATTGAACACATGTAGTTTCGATCGTTTGTGGAAATCAACAGGATATGATTCAGAACAAAAGAGAAAGGAGACAACTACTTAACATGGAAGGTGCATTTACACTTGGAAATCATATACGCTCGTGCAATGCGTGAAAATGATAAACTAAAATGCTGTGTGAATGAATCATTAGCTCATCAACAGATAAAAATAACAAGCTAATAATTTGTTTTATTGCCTTTATTTACTGAGATTTTAATGATGGTTTCTGGAAACGAGTCCCTAGTTCGGTTCAAGTGCGTCCTCCGCATCGAAGATCGGCTGCAATGGATCTCCAGTGTACGCTTTCTCTTGCAGTAATGGTGCAACCTGAGAGGCTTTTTCCATTCTATCTCTTTATGTTAACCACCCACGTTGTCTGCCTCTTGAACCATTGCCTTCCACCCTACCCTTCAGTTTGGTCTTCAACAAGACTTGTTATAATGGCCAAAATAACATTACTGTCTAAACTTGATGTTGATCATTAATTCACTTTTCATCCCAAGATGTTAAGTACCTCTATATTTGTTTTCTTGTCTTTCCAAGAAATGCAACCCAATCTTCTATATACCCACATTCCGAAGGCTTCAATATTATTTTCCCAACTTGTTATTCAATGTCTTTGGGTATTATTAGTATTGTTATTATTATTATTTCAATTTTCCACTGGCCCGATAAAATGTAGTAGGTCTCCTGTGTCCCGCGGACTTAAGTAAATAGTCTCATGACCTAGTGATAGTCATGACCTAGACGTGTCTATCCACACTAACTAGCTTAGCTTCTGGTCTGTCCCGTTATCAAACGGGGTGAAAGTCTGAAGGTTTGAATTAGGTGTAGGAGTTGAGTGTAGCTGTTAACTTTCAGGAGCGGTTTTTCCTATTATGTTAGCGTCAGTCTGGTTAATCCTACTACGAATCCTTTTAGGATTGGCTGTCTGTGAGCTCTGCGGTCCACGTTGAACGTGTTGTTCGGGACATTTAAGCGTACCAGCAAGGGTTGACTGCATGCTTCAGAATAAGAGGCGGATGTCATGCTAATGGGTGCATATCTAGCCATATACATCTGACAGCTAATCATATGCAGGTACTTGGGTATTAATTCAGTCCAGAGTTCCCTGAGATCCCATCGTCCATGTCGGGTTAAGGGGAGGACAGGTTGAAGTCGTTTTATTAAAAATAAATAAGTACAGACTTAGATAAAGATAGAAGTGTAGAAAAGATGGCTATATTCAGTTTTGCATCAGAAAAAAAATCAAACAGTAATAAGAGAGAAAGATACAATGAAAGAGGAATGAAAGGGAAAAAGAAGCGAAAGTAAGATATGTCTACTCAAACGTGTGGAATATAGTTAAAATTATCGTTTTGTTTTTGTCTCGTTGCATTCAATGAGCCGTTACCTATGCGTGTTTTCATCTACTGTTAGTGATCCCGTAGTAGTGAGCGACACACAGATGAAGCCAAGCATAGCACAATCGCGTGGAGAACCCAGGCTCACCTTCATCAGCCTTTCCTTCAAAGGGCAAACACGTTGCTATTTTCACAGATTCAAAGTTAGCTATTCTTCTTCTTCTTCTTCTTCGTACGCAGTCAGACAGTAACCATTATTTTTTCGAAAAAAGCGGCGGTCATCCTGAGGCTCTCGCCACTGCCATAGAGCTTGTCTTGCAGTTCCACTGGTAATGGCCACATCTGCTCTCTCTGATCCTCGTATGTCGGGCAGTTCTGCAGCAGATGTTCAGCGGTCATTTTACCAGTACCGCACGGGCATTCGTCGGTACACCCTATCTTCAATTTGTTGAATAGGTGGTACCTCAGTCTGTTGTGGCCAGTGCGAAGTCTGAAGAAAACGACCTGCTCTCTTCGGTTCAACTGGTAATAGGCATCGTTTTTGGTGTAACCAGTATGTTCGGTTTCCCATTTGGTCATGTATCTGGTTTTGATAAGCCGTTTTGACTCTTCGTATGTCAGTTAGCTATTCAAGTATTAGAAGTTGCTGATCATTGTAGACCTGACTTTATCCAAATATATCTAGACATTGACCACATTATCACTTCCTGTGCAATCAAAATAGTTTTGCAGTGGATCCATGGACACTCAAGCATCCCTGTCAATGACAAGGCAGGCAGACTAACAAAAGAGGGATCAAGACAAGAACAGCCACACACAGCAACAACTTTTCAAACAATCAAACAGCTCATAAAAAGAGCAAACAAAGAAACGTGGCTGAACAGATGGGCCATGGGAAACACAGAAAGGGAGGTCTACATTCATATGACGAGTGCCAGTCAAAATGAAATTTAAATCAACTCACAAGAAAGGATCAGAGCACCATTTTCCGACTGAGAACCCAACACATCCCACTAAACAAGCACCTGAACAGAACCCAACACATCCCACTAAACAAGCATCTGAGCAGAATCCAACCATAACACACTCCTGAGTGCCAGCTGTGTACACACCCATATGAAACCTTTCATCACCATCTCTTTGAATGCTCAGCGCTCAAAGATTTTTTAGGAAATTGCTTCTTCCTCCGCGGCCAGTTATCTGGAACGCTTTATATGGCACTTTGTATGGCACAACAGCTGATAAACACGTGCAGGTACCAACACATGACATTGAGCCGAACGCGAGAGCCCGGATGCTGCTGGATCCGTAACAGCAACAACATTCTTGGAAGATCAGTGTGAAAGTACACCCCTGCATTTGTCAATCTGTCCCTCCATGTAATTCCATGAACGAATCGAAAGCGCCTTAGATAGAAGTTGTTAAGCATGTGCTCTTATTTGCTGCTCATTGCTCAAGTTTCGCTACCGTGTAAGGGCTTGCTGACGACACATGCATTGTAAACCATGGTCTTGTTCTAATTGTAAGATTCTGGTTTACCAAAACACTCGTTGTGAGGCGAACAAATGTCCCAGCAGTTTTGCCAATGCGAACGTCAGGGTCTAGAGAAAGAGTGTCGTTGATGAGAGACCCCACGTACGTGCTTTGGTGCACATCTGCCAGTTCATAGCCATCATAACTATCACCATCATCATCACCATCCTTATCGCCATTATCATTATTATCGTTGTCATCATTCTTTCATCACATTCACTAGTACCACCACCATCACTACCATCATAGCGGCCACCACCACCATCACTACCATCATAGCGGCCACCACCACCATCACTACCATCATAGCGGCCACCACCACCATCACTACCATCATAGCGGCCACCACCACCATCACTACCATCATAGCGGCCACCACCACCATCACTACCATCATAGCGGCCACCACCACCATCACTACCATCATAGCGGCCACCACCACCATCACTACCATCATAGCGGCCACCACCACCATCACTACCATCATAGCGGCCACTACCATCATAGCGGCCACCACCACCATCACTACCATCATAGCGGCCACCACCACCATCACTACCATCATAGCGGCCACCACCATCATCACTACCATCATAGCGGCCACCACCATCATCACTACTATCATAGCGGCCACCACCATCATCACTACCATCATAGCGGCCACCACCATCATCACTACCATCATAGCTGCCACCACCACCATCACTACCATCATAGCGGCCACCACCACCATCACTACCATCATAGCGGCCACCACCACCATCACTACCATCATAGCGGCCACCACCACCATCACTACCATCATAGCGGCCACCACCACCATCACTACCATCATAGCGGCCACCACCACCATCACTACCATCATAGCGGCCACCACCACCATCACTACCATCATAGCGGCCACCACCACCATCACTACCATCATAGCGGCCACCACCACCATCACTACCATCATAGCGGCCACCACCACCATCACTACCATCATAGCGGCCACTACCATCATAGCGGCCACCACCACCATCACTACCATCATAGCGGCCACCACCACCATCACTACCATCATAGCGGCCACCACCATCATCACTACCATCATAGCGGCCACCACCATCATCACTACCATCATAGCGGCCACCACCACCATCACTGCCATCATAGCGGCCACCACCACCATCACTACCATCATAGCGGCCACCACCACCATCACTACCATCATAGCGGCAACCACCACCATCACTACCATCATAGCGGCCACCACCATCATCACTACCATCATAGCGGCCACCACCCATCATCACTACCATCATAGCGGCCACCACCATCATGATCACAACTACATCAATCATCACCACTAGCACCACAATCACCACTTCCATCACCATCACCACTACTACCATTATCTTTATCGCTATCCCCATTATCATCCTTACCAACATCATCACCATCGTTACAACCACTAGCATCATCATCACCAAAGCATCCATCGACATGATTATCAACAACAATGCCCTCCTCATCACCATCATCGCTACCACTATCAATTTCGCAATCATCAAATCACCACCACCACCACCGCCATCATCACCATCCCCACCGTATCTTCGTCTCTACCACCATACTTCCCATTCCCATAATCGCCATCATCACAATCCCAACCATCATCACCACCACCATCACAACTATCATTATGACCACCTCCATCATCACTGTCTCCATCATCATTCCCACCGCATCATCGACACCACTACCAAAGTCATCCCCATCACCATCATCATCACCACCACGAACTTTATCTTCACCATCATCACTATCTTCATCATCAAAACTCATCGCTATCACCGTCATCTTTTTACTACATACGAGCTGCTCTCATGCTCCTTCACATCTTCCACTATCTCTTCCCCAGCCCAAATCCCCATATCCAAAATGAAATAAATACACGTATATTACTTTGCCATTAGTAATATCAATTTCGAATCCAATTTTTGATAATATGCAAAGGTCATAGATAACGTACCCTTGACAGGTCCAAGGTAAACTCATCAACTCACTTAAGACGCGTTCTAGGGATGAACTTAAACATTCCATGCAGGGGCATGTTTTTGCATGCAGGGGCGTGCCGTCAGTTTAGCTAGTAGGACTAGGCTTCCATATAGTCCTGCTTGCAGATGCTCTGGCCGTAGTCACAGCGCTAAAAAGCCAGAAAAACACTGAGCTTAATGACTTAAGAGCAGCACTCTGTCAACTATGCCAGCAGTCCGCACCAAAAAGGGTAGTGGTACAGTGGGTCCCATCACACTGCAACATCCAAGGCAACGAGGAGGCAGACAGACTGGCAAAAGAAGGTGCAAGACTACCACAAACAGATACTAGTATGACGTACGAAGAGTCAAAACGGCTTATTAAAGCCAGATACATGACTAAATTGGAAACTGAACATACCGGCTACACCAAAAACGATGCCTATTACCAGTTGAACAGAAGAGAGCAGGTCTTCAGACTTCGCACTGGCCACAATAGACTGAGGTACCACCTAATCAACAAATTGAAGATAGGTGGTACCGACGAATGCCCGTGTGGTACCGAGAAAATGACCGCTGAGCATCTGCTGCAAAACTGCCCGACATACGAGGATCAGAGAGAGCAGATGTGGCCATCACCAGTGGAACCACAAGAGAAGCTCTATGGCAGTGTCGACAGCCTCAGGATGACCGCCGCTTTTTTCGAAAAAATAATGGTAACTGTCTAACTGCGTACGAAGAAGAAGAAGAAGAAGAAGAAGAAGAAGGACTAGGCTTCTCCACAGACATTGTAGTTAACTATTTGTAGTTACATTTTCACGTCACATGAAGTAATAAAATGAAAACATTGAATAACCAGTATTAGCATTTCTAACTATCTGTCTCAATGTTCTCAATGTTCTCACAATGTGCTCCCCTAAATGACAGGCGTAGGAAGCGTGTTATCGGTTTTCTCCCGGTAGAGGAAACGCCAATGCCAAACTAGTCCGTCTGTACAATAAGATATTTGCTAGCAGCTTGGCGTTCTGTCATAAGGGAATATAATGTTAGTTTACTTCTTAGGAGTGGTAGTTTTGTGGTTATTAAGCTTATGTAATTGTTCATGTTAATGAAAGAGTAAATGAAAGCTCATTTAGACTGGAACTCAAGATCCTCCAATGACGTATGCTGTCTATTCAGGGTCTCCTCTTTCTCCTGATCCTTTTTCTTCTTTTTCTTCTTCTTCTTCTTCTTCTTCTTCTTTTTCTTCATCTGCTTCTTCTTCTTCGTCTTCTTCTTCTTCATCTTTTTCGTACGCTGTCAGGCGTCGAATTGAATTTGATCAAAGAAAGCAGCAGTCATCCTGAGACTGCCGACACTGCAGTAGAGCTTGTCTAGTGTTGACATTGATAATGGCCACATGTGCTTTCTCTGCTCCTCGTATGTCGAGCAAGTTTGCAGCAGATGTTCAGGTATAATTTTCCCAGTACCACAGGTGCATTCGTCAGTAGCACCCATCTTCAGTTTATTGAATAGATGGTACCTCAGTATGTTGTTGCCGCACAGTTTCTCCTAGAAACTTCCTACTTTTTAAGATGTGTGTACTGGGGGCACTGAAGTAACTGGGCCGCTGCTACGTTTGTCTGACAAAGGCTGGTTGAGTCAATCTTGAATTGTATGTACAAGTAGTGTATCGCATTATCCCATGATCCTCAGTGTCAGTCAGGCAAGTATGTCGTTGACGAGAAAGCCGATAATATCATGTACACGTCCCGATCGTTGAAGTCATATTTAGCTCTATTCATTGGTCATATTTAGCTCTATTCATTAAAGTCATATTTAGCTCTTTTCATTGAAGTCAGATTTCGCTCCATTAATTGAAGTCATATTTAGCTCCATTCATTGAAGTCATATTTGGCTCCATCCATTGAAGTCATATTTAGCTCCATTCATTGAAGTCATATTTAGCTCTATTCATTGGTCATATTTAGCTCTATTCATTGAAGTCATATTTAGCTCTATTCATTGAAGTCATATTTCGCTCCATTAATTGAAGTCATATTTAGCTCCATTCATTGAAGTCATATTCAGCTCCATTCATTGAAGTCATATTTGACTCGAGTCTCGCCTGGAAGCCAAATATAGAGAAAATCCAAACAAACATTTATAAATAAACTCATGAAAAAAACACCGATTGTTACGCGGTGGAAGGAAATGGGGTGTGGGGGGGGGGGGGGGGGGACAAAAATATCACCAAAGAAGTCTACACTGGTCTAGTCAGACCAATCATGGAATATGCGTCTTGCATTTGGGCAACAGCGGCCAAAATAATCACAGAAAAACTAGACCGAGTCCAGAATATGGGTTTCAGAATTACCCTTGGGGCATTGAAAAGCCCCTCGAATCAATAAAAAAATCCAAATCCATTACTCAGTTTGATCAAACTGAAAACGCTACCTGATCACCTTCTACACCAAGAATTGCAAGAAAGACTTAAAAACATTCTACTAAAGGAAAGCGCCAACCACATCTGGTCAGATATATCCACAACAAATATGCAGACATCCTTGAAACCGAAATCGAAAAGGGCGAAACACTCATTCAGAACCATGGATATTGAGCCAGGACCGGTCCAAAATAATTATGGAGGTTCCATGGATAACGAAGATAATGGAGCAGTTAGAAACAGAACAAAATATTCACGTTCTACAAGAGCTCAAAAGACAGCATTATCAACTCCTAGACATGTGTATACATATGCATCGGCTAGTGAACGCGGAAAAAGGGGAGGCAGTGGAATCTGAATGGCACATTTCAACGGCGACATAGAAAGCCACTCACTACCAGAAAGAGAGGCATGTACCAATTTTAGAGATGAGGCAACAGCTGAACATGCAGCAACGCAGATTCTTATCAGCCAAAACACAACTACAAGAAAAACGGTCAATCTAACAGATTCAATGAGCGTACTCCAAGCCATCTCAAGCTCCAAATAAGATAGGCTCTCACACAAAATAAAATATAACATCGGATTGCTGTCCCCCCCTCCCCCAAACCAGATCTAGTCATACAGTGGATTTTCTCTAACTGTGGGATCCTCGAAAAGAGAAGACTGTTGAGCTCGCAAAAGCCGGAAGTGACTATACGCAGACTCGGCACACACAGAGCTATTAAGATGAAACAACGACATCAGGCAATCCACCAGGACGGAATAGAGAGACCAGCACAAAGAATACAAGCCAGAAGTAGCACATCCTCGCGACATATGAGAGCCGAAGAGACATCGGCTTGTTATTGACGTATTTTGGGAAGCACAGTAAGCTCTCGGATTAGGTTGGACCTGACAGAGAACTCAATACCAGACCTGCGTCGTTCAATGCTGGCACTGCCGATCCAGAAAATGTGCAACCACCTCTACCCTCTGTAAGCCGACCTTTTCTGGTAATCTTGTCTGTCGTCTGACTAAGGGCAACCGCGTCCACCCGTTAACCAGCAAGCTCTCTGGCTCTAAGAGCAGTCCTTAGTTTCTGTCTATCGGACCAGGTACTGTCAAGTTGCGGGAACCTAATATAAAACCTTCATTTTCTTCCAGATTCGTCTGATTCCGTAACTTGCTCTTTAAAAGATTAAAGTGGGAATTACTTGCGTTTAATCAATTCCACTTACTCGCTCCCTGCTACTTTTATCCAGTGGCAAGACGTAGTCAAGATGACCAGAATTTGCACGGATACCAATTTTTTTCTCCCTAAGCCTTTTCCGTAAACAAGGTAGCAGGGGAGCGGATCTCCAACAGGGTCCCCTAAACATAACACAACAAAACAGTTTTACATCTAGAAGCATAATAAGTTATCCCATACAAAAATAAAAATATAATCTGACATACATATTACAAACACACATACAATTTAAACATTGGAAAATAGTAAGAAAGAATTTACAGATGTCGCTAGTGAAATAGTATTCAAAGTGAAAGATTAATGTCCATACTGTCTAACCTGAATCCGGCAGGATACCATGTAGGTATTCCAATCATATTGTAATGATGTTCGAGAACAAAAGTTGCAAGTCACGTTTCCATCAGTGACACTGACAGCTGAATAACAGAGCTATAAAATGTCACACGATATTAGTACCACAAATAAGGTAACCAGCTTTACAGTAGACAATCGTCAAATGTCAAAGGATAGTGTAAGGACCAAATAATGTTCTAGAATTTCAAAACAAAATGTTGTCACAGAAAGAAAACGAAAACAACCCATATAGTGACAGACCACAATCTGCTGTAGACACAGCAAGCCTTCTAACTCACTGGTAAATCCATATAAAAAGTCACATTCTACGTGCATGTGTCAACTATCAGTGCAACTATAATAGCGTGTTCGGAAAACAACGATGAATATGCAGTTGGTTTTAGGGCAGGATTCTGTGAAAGGATCACTCTCAACAGTGATTTGTTCTGTTTTGTACCGTGAATATTTGTTGGGTTTTGTGCCCTGAATATTTGTTGTGTTTTGTGCCGTGAATATGTGTTGTGTTTTGTGCTGTGAATATTTATTGTGTTTTGTACCGTGAATATTTGTTGTGTTTTGTACCGTGAATATTTGTTTTATTTATATGTAGTGTATGTAGCATGAATTGATTAAAAAACCTTGACACAATATGAGTTCGGTTATTTAGTCAGCAGTGGACTGCGACATTTCAATGAATTTCGCCAGTGAGTCGGACGGCCTATGTAAAGTAGGCCATCGTCAGACACATTAATGTTAATCCAGCTTGCGTGAAACCCACAGGAGGCAGCTGTGGTAATCCAGTCAAATTGAGATGACGCGCGAGAACCAAAGATACAAGTCACAAGTGTTCATCTTTGGAAATGACAATTTCATAACTATTCAATAGTTGCTTGTACTCCAATTGCGCCACCTTGACTATGACATTTCACACGATGTAAGGATTACACTTGTAGATTAAACAAATTAAACAATGTTACAGTAAACTTGAGTAGACTATTAAACAATGTTACAGTAGACTTGAGTAGACTATTAAACAATGTTACAGTAGACTTGAGTAGACTATTAAACAATGTTACAGTAGACTTGAGTAGACTATTAAACAATGTTACAGTAGACTTGAGTAGACTATTAAACAATGTTACAGTAGACTTGAGTAGACTATTAAACAATGTTACAGTAGACTTGAGTAGACTATTAAACAATGTTACAGTAGACTTGAGTAAACTATTTAACATTGTTACAGTAGACTTGAGTAGACTATTAAACAATGTTGCAGTAGACTTGAGTAGACTATTAAACAATGTTACAGTAGACTTGAGTAGACTATTAAACAATGTTACAGTAGACTTGAGTAGACTATTAAACAATGTTACAGTAGACTTGAGTAGACTATTAAACAATGTTACAGTAGACTTGAGTAAACTATTTAACATTGTTACAGTAGACTTGAGTAGACTATTAAACAATGTTGCAGTAGACTTGAGTAGACTATTAAACAATGTTACAGTAGACTTGAGTAGACTATTAAACAATGTTACAGTAGACTTGAGTAGACTATTAAACAATGTTACAGTAGACTTGAGTAGACTATTAAACAATGTTACAGTAGACTTGAGTAGACTATTAAACAATGTTACAGTAGATTTGAGTAGACTATTAAACAATGTTACAGTAGACTTGAGTAGACTATCGTCGAATCCATACAATCCCTATGTTCATATCAAATGACAAGCGCAGTAATCCGACTTGTTCCTATGTGACGCCAGGCACATTCATCCTACACACCACTAGCAGGTGTCCAGAATATCTATTAGAAGGTCGAAACATTTTCAGTACAAAACTCAAGACACGCCAAAAGTTTATTTTCTGCCGTCTTTTGAGGAGTACACAGTAAGGTACCGCCATCTTGCTTGGCAGGATAAATTGATTCTTGGTAAATACATACATGCATACACATATACATGCATTTACACATAAATATACACTTACAAACACACATACATACACACGTTCATATATACACACATATATATATATATATCCAGATATATATGATTTCTCATGTGCTAGTCTGTCTGTCTTGTCATTGCCAGGTGTGCTTAAGGGTCCAAAGATACACTGCAAAACTATTTTGACGACAAGTGGAAGTGATAATGTGGTCAATGTCTAGAGACATTTAGATAAGGTCAGGTCTACAATGACCAGCAACTTCTAATGCTTGAAGAGCTGACAATGAATCTCTAAAAATAACAATGTTTTGGACCTTTGAAGGAAAGGCATCAAAAACTATCCCCAGATGTTACAAAGCGGCTTCAAGTGCAGTGATTTCAGCTTCAACTATGAAGGATGCATACTTGTTGTGGATATATCTGGCCAGATGGTTGTCGCTTTCCTTCAGTAGTCTGTTTTTAGTTCTCTCTTGTAATTACTGGTATAGAGGGTGATCAGGTAGCGTTTTCCGTTTAATCAAACTGAGTAACGGATTTGCATTTTCTCCTTCATTCGAGGGGCTCGATATTTTCTGTTTCCCTGACCCTGTAAAATGGGTGCTTTTCATTGCCCACATATTTTGGCCGGGTCTAGTTTTTCTGTGTTTTTGTCCGCTATTGCTCAAATGCTAGAGACATATTCTATGATTGGTCTGATTAGACCAGTGTAGACTTCCTTGGTGATATTTTTTTGGCCACACCCTCCCCCTCGGTTCCTTCCACGACATAACAATCGTGTTTTTTTTCATCACAGTACATTTATAATACCTCGCCACAATCATCAGACAGTTCATCAGAGGATCCGTCTGGGTATTTTATATAAACACAATAACCTGCTTTCATGGTGGCTTCATCAACATATACATGTATCGATTCATCGGGATAGACATTAATATATATATTTACATAAACATACACACACACACATACATACATACATATATTTATATATGTTTGCCTTTCGGCGTCAGGTGTGACAACTGGTGGACAGCGTCTTGATGTGCGCTTCGTTTAAGATGGAACAGGTTGTCTCGGATATTTCGTCAATCCATCTTTTATGGGGTCAGCCTCTAGCTTTCTTTCCGCTGTGTTTAAGTGACAGAGCCATCTGTGTGTCGCTGCTGTGTTATTGTTGCGATATGTGGCCAAGCCACCGAATGTGCTGTTTTCTAATGAAGTCTAGTACTGGCTTAGTGCCCATCTGTTTCCTGATCTCATCGTTTCTAATTATGTTCCATCTTGTCACTTTTAGCATTCGTCTCAGGCATTTCATTTCTGTTGATCTATTTTTCTCTTATCTGTTGCTGTCAGTGTCCAAATTTTACGCTGGTAGCATAGTGTTGTTGTCATTGTTTCAGTTTTACTCACGTTGATTCTCATGTTGTGTCATTCTGCAGCTAAGTTTAGGTTGTTTAAGCGTAGGTACAGCTGTTCTTTAGTGTTTGCAATGAGTGCTTGGTAATCGGCAAAGAAGAGTTCTCTACAGCTGCTAAAATCAGTATATCGAGCTTCTTTGCTGATTTGGTTCGTGTAGGTGATGAACAACAAGGGAGAACGCACACACCCCTGTCTAACTCCGGTTTTGACAAGAAAATCACCGGAACTTGATCGTACAATGACTATTTGTAAACAAACATTCACATACGCTTACCAAGTGCTGATTAACTCCATGGTTCTTCAGTGTTCTCCGCAGGTGTTGTCGGTTAACCCTGTCGAACGCTTTTTCTTAATTAATGAATACCAGATCAAAAGTTTCATCATATTCGATGACTTTTTCTGCTAGTTGCCGCAAGGCAATGAGGGAATCGGTGCAGCCTCTGTTTTTTTTCTGAAACCCATTTGTGCTTCGCTTAGTTGGAATTCTATGGTTGGGCGAAGTCTTTTTTCTACTATTTCACAGAAAATCTTTCTCGTGTGGCCCCAGCAGTGAAATTCCTCTGTAAGTTGTGTAGTCTCCCTTACTAACTTTCTTCTTCCATATGGGGACGATTGTCATTTCTCCAATCTCCAGATGCCTCTTGAATGGTCCACACGATGTTGAACAGTCTCTGAAGCAAGACTATTCCCACGTCTCCCACCGCTTTGATCAATTCAGCTGGTATATCGTCTGCTCCAGGGGACTTGTTCGTTGGAGAATTTCGCACTGCTTCTCTTATTTCAGAAATCAATATTTCTGGTTCGAATTCTGTAATTGTATCGGAGCTGGTTGATTGTTGGAACATGTCTTCTCCTGGTGGTATATTGAGGAGTTGGCTGAAGTATTCCTGCCATCTTTTCATAATGAACTTAAGGTCATTTAGTTCTCTGCCTGAGCTGTCATGAATTCCGTTGAGTTGTAACACTGTTCTCTATTCCTCGTGGCTAGGACCTTCTGATAGAATTTTCTAATTGATCTTGAGTAGTCAGAATTTAATTTCTCTCCATAATCTTTCCATGTTTTTGCTTTAACAGATGCGATTACCTTCTTTGACTGGTTTCTTGCAGTTTTATAGTCTTCATAGTCTTAGTCTTAACCCTTTTTCTATATCTATGTTTCTTGTCTTTGATGGCAATCTTCACTTCGTTAGTCCACCGTTGTCATTTTCTTGGGCTGGCTATGCTGCTTCTTTGTGCCACATGCTTCTCTGGATGCCTTTATAATATTGTCTTTGAACAAGGTCCATTCTTCTTTGTGCCACATGCTTCTCTGCCTGCCTTGATAATACTGTCTGTGAACAAGGTCTATTCTTCTTTATGCCACACACTTCTCTGCCTGCATTGATAATACTCTCTTTCAACAAAGTCCATTATTCTTCAACCGTTTGCCTTTCTTCAATTAGTTTAGAAAAGTCCTCTGTGATTTGTGCTTCGAATGCTTTTTGAACAGCTTCTGATTTTAATTTATTTATGTTGATTCTTTCCTTCGTTGTTTGCACTAGTCTTGTTGAGAGTCTCTTGTTCGCTGTGGTTATTACTGCTACCATCGCCTTGTGGTTTGTGTCGACACATAGGTTTGGAATCGATCTCGAGTCTCTATCTTGTCTTTTCCCCACCGTCTTCGTGAGTAAGAAATCTATTTGACTTCTAATTGTTAGTTTGTTCCATTTATACCATGAATAGATTTGTGATGATATATACATATATATAAATATATGCAAATTTAAATGCCTAAAACAAAGGCCTCTTTACTCAATTTAAACCGTGTACCCCTACGCTGTAATTATACTACTGGGTTATATCTAATACCATGTTATTCCACTTCGTTTCGGATATTGATATAAACCAACTTCTTTGTTTTTGTCCTTGAAACCCTCATTGATACTTGACACGATCGCTGATAAGCTGGGCCAGGCCTGGGCTACTGTCACCTAAGATTTGCGACGCGGAGATCAGGAGAGTAGAAATGAATTCGTACAATCCTAGATTTCCTGTTTCAACAATCTTCTGGACTTTGATAAACTGGAGATTCCAGTTTTAAGCAATACAAACGGTGAAGTTACATTACGCATAAGTATTCATATCTTAAAGCAGATAGTGTGGTAGTCTGTAGCTATGCACGTTTAGTTTTATCTAATATTCTCTTTATATTTATTGTGAAGTGGGTAGTTGGCGTTTTACGCTCGTGAACTGCATATATAGGTTTGCGTTTGTAGTTGCTGACCGTTTAGTTCGTACTCTGGATTACATTAAGTTTAGCTCATTAGCTCAGGAATGTGGCTACTTCTAGACCCATTTACTTTAGAAATGTAAGTACATTTATAAATTTAGGAAACGTCATTGAGAAACTTTGAAATATAAGTAAGCCAATATATCAGCTCTGTAACAATGTAAGAAAGTTTGCATGCCGATACATCGGTTCTGCGGAGTGAGCACAGTTGAACTTAATCTGAGTTTGAATTGGAAGAATTCGATAACAGGTACAGGTGTTATTGTTGTTAATGTTGTTGTTGTTAGTGTTTTCGTTCGGAGATAATGGTGCTGAATAATTCACGCTTTGATGATGTTTCTCTAAAAGCGGAATACAACTTGTCTTCTTAAATTCCGAGGCGTACTGAAGAAGATTGTCATTTATGCGTCTAGCTGTAGTACAATACGAGTTCTCGTTATAAGCGCACCACTATGGCGATTACAACGCCGATCCTCACCTCGTTGACCAGGCTGTTGAAATACAGTGTGTGTCCATGTACACAGCGAGGACGAGGTGCTGAATTCTTGGTAAATTTCTTTCACCTGGCCTTGACCCATAGTCTTGATTCCAAAGGTGCAGAATACCGAGAAACAAATTTGGGATGTCATGTATCCATCACTGTTTTTCTGTTTGTCTTTCTGATAGTCTACTGTTCTGCTGTCTGTTTATGTCTTTATATGCTTTCCACAAATTATGTATGTATGTCTGTCATTCCGTCTGCATCTTCTAATCCATTTGTCTGTCTGTGCTTCTGTCTGGAGATTCCGTGGCGAAGTGGTTAAACCGTCGGCTTCGTGATCAGGTGGTGTTGGTTCGACTCTGGTCTCCACCGTCTTTTTCACGGGTGTTTGATGCAGACTCACCTGCATATTGTAGTCGCTCCTTAGTCTTTTTTCCCCGTGACTTGCCACTGGGCTCGGGCAGCTCGAGACGAGAGAGTGAGGATAAAAAGTAGCGCAGGTAATCCTTACTAAAAATAGCGCTAGCAAAATAAATTATGACATCATCGTCTAAAATTGACGGCGGCCTTTGCCTTTGCTTCTGTCTGACTTTCTGTATCTCCGTCTGTGTCTGTCTTTTATTCATGTCCACATCTATGTATGTCTATCTGAATGCCCGATTTTATATTTCTTTCTATCTGTTCATCTTTATCTTCGTGTCTGCCGGCCCGTTTGTCTGTATACCCATGTCTGACTCTCCGCCCGTATGTCTGGTTTTTCCTTGTCTGTTTTTGGCTGCCTGCATATCCATTGGTCTATTTATTTATGTGTATCTCATTGGCTATCGGAACATTTTAAAATGTCTATATGTCTGTAATCATGTCTATCGTTCTACCTATATCTCCATTTATTTATTTTTCTGTTCGCATCACCTTGTGTGTCTGCATTTTCATTTATCTGATCATCAATCTGTCCGTAAATTCAAGCCTACTTGCATGTCAATCAGTATTTCTTCATACCTACATTCCATCTATCCATCATTATTTCTTCATACCTACATTCCATCTGTCCATTATTATTTCTTCATACCTACATTCCATCTGTCCATCATTATTTCTTCATACCTACATTCCATCTGTCCATCATTATTTCGTAATACTTACATAATACGTAATACTATCTGCATGTCCCTCCATCAGTGTTTCTTAATAACTACCACCCATCTGCATGCCTACCGCAGCACGTCGAACTCCTTTGGAAATGTGCATCTTCCACGTAGCAGAAGAGAATAAGGCTTCCTTAGAAAGAGTTCTGCCGAAACTTAGATTCCACGAAAAACCACTCGAGCAGCGGTCCATAATCGGTGTGGAATTCACACACCCCCCCCCCCCCCCCCCCAACCAAAACACAAATTTTGGGAAGAAATTTAAAAGTTTCAGTGGGGGGAAAAGGGGGGGGGGGGAGATTGTGGTCTGCTTTAGTCCAATAAAGTCCCTAAAGTGGAACTTTGCGAAAGGATCTGACAGATATAAATACTCCTTCATGTAAACAGAAGCCGCTAGAGGTGGTTATAACGTACATTGAGGAATAAACAGTATTACAAGATAGGCTCTGTTTTGGAATGCAAATCCAGAGAAGTAGAGGGAGACCTAAACACTCATAAAGACCAGAACATGCGATATACTTGAAGGCAGCAGGAAAGATGTGGACAGGGCTGGAATGAATGGTTCAGAACGTGTATTGGCGTGTATTTGTCGATGGCATGTGCTTCAGAGAGAGCTGATAGTTTAAGAATTGATTGATTCTTCTTCTTCATCGATCAACTGGTGCTTTGCTTCTTTTCCGATGAGGTTCGAGAAGGAGACTGTGCGTTTCGTGTCTTCGCCGGTCCCCCACAGCTTTTCGAGCATGGTCGCTCCACCAGGCCAGACTGCCTTTCTTTGGTCTGCATAGGCAAGGCATTCCGTTGAGTAATTAGTTTGGCAACTGGAGGGAGGCAGAAAGGGCAACTGAAGACTGATCATTGACCAGGACTGAACTCCCTGAGGGGAGTTATGGTATTGACGATGCGGATAAAACAGATGAGGGACAAGTACAGAAAAAACGATTCAAAGTCTTTCTTTAAGTACCCATGCACAGTTGATGTCATCTGCAGGTCGATGCTTGCTCAAGACCGCTCAGCCAATCGCACTATCATCTCACATAGTGCTCACATCCCCGCGTGAAGCCTCGTCACGCCTCTAACAACAACGCGCTGCCGGAAATATCAGAATTCAAGTCAGCTCAAATCCCGGCTCTTTCCACTAGTGGCTCGCGTGTGATACAATTTATCGCATTCTGATCAAACCGCACAGTCCAATTTTGCGTTCATGTGTGACTGCACATATCTGACTGTCGTTATCTTTGCGTGCAATGGTCAACTATTATTATTATTATTATCATCATTGTAATAACCACTTACTGATCACGTCTACTGTCTCGTGGGCAATATAAATTAAAGCTTTTTTGTAAAGATTCCCTGAAATGTTAACATTATTTGAAGGTCTGCAACAGGATAAACCGTTTGAGAAAGGCGGGATTAGAATGTTGTTGGTTTAACAAAGCATGTTTCTGCTTGATCCTATTCCTACGTTGTCTGAGTATACCCATTACTGTTAAACCTATATAGGCTATTTGAATCATGTTCACATTGACTAAATGGATTAGTGTGTGAGTCATGTCGACACTGACTAAATGGCTTGCCGTATGAATCATACTGACTTTATCTAAACGTCTTACGCTTGAAACATATTGACACTGGATATATGGCTAAGTTAATTAAATTGACATTGTCTAATTGTTTTACTTTGTAAGTCATGTTGTCCCTGTCCTAGTGTCTTACTATGTGAATCATATTTATACTGACTAAATATCTTGGTATGTGCAACATATTTATAATGACTAAATGTCTTGCTATGTGCAACATATTTATACTGACTACATATCTTGCTATATGAATCATACTTATACTGACTAAATATCTTGCTATGTGAAGCATATTTATACTGACTAAATATCTTGCTATGTGAATCATATTTATACTGACTAAATATATTGCTATGTTAATCATATTTATGCTGACTAAATGTCTTATTGTGTGAATCTCATTTACATTGTTGAAATGTCTTGCTATGTGTGAATCATATTTATTATGTGTAAATGTCTTACTCTGTGAATCATAGCTATGCTGTCTACATTTTATACTCGATCATGTAATGGTAAAATAAAATCAAACTAAAATATAGCATTGGTGTCTGTGTCTTCGTGTCTTATTGAACCTTCCAATTCAATGGGCTTGTTATAAGTCTTTACCCTAACTACGAAGGAGTAGGAGGAGAAAGTTTAAATTTGGCACACATGTGGCTAATTCAATTTGTACTTGACTTGTAAAGTATGAATTTCCCTCCTCGACGGATTTACTCTGTATGGTGCATCACACTTTATTGACCGGATCTGCTACTCTAACGGTTTGTCAGAACAATGGAGAAATTAGAGGCCAGAACTCTGATAACATTCTTGATGTTGCAGGGAAAATAGGAGTAAACAGGGAGATGGAACCAGTATTTAGGGAATCCTGTCCTTTGTATGCTTCTGTAAAAATCTGGTATAGGCAGTTTAAGTGTGGCCGTTCCCATGACGCTGATCTTCCAAGATCAGGAAGACCATCCTCAGAGTCCAGCGATGAAAATGCTGCAAGAGTGAAGAAAATCATTGACCAGGATAGGAAAATGGCAATTGCAGGGATATTTAGATCAGCAAAACTGAATGAAAGTACAGTTTTTAGAATTTTACACAACAGACTGAACATGTGAAAAGTGTGTCTGCTGACATGTGAACAGAAACGAACGAGGGTTGATTGCTGTGGCCAGTTGCTCAAAATGTGTCGGTCGAAAAATATGTTGCCGGCCATGGTGACAGTAGATGAGACTTGAGTTCACTCTTATGACCCAGAATCCAAAATGTCCAGCATGCAGTGGAAAACCCCGGGCTCACCAACACATGTCAAGCCAAGAAAAAGGAAATCAAGAAGAGTGATACGGACTGTTTTTTTTTTTTGGGGGGGGGGGGGGGGGGGACGTCAAAGGTGTCATATTGAAAGATTACCTGCCTCATGTCAAAACTGTGATCAGAAAACTAGGGATAGCACGCACTCAAATTCTGCCTTTGTTTCAAGACAACGCGCCCTCCCATAAAGCAAGGCTTGTGCTGCAAACAGCCAACGATATAAATATTGAAATTCTTCCACACCCATCATATTCTCCGGATTTAGCTCCATCAAGACTTTTTTCCTTTCCAAGAACTTAAAAAACAGCTGAAAGGAAATCGTTTTGACAGTGACGAAGATGTCGTAATGGCTTGTGATAACTGATTTAGTTCGAAAAATTTGTTACTTTATTCCCGAAAGTCTTTTCAAGGTCACGCAGAGATGGCAGAAATGTATACGTTCAGGTAGTAGCTACATTGAGAAGGAATAAGCACTGTGCCAAATTTCAACTGTCTCCTCCTACTCCTTCCTAGTCAGGGTAAAGACTTATTACCAGTTCCTTGTATGTCTGTCTGATTATCATTATAATTTGCGTATCTGTCTTTCAACACACCTACACACCTGCATAGCTACACCCACACATCTAAACCTGCATAGCTACACACACACACATACATACAAACACACACACACATACATACATACAAACACACACACACACATCTACACCTGCATAGCTACACACACATACATACAAACACACACACAATCTACACCTGCATAGCTACACACACACACACATCTACACCTGCATAGCTTCACACAAACATCTACACTTGCATAGCTACACACAAACATCTACACACCTGCATAACTTCGTGCAAACATCTACACACTTACATAGCTACGTACAAACACATCTACACACCTACAAAGCTACACCAAAACATTTACACACCTACATACACACAAACATCTACACATCTACATAGCTACACAGAAACAGATCTACACACATACATGGCTACATAAAAACACATCTACACACCTTCATAGCTACGCACAAACACATCTGCACGCACATACATGCATATTTAAATCAAGGATCGTCAATTTTATAACATTTTACTGCGGTAAAGGATGAAGTGTTATCGACTTCATATTTCAATGTTTACATGGTTTTTAAAGAAAATATAAATTTGCGTATCGATTCTCTTCCTAGCTTGTCTTATTTTCCGTAACTCATAAGAGTCATGTAGACATCTTTACATCTGGGTTACTTGCTCCATCCCTGTTCTGCGCGATGCAATCCCTCTATTCTCAATTTGTCATCTTTTGTGAAATCAATGAAACATCTTTGTCCATTTCTGAAGATCTTTTTGGTGTTTGTTATCAATATACAAACAACGATTGTTCTCAATTCACCAACAACAAACGGACGTTGACTACACCTCTTTCTGCTCTCCGCTTTGATCTTGATGTGGCTTAACCTTAACGCAATGACCTCTTACTTACGTCAAGACAGTGCTACCTCAAAAGGTTAATTATAGACTTGTTTTGTTTTTGTTCTTAATTCTTAGTTCTTAGTCGACCTGAACTTCTACAGGGACAAATGCCTCTGTGCAGGTCCCAGCTCTGGTATGAGCTGGATGTAACCGGGAGAAGGGTTTCCTGCTTAGCAGGCTAGGCTCGAGCAGCTTAATACTCCGCGGCGTTGGGACAAGCGCTTACGGAGGGTGAATAACCGATGTGCGAGTCTATCTTAATAAACTCAAACATTAGAGCAAAGTAGAACCGCAGCCATTTAGGCGCCATCTATGCTGCTCTAAACAAACCCCCTATTCATGGCCGGTGTTATGCCATGTCACACAGCTAGTCGCCTCTTTCGACATGCTCTCTGTGTGGCAGTGGTGCTATTCTTGTCCTTGTCATTCGCAAAGACCCCGGCAGACCACTAGTTCAGTGACGTACATCCGAAATATATTATTTGTAGAGTAGCAATAGAAACACAGAAGTGGGCGATCCCCCACTCTTCATTTCCCCTTCCGCTGTAAGTGAAGGTGTACAGTCTTTGAGTGGTTTAACAGTGGCCTAGATAGTACTTGAAAGAAATAGCTGCTCCTACACTCAATTATAGTTTAAAGTAAAATAAACGTTGCCATTACAATCAGCTACCGCAACATCTCGGACACAGGCGTCCTGTGAGTGGGCGAAATAGTTAAAATCTGTGCTTCCCATTTGTTTGATAAGATGAATGGTTGCACGTGCTCAGAGACGTGTTCCCTTTCCGTCAGATAGGCTCAGGCTTCCATGCAATTCTACTACAACATCCGCAATATGTAAAAAGGACAGTTTATTACCAACTGGAATTCCATTGTCCATGTTAGAGGTCATAATAGACAAAATTGGGACCCCTAGCGATAACACCTGAAAAACGGGTTATCACGTAATTAAAACACACACGCGCACACACGCTCAAACGCAGACATGCACACACACACACACACACACACACACAAACACACACACACACACACACACGACCTCGCTGGTTACAAGATGACCTGATCTGACCCTAATAACTGCCCTATTGCTCATTTGTTGAAGCAGACTGTGGTCCAAGTTCGACTCACGAAACCAGCTTTTAAGAAATCCAGCTACCAGCCAATTGCAGCGCATGTTTATAGCAACATTGTATACATGATGAGTTTACCAACCCAGTCCACGACCTTCTTTGCTCGCCTCTTACGACATGCAATTAAAAAAAACATGATCTGATAGGTTTGTGTAAGGAACTAATCGAAAGGTTCTTCTGAATAGCAATTGTAAATTCTCGACAGTCATGTAACATCTTGTTGAATATTTTCCAAGAGATGCATGCATGTTGTCTTATTGTGTATTGGTTTTTAAGCTACTCCTGCTGGAGTTGTTCACACTTAACCAGTTTTCCCGTGTAACGGGTTTAGAGACATGCTACTCTAGGGCAATGGGGTACAATGCAAGGCTTCTCAGCATGCTTCCCACTACGGGGATCACACTGTCGATCATTGGCCAGTGTGCTTTTATATAGCCTGTTTCCAGGTCAAGGTGGGGACACGAGGTCAGGGTCAGTGTGATGCAACTGGTATAAGTACGAGTCTTTGCCCTCGAGGATGAAAAATAGGCCTCTTAACCCTGTAGTCGCCGCGGAGTATATATATTTGGTTGACCTTTTATCTACAGTAGGTGCAAATCTAAACCTAGCTAAGGAGTTCAACTCATGTCGACTTGGTTAACTAAACGCTACCCTAACCGCTTGGCCAACCTGCCCTAGTAGATCGTGTATTGGCTTGCCCCTAGCGCTTGATACCAGTGTAAGAGTATACCTTTCATCGCATTGGCAGGGGACGCAACCGTGAAATGGTTACTGAACTAAAAAATGTCCACAGTTCAGACCCTTAACTGGTTGTAAAATGACTTCTCTATGGACATTCTTTCAGTTTTGGCTTAGTCGCTCCTGCTGTACGAGGATTGTGGCGTATAGTTTCTACAGAATGCGACAGCTGACCCTAATCACAACCCTCCTTAATTATGAAATCAGATACACAATACCGACATTTTGCACCAAACATAGTTTATTGTCGCTGTAGCCACTGCGTTGTTAAGAAAATACAGATGAACCGGCGATGTAGTTAACTGTTGTTGTACGACTTATTTCCCACTGCTGGAGTAGGCGATGAGTTTTTAAGCTGAAGACTACAGACCGCTTCTCCACTGCTGTCGCCATATTGTGTGCTGGCTATGTTTGTTTATCTCACCAAACAGAAAAACAACATATGCTTTAGCGGGGATTCGATCGACTGTCCTCGTTTTCGACAAGAAGACATAGAAACCGTTCGGTCACGCGCTCCCCATGTAATTATACATGGACATGAAAAGTGACGTTTTGTTGACCCAACAGTTTTAAATGTCCACTCTGCTGCCCGCCAATTATATGGAGATACTGGCATAATTAGTCACCTTTCTTCCTACGTGGTACTCCGTCAAAGGACTTAAAATTAAACAACCTTTGACTATCTCGCATCAAACACATTCTGTCTGATTTGAAATCTAAGATTACATATTACATTTACAAAGTAAGATTACATATTACAGTTACAGAGTAAACTATTCCTTGCTTCCATTTGAGGCTATAATTATACACACGTTTTGTTCTGTTTTACAGAAACTTGATTTTCTATTCCATCTTTTGATCCAAAACTACACGCGATGTTAATGTTTCCTTTCCTGGGGCAAGAAGTTGCACTGTCTGTTTGTCCATGTTTATATTCATCTGCCACGTGATCTTCCTCGTGCGCTGTAACCAGATCTGTAATTATTATACTCACACAATCAAGTTACATTGTCATGCGATACTAAAACATCTTATTTTATTTCAAAAATAAACTTTGTATTTCATCAAGGTGTCTCTATATCTGTGTGTTTCTTACTGTGTTTATTTGCCAACATGTCCATTGTTGTGATTAATTATAAAAAAGAGTTTCACAATATATACTTCAGCTAGATATAAAGTGTTAGACACCCTCACTCTCTCTCTCTCTCTGTCTCTCTCTCTCTCTCTCTCTCTCTCTCTTCTCTCTTTCTCTTAGTAGCATGTTATTACCAATGCAATTACCCAGTTCTTATCTTATTAACGAACATACGTTTCTCAATAGTTAAGCAAATGCGCAAAGCTCAGGCCGTTTAACTCAACGTAATAGCGCTAACAAATGGATGCGAAAGCTGGAAAACGACAAAGACACTATATAATAAACTGAATGCATTTGAAAATAAATGTCTTAGAAAACTATAGAACATAGGCTGGGAAGAATTCAAGACCATCAAGTTAATAAGAAAAAAGACCAACTAGCAATGTGTTTCTACCATCCTAAGGAAAAAACGGTGGACACACATCGGGCAAGTGCTTAGAATGAACAGCAACATACTTCCATTACAGGCAGTTTTCTGGGCTTCAAAAGGCAGTACATATAAAGGAAGGCCAAAAGAGACTCTTTGCTGAACGATTATCGCAGAGGACTCAACTGCGAGTTTAAACAACTTACAAGAAATTAGAAAAGTCGTGTTACACTGTTCAGACTGGAGAGCACTTGTTTCTGCCATATGCGCCCTGCATGGCGTTTTAACAACGTAGATAGACATATACCTACCTTGTAATATACAGATTTGTCGCTGCTGCTATTCAATTTTCCTCTTGTCTGTAGCTACTTTGTTTATGATGGTATTGTATTTGATAAATTAGCAATCGGCAATTTATATTAGTTTCTTCTTCGTTCTGTTTAGTGATCCTCGTCGTAGTGAGAGACATGCAAATGAAGCCAAACATAGCACAACCGCCCAGGGGACCCCGGTCCACTTTCATAATCACGCTAGGGATGTGAGGGAAGCATCCCACCACTGAACGTCCTTTTCAGGGCGCACAAAAGAGTTATCTACTTATGGGCATTCGCAAACAACAGCTTCTTCGTTCTCAATCTTCCGCTACTAAGCTCTGAACGTTCTCAGTCTCCCGCTACCAAGCCATGAACGTTCTCAATTTTCCACTACCAAGCCATGAACGTTCTTAATCTCCCGCTACCAAGCCCTGAACGTTCTTAATCTCCCGCTACCAAGCCCTGGATGTTCTCAATCTTCCGCTACTAAGCCCTGAACGTTCTCAATCTCCCGCTACCAAGTACTGAACGTTCTCAATCGCCCGCTACAAAGCCCTGAACGTTCTCAATCTCTCGCTACCAAGCACTGAACGTTCTCAATCTCCCGCTACCAAACCCTGAACGTTCTCAATCGCCCGCTACCAAGATCTGAACGTTCTCAATCTCCCGTTACCAAGCACTGAACGTTCTCAATCTCCCGTTACCAAGCCCTGGACGTTCTCAATCTCCCGCTACCAAGCCCTGAACGTTCTCAATCGCCCGCTACCAAGATCTGAACGTTCTCAATCTCCAGCTACCAAGATCTGAATGTTCTCAATCTCCCGCTACCAAGATCTGAACGTTCTCAATCTCCCGCTACCAAGCACTGAACGTTCTCAATCTCCCGCTACCAAGCCCTGAACGTTCTCAATCGCCCGCTACCAAGCCCTGAACGTTCTCAATCTCCCGCTACCAAGCCCTGAACGTTCTCAATCTCCCGCTACCAAGCCCTGAACGTTCTCAATCTCCCGCTACCAAGCCCTGAACGTTCTCAATCTCCCGCTACCAAGCCCTGAAAAGGACTTTGCAAGTATCAGGATGTAGTCCGGAGAACGAAATGCATTGTATCGTAGTTTACAGTTTTGACTATAATCTTTGAACTTTTTGGTCCGACACATTTGACTTTAGTAGACATTTTTAGGTACCGGGTTAGCTCTTCAATCTCTTCTACTTAGCCGGTCTACTATGTTGCAGTCTGTTATCCATGATCATCACGTGTATGTGTAGAAGGGTCTTGGCACCTCTGGGTCGCTTGTTTTTACTCTAGCAATCAACTTTGGGTCACTGACCGCCACAGCTGATGCACCGCTCAGCATCTTGATTGCATATTATGAGGCGTGTTCAAATGAAACCGGACCTAACGGCACCAAGGGAACATACGTACGATGCGCATGATGTTGTCACTTCTGATGTATACAACACATACCAATCGTCAAGTTCACAAAATTTCATTTTCCATCGACTGATAGTTTCCTTGGTAGACCGTTGAAAACATGGCGGGTGTGATACGGAAACCGTCCAGAGTTTTTCAGCGAGCGATGATTCGGTTTCTAACAGATGAAGCATGTCGACCATTTGACATTCATTGCAAAATGCAGACAGTGTATGATGACAAAAGTGTATTGAAGACAAAGATGAAGAACTGAACAACGATGTTTAAAGAAGGACATGAGTTAACAAAAGATCTTACGAGACCAGGTCAGGCCCATATTGTTGCGTCAGAAGATGCCATCGCCAAAATTGATGCAGCAATTCTGGTGGACCGTCGCCGGAGCTTACGTTTGCTAGCAGAGGAATTCTGTGTCGAAAGGGATAGTTCAAATGGTGGTTAGCAAGAAACTGAAGTATCGGAAGGTGTTCACAATAGGTACCTCGGTTGCTGACTTACCACCATAAGAAAGGACGCATGGAATATAGTTTGAACAACTTGCTGCGATACGAAGGAGGGTGATTCTTTTCTTCTGCGCACAGTGGCAGGTAAACACACCTCGGTCGACATCCTCCAGCTGTTAGAAATCGAATCACCGCTCGCTGTTTAACCCTGGACGGATTTCGTATCACACCCGCCATGTCTTCAACGGTCTGCTGAGGAAACTATGAGTAGGGGGATAATGGCATTTTGTGATGTATACACCAGAAGTGACGGCATCATGCGCATCTTACGTATGTTCACTAGGTACAGTTAGGTCCGGTTTTATTTGGAGTGTTATGCCTCGTATTTTAATACCAGACATGGAACATCCAGGAAGTGGGATTATAATATACATAACAAAAATGTGTACAACCAGCGACCTACAAGAACAATAGTTATCAATGCCATTTATTAAAAGTGATTGTTTTTACTATGAATCTGCTCGGGTATAGTAGTGTCGATTATACATCGGCTTGTCCCAGCGCAAAACACCGCCTTCGGTGATGAAGTGTTAAAGCCTTCATTGTACTAAGGCAAAGCATTGTGAGCTGAAGTGGCCAATTCTCTTCCTCGCTAGACGTCAATCAGTTACCCATTCAGTGCTGGATCGACTGAAGCTGCTGGTAGCGGTGTTGAACCACATACTTTTTCCATGAAAAGCGAGTGCTCTACCACTGCGATAATGAACCGCTCCGATTATAGAAGTTAGAACATTAAATCTTAATGTTAAGACTCTCGGACTTATGACTGCTATATCTGCGCCTTCTGATCCGACACATCTGATTTCAGCACGCCATTTTTGATACCAGGTTTGCCTTCCCTCTTCGATCCCCAATCTCTATAGCCAGGCTGCACGGTTGCAGTATGATTAGGGCTTTGTCAGTTGTGGATTACTGGAGCTGGTGTCAGCTATGAGTCACTGGCTGCTATCGTGCTATTCACTGCTGCGTATTTAGCTACATAACATAACAGAACAGAGCAAACATAATATAACATAATGTATCATAGCACAGCAGTACATAAAATAACAAAATAGCAAAGAAGATTACATAACAAACAAAACAATGCAGAACGTATCATAACGAAATGAATATAACAGTAAGAACATAATATAGCATGGTACAACATAACAGTACAAATCATCACATAACATAACATAGCACAACAGTACAAAATGTAGCATATAACATTACATAAAATATTAGTACATAATATAACATAACGTAATAAATCAGTTCGGAATATAACGTAACATAACAAAACATAACGTAAAATAACAGTGCATAATATAACATTACATAAGATTCAAAACAGTACATAATATAACATAACATAAAATTCTTTAACAGTACAGAATATAACAACACATAATAAAGCCAGTATACAATAATAAGTATACCAGAAAATATAGATATACTATGACAATTGTTAGAACAGATAGGACTTCAAGTTAACGCCTCACTGAAAAAATCATGACTTCCACAAGCTACAGGGGAAATCTCTACAAAATGTCCAACACTAAACATACATAGAAAGCAAAATGATACAAGATGGAGATGCCACAAAATAAATTTCCACTAGAATTGCTTTGGCTTTCTGTGTCTTTAACCAGCTCACCAACATTTCGAAATCAACGACACTGAGCAAACATACCAAGCTCAGACTATTCAACTCAATTGTAATATCAGTCCTGACATATGGATGTGAAAGCTGGAAGAGAAAAATAAGCGCTAGAAATCAAACTCAATATCTTTGAAAAAAAATGTTTAAGAAAATTATTAAATATACGCTAGGACCAGTTCATAATTAATGACTCGATAAGAACAGAGACAAACCAACTATACGCGTCGACCATCATCCGGAAAAAAAACGGACATACATCGGAATGTCCTTAGAATGAACAACAACCGTCCTCTATTGCAAGCACTCGAATGGACACCAAGGGGCGTTCGGAAAAGAGGGAGACCCAAGGAAACATCCAGAAGAACAATCATCCGAGAGGGCTCAACTAGGGGCCTCAGCACCATAAAAGATCTAAAAACAGTGGCGTCACACCGTTCCAGCTGGAGATCATTTATTTCTGCCTTATGCGCCGCATTTGGCGCGCAAAGAAGATAGATGGATGGATGGATGGATGGGAGAGGAGAGAGGGAGGGAGGGGGGCAGATATATATAAAGATATGCGCACACATGCGCGCACACGAGCGCACACGCACACATGCACACATGCGCGCGCACGCACACGCACATGCACATGCACACGCACACGCACATGCACAAGCACACATGCACATACATACACGCACATGAAAACGCACACATGCGCACATGCACACATGCACATGCGCGCACACGCACACGCGCGCACACGCACACACGCACATGCACACATACATGCACATGCACACACATATATATGCACATGCACACACATGTATGCACATGTACACACATATATGCAAATGCATACACATACAAGCACATGCACACACATACATGCATACGCTCACACATACATGCATACGCACACACATACATGCATACGCACACACATACATGCATACGCACACACATACATGCATACGCACACACATTCATGCATACGCACACACATATATACACAAACACATACACACACACATACACACACACACACACACATACACACACACACACACACACATACACACACACACATACAATATATATTACATGTGTACATAGCTTAACGTAACGTCTATATACTGGTTTAGAAGATTCTTCAGAGTCTGTAAACAGTCCGTTTCGTTTACATTACCTTGCTCTAAAAGTTATGCGCATCCAATCTATTCCTAAATGCAGTAATTGTCCCTGCCTCCACTTCTTCCTGGTGCAATATAATCCCCGCATTTCATCACTCTCTGGCTAAAAAAATATGTCCTAATATCTAATCTGGACCTTTCTTTAGTTAATTTGTAGCTATGCCATTTAGTTCTTGCCGGTGGCTGTATTTTGAAAACAACTTTGTTATGGTCTAATGTATCCGTTCCTGTGATTGTCTTATAAACCTGTATTAAGTCAACTCGAATTCTTCTCTTTTCTAGACACTGTAGGCCGGTCTTTCTGAGTCTTTCCTCATAACTGTAATCCAACTATCAGCTTTGTCGCTCTTTTTTGTATGTTTTATGCAGTTTGACTATCACTCTTTCGCTCTGTTTAATGTTTCTTTTTATCATACTTAACATTGCATTTGCCTTTTTCACTGCTACCTAGACTTGCTCCCTCACTTTACTTGTATGATCTATTATAACCCCTAGATCCTTTTCTTTCTAATGTTTTTCTTGCCCATTCTGTAATTATGTTCCATTTTGAATCTACTCATGTGGATAACATTAAACTCCATTTGCCAGCTTACAGACCATTCTTGAATTTGATCTAAACCCGACCTCAATATATCCACTTCTGCTTTAGATGAAACACTACTGCATAGTTTTGTGTCATCAGCGAATTTTGCAACCATAGATCCCACATCAATGTCCAAAACGTTTATATATATCAAGAAGAAAATTGGTCCCAAAACCGAGCCCTGTGGCACTCCACTGTTTACTTCACACAACTCAGAGTACTCTGTCTTCTTCCCGTTAATCAATTTTCAATCCACTTGGCAACTTCCCAACCTATTCCTTGTTCTTTTAACTTTCTAAATAATCTTTGATTAGGTACTCTATAAAAGGCATTTGCATATACAGAGAAATAACATCTACTGGCTCCCCTTATCTATCATTTTAGTAACCTCCTCCATGAATTCTACTAGATTTGTTAAGCACGTTCTCCCTATTGTAAACCAATTCTGACTATTTATGATTACATTAAACTTGACTAAATGCATTACAATGTTTTATTTTATTATTGACTAACAATTTAGAGACTATGCTCGTTAAACTCACCGGTCTATAATTCGCGAGATCTGATTGTTTGCCCTTTTTTAATAAGAGTATCACTCCTGCATGTTTCCAATCCCGTGGAACAATCCCTTTTGCAAGTGATTGCGACCATAATATAGGCAATGGTCTTGCTATTTGGTCTCTAATTCCAAATATCAATTTCGAATGAAAATCAACTTGATCTGGACATGTCATATCATAACCTATCTTATTTTTCTGTCGTGTTTTTCTGTCTTGTTCTATCGAATCCTCAATTCAATTTAGAGTAACCTATTTTTGTTTTGGCTATTTCTCCACAGTTTCGAGGACGCATGGCGGGCGTTTTTCGCCGAGTGTCTGGACTTTTCTCGCGCAGCTCTACAAAGGAGAAGAAACGAAACAGAGAACAGAAAGAAACAGATACGAAAAACGACACGTTGGAGCAGAATACGAGTGGAGAACACAAAAACAAGAAAAAGAAACACCAGAAAGAAATGAAGACGAAGACAAATAATGTGGAAATGCTTTCAGACAATTGCGAATCCGTATCTGAAGTTGGCAAAAATGAAAGTCCGAAGAAAAGTAAGGGAAATAAACATGAAAAACTGAAGTCTAAAAATAGTCGTGAGAAAATTGTAAAGGTTAAAGGTAAAAAGGGTGAAGGAAGCGCAAGTAACGATTGTGATACTTCAGCACTTGAGGATCTGCGCGGTGGCGTGAACTACAAAGTTGTGGGAGGGCACAGCTTTGAAATAGCCGATGGCGCAGACCAGGTTTCAAGAAACAACGAACTCAACATTAACATCGCACAGCGCGGCAAATCAGAAACGATCGAAGAGGAGCAGCTCCAGCATTCTGCGTTAGTTCATACCTTGAACGTGTTTGAGAATGGACACAACGATAACGAAGGTGTTGACAGTGTAAAGAATATTAGCAATGACGACGAAAGCGACGACGGAACACCGATAATGGGGAAGAAAAATAAAAATAGGAAGAAGGCGAAACCAGAAATAAAAGATGCAGGGAAGGTTGAGATAAATGGCCATTGCGACTTGAATAAAAATGGGTTATCAAATTCGGGATTTACAAACGACGGCGTTGATACGAAACAAAATGGAATTGCAGCAGACAATGACCAGCACGGGATGGTGTCTTCGTTTGATTCGACGATTTCAACAAAATCTGAATCTTCAGTTGCCGATGTAGATGATGTGGGAACTAGTGTGGATGGCGAGGTGGATAAACCTAAGGGATTAAAAGGTAAGTACTTATCTTATGCATACTTTTATTATTGAATGATAGTGTTCTTCATTCAATAAACTTAGAACTATGATGTTGTAGTATAGTAATTGTGATAGTAGAATGATTACGGCAGTGAATGTGATAGTAGAATGAATAACAGTGATTGTGTTAGTAGGGTGTAGTGGTCATTGTGATAGTACAAGGAGTAATAGTAAATGTGATAGTACAAGGAGTAGTAGTAATAGTAATTGTCGTAGCAGAAATAGTAGTATCAATTGTGATAGAAGAAATAATGAGTGATTGTAGGAGTAATATTAATTGTGATAGATGGAGTAGTAGTAATAGTAGGCGTGATAGTAGGAGTAGTGGTAGTAATTGTGATAGTAGAAAGAGTAATAGTAATTGTGATATCGGAAAGAGTAAACGCAATTGTGATAGTGGGAAGAGTAATAGTAATTGTGATATCGGAAAGAGTAAACGCAATTGTGATAGTGGGAAGAGTAATAGTAATTGTGATATCGGAAAGAGTAAACGCAATTGTGATAGTGGGAAGAGTAATAGTAATTGGGATAGTAGAAAGAGTAATAGTAATTGTTCAAGGGAAACTAGTAGCTGTAGTGGTAGTAGTTCTAGGTTTAAGAGTGGTCGCCATAATAGTATTATTAGTAATATGTGTGGTGTAGTATTATTATTAGTGCAAAAGTGATTATTATAAGTAGTAGAAGCAGTATTAGTAAAAAGTAGTATATGTAGTTTTGGGGGAAATACCGGTAGCAGCAGTTAATGTATTGTTTGTTGTAATATTAGAAGTAGTATTAGTAGAAGTAGCAGTAGTAGTGGTGGTAGTACTAATAGTAGTAGTAGTTGTTTTGAAATAGTAGTAGCAGTTATTAGTTGTAGTAGCAGTAGTAGCCCTAGTTGGAGTGGTATTAGTAGTAGTAACAGTAACAGTGTTAGTAGTATCAGTAGTATTGGTTGTTGTTGTTGTAGTAGTGGTAGTTATTACTAGTAGTGGTAGTAGTAGTAGCAGCAGCAGTAGTAATAATAGCAGTTAATAGTAGAATGGGAGTAGAAGTAGTAGTTAATAGTAGTAGTAGCAGCAGCAGTAGTAGTAGTAGAGGCAGATTTAGTAAAATGGTAAAGTTAGTAGTAGTAGCAATAGCAGTAATCATTGTAGTAGTAGTAGTAGTAAAGGCAGTAGTAGTACTGCAAGTAGTAGTAATAGTTGTAGTATTAGTAGCAGTAGTAGTAGTAGTACTAAATTAGTAGTAGTAGAGTAGAAGTAATTGGTAATAATAGTAGCAACGGCAGTAGTAGTACTGAAAGTTGTAGTAGAAGTAGTTGTAGTAGTAGTTGTTGTTGTTGTAGTAGTAAATTATTGTTAGTAGTAGTAGTAGTAAATTAGTAGTAGTAGTAGTAAATTATTGTTAGTAGTAGTGCGTCCGAAACCTGATTCAACAGAAGTAACTAGTATACCACTTCATATCAAGAGGGGATAAAGATACGTTACTGAAGCTGACAAATGATCGCGCATTATCCTTCCTTCCTGGTTACAAATTACAATTAAGCATGAGGGCCACTGATGAAACTGACTTTCAAGCAAGAAGGCTGAACCAAAGTGGTTATGGTCTCTTGTAATGGCCGTATCTCCAGATTAAACGTTCAAGCAAGAAAGCTGAACCAAAGTGTTTATGGTATCTTGTAGTGACCGTGTCTGCAGATTAAACTTTCCAGCAAGAAAGCTGAACCAAAGTGGTTATGGTATCTTGTAGTGACCGTGGCTGAAGATTAAACTTTCAAGCAAGAAAGCTGAACCAAAGTGGTTATGGTCTCTTGTAGTGACCGTGTCTGCAGATTAAACTTTCAAGCAAGAAAGCTGAACCAAAGTGGTTATGGTATCTTGTAGTGACCGTGGCTGAAGATTAAACTTTCAAGCAAGAAAGCTGAACCAAAGTGGTTATAGTCTCTTGTAGTGACCGTGTCTACAGACTACACAGATCTCCATTTTGAGATTTTCAAAATCGGACACAAGGACATCCAGTATCGACATACAAACAGTGGAACATGATTCACAACTATGAGTGTTCCACAGGAAAGGTTGCGTGACGCTGGACCATGGTCATTCCGTTTACCGGATGGACATTAAGCCGTTGGTTGAAGACTAAATAACCGCAATACGGGGAAATAGATGTGGTTATGTGAGATGGAACTGCGAAAAAGTATAGTGTTTCGTATTTTCGTAAGTTAGTCACGGTCAGGTGAACATACTGACCAGGACTCAATCTCACATCCATGCAGTTCTCTCTGGAAACATGATTTCTCGTAACAGATTGTCTAGCGGAGTGATGCCTGTACCAGTGTCCGACGCGCAGACAAAGCCAAGCATAATACAGCGACCTTGAGGACAATGTTGTGACTTCATTAGCAAGCGCGGTGTGTGAGAAATACTACTGCAGCCACCTAACGCCCTTTACGGGATGGGAAAACTAACGTCTGGTCAGGCACAACATACTGATCAAACATGTTAGTCAGGGTCAGGCACAGCATATTGATCAAACATGTTAGTCAGGGTCAGACAAAATATACTAGTCAAGATCTTTACCTCGACTTCCCCTCAGTCCTTCCAGGGAACTCTTTTAATGGCAGCCTGGCTAACGAGGTGAGGGATCAACGAGATCCCTGTAGTAGTTAGCGACACGCAGATGACGCCGAGAATAGCACAACTGCCTGGAGGACCCCGGTACACCTTCATCTGCACACTAGGAATGTGAGAAAAGTTTCAACAGACCGCCACTGAGCGTCTTTTTTCAGGGCGCACAGATGGTTAAATCTACCCATTGTGGACATTCCTTCAACAACAGCAACAACGCCATATTCAGGGCGCACAGATGGGTAAATCTACTCTTCGAGAGTATTCAACAATAACAACAACAACAACAATAATAACACACAATACCAACAATAACAACAACAAGAACAAGAACAACAACAACAATAACATACATTCTTCTTCTTCATTCGCAGTCAGACATCAACCTTTATTTTTTCGAAAAAAGCAGCGGTCATCCTGAGGCTGTCGACACTGCCATAGAGCTTGTCTAGTGTTGCCACTATTAATGGCCACATCTGCTCTCTCTGATCCTCGTATGTCGGGAAGTTTTGCAGAAAATGCTCAGCGGTCATTTTCCCGGTACCACACGGGCATTCGTAAGTGCCACCTATCTTCAATTTGTTGAATAGGTGGTACCTAAGTCTATTGTGGCTGGTGCGAAGTCTGAAGACCACGACCTGCTCTCTTCTGTTCAACTGGCAATAGGCATCGTTTTTTGTGTATAACATACATTCAATAAATGTCAATGAAGTTTTTGGCCGAGGAATCACATTGTACATCTTACTAAAGTAATTAGCTATTTTTTTTCATTGCGAATCTCAAGACCTTATTTCAATATCGGGACAGTTAGAGTTTCTATATCTGTAGTCATTGTCGCTTTATTTTGTTTAATTTATTATGTTCAATAAGATGGTAAAACGGCGTAATGTAACCAAAAGGATTTGGGCTACAGTTGAAAGTTATGGGCCTAACTAAAATGAGGTCAAAAGACTTAACAGATATTAAGCAAGGTTGTGATTTCGCAGTCGACGCTGTTTTTGACTGGCTGATCCGTTACCATTATTTTTTTTGGTTTGTTATGTGCCATCCTAACTTGCGTATGCGATATTGATTATCCGTTTTTCTATCTCTAGTGTTCTACGTGGTTGTTGCTGATCCAAAACTGTACTAGAGATAATGCGATCACGGTTTCCTTCGACCTTACATCAATTGTCTTAGTACCTGCTCCAACCTCTTAGTACCTGCTCCAACCTCTTAGTACCTGCTCCAACCAATCTTCGACTAAAAGTCTGAACCACAATCGGTGGAAAGGAAAGAAGCTAGTGTGACATTTATCTCGCTATCTACTAGGTCACTGGGCTTGTAATATGTTTCATACTCATAGCGGCCACATAAACACACATTCTAGTAATGCATATTGGTTTACCTAAAGTAATTATTATGGTTCGTCTAGGAGCATAAAGAAGCTATCTACCCAATTATAAATAATGAACAGTTTCCTTCCACGTTAGCTAGTTAGTTGTATATCCGAGGCATGTTCAAATGAAACTGGACCTAACTGCACCAAGTGAAGATACGTACGATGCGCATGATATCATTTCTGGTGTAAACAGTACATACCAACTGTCAAATTTGCAAAATGGTATAATTTCCTCAGCAGACTGTTGAAAACATGGCAGGTGTGATACGGAATCCGTCCAGAGTTGATCAGCGAGCGGTGATTGGGTTTCTAACAGCTGAAGGATGTCGACCAGTTGACATTCATCGCAAAATGCAGGCAGTGTATGGTGACAGAAGTGTGTTGAAGACAACTATGGAGAACTGGACAACGATGTTTAAAGAACGATGTTACTTAACGAAAGATCTACCGAGAGCAGGTAGGCGCATATTGTTGCGTCAGAAAATTCCAACGCCAAAATTTAAATGGATCATCTCTGGAGCTAACGTTCGCTACACATTTGTCATCATACACTGCCTGCATTCTGCGATGAATATTAAACTGGTTGACATCCTCCAGCTGCTAGAAATCGAATCAGGGCTCGCTGCGCCGATCAACGATAGACGAATTCCGTATCACACCCGCCATGTGTTAAGGAAACTATGAGTCGGAGGATAATAACATTTTGCAAACTTGACGGTTGTTTTGTGCTGTTTACATCAGAAGTGGCGTCATCATGCGCATCGTACGTATGTTCCCTTGGTGCAGTTAGGTAATATACTCCCGAGTGATCCGCCGCGGTCTTTATGTATTTAAAAAAACCGAGCGTGTAGGTTTCAGTCTGATTTCTTCGGTTATATTTCTTTATTATTTTCTGGAGAGAGAGACAGAGCAGTTGTTTGTCCGTCGTTTCCAAATAAGACCACATTGTCATCTGTCAATCCTGGAATGGGTTCGTAGGTGACTGATCCAACCAATCCGAGAACGTCTATCACACTGATGGCAGAGAAACACTGTCTAACCGTCAGACGGAGGCAACTCGTCTCGTGCCTTTCGTGTGGCACGTCTCCGTGCAACTTCCTTGATTCGAATATGTTCCATATTCTCAGTGCTAGCAGAGGTTTTACTACGCCATGTAGGGCGACCAGCAGCAATGTTCTCTCAATTCTCAAGGTCAATGATGCAGTTCTTCGTTGAGGCTTACAGAGTGATAGAGTCCTTGTTTCTCACGATAAAAGGGCCAAGTTTTATCCTTGTTATCGAGTCGTTCCATTGACCCAGCTGTAACTGAGTACCTGACTTACTGTTATGGAAAGAAAGACAAAGAGGAAGCTAGCTGGACATCTCAACTGATAAAAACGCTGATGTCAATGACATGTGAACGTTTCATTTCTAACAGCAATGTCTGCGATGAAACTGCTTTACCGTTATTCCAATATCATGATGTCATATTCCCATTTCTCCGTCCCTGTTCATTCCATGGTATCAAGACGCTGAGCAGGAGCTTCATGTCCAGCAATCCAGAACTGTCAAGACCGTTCTCCACCTCCATGTGGTGATATCGGAATACAGACTGCAACAGGGCAAACTTACTAAGGAGAAGGGCTCGAAGTGGGAAGGCTTACCCAGTTCCCAAAAATGACATGCTGAAGTCGGATGTGTGGGACCAAAAGGTGCAAATATCGCAGTCTAGCAGTAGACTACCAACCAATGCATTGCATTCTCCGAAATACATCCTGCTACTTACAACGCCATTTTCAGAGTTGATAGTGAGAGTCTGAGAACGAACGAACGACGAAGAAGAAGAAGTATTCATTCATTGTTCTCTAGTTCTGTTTTATGGAATCTTGGGCTACAAACTGAGAAAGCAAATAAGGACCAGCATTAACTCCACTTCGCTTCATATTCGGTCATCTTTTGTTTAGTTACCCTTATCTGCTTCATGTTCTTCATTTCGCTTTCATAATTGTCTATGTAATTTGTACCTGCTCATCGTTCTCCGTCCCTCTGGGTTCATTGACATGATGTTTCTGCGGATAGTATCACAGTTTCTTCTGAGGATATTTTCGAACCAATTCCAGCGTAGACAGTCGATGACGGTTACTTAGCCCTTCTTTTTTAAATTCTGGCTAGCAGTTTTTCTTTGATGGTATTCAGTCAACTCTTTTCTACCCAGGGTCAGACTATCTCATTTCCACGCATCAGGAGAAGAAAATTGTAACGTGGGAAATTAAATGTCTCAGAAATGCCATCAGTATCACTTAGGTAAATATAATGAGAAATTAAGACATCAGTAATATGGTGAAAATTGTTTCGTGGGATGTGTGCGCAGCATGATATAAAATGAGAACGTTTGCTTATCGTATGACGAAGCAACGTGTTCAACTACCACCACACACAGTTAACACAAAAAGGTCTTGTCAGGAGTTGAAAGTGTGGTAAAATGGAAATATGGTGTTGGGTCAATATTTTTTTTTTACCAAAGGCACACTAGGAGTGGTCAATATCACGTCGGTCGTCTTTACTTTCTTGGATTATTTGCATGGCCTACTTTATATAGGCGTCTGACTGGCCGGGAATACCCATTGGAACGTCACATTCCACCGCGGACTATATAACTGAACTCGTATTGTGCCAAGATTTATAATCAGTCTATGCTAAACACAAAGAAATAAAACAAATGTATGGTACAAAACACAACAAATCACTGTTTTTTTGGTTGTTTTTTGTTGCGTTCGTCTTATTTCTCGAATCCCCAAGGCGGTGTGCCTTGAACTGTGGTTTTTATTTTACGCCTGTCGACCCAGTGCATCTGACTTCAGCATGTATTTTATGTAAGGGTCTGCTTCCTCCTGTAATTTCTAAGGGTTTTCTTCCCCGGGGCAATGGCCGGTGCTGGGATGGGGAACGAACCCAGCACCTTCTGGTTGTGAACTGTGTCACTTAACCACTAGTCCACTCCGTCCCCAAAATCACTGTTGAGAGTCATCCCTTCACAGAAACCCGCCCTGGAACCAACTGCATATCCATCTGCATTTTCTGAAACAACTATTATAGTTGCCCTGATTGACACGTGCAAGTTTCGTTATTTAGTCAGCCGTGGAATGTGACGTTTCAAAAGGATTTCTCCGTGAGCCAGATGGCCTGTATCTACAGTAGGCTCTGACTAGTTGGTATCCATTTTTTTAGGCTTGATCAACCTCTGGATCACTTTTTCGATCGTAAAAATGCCGCATCAATTGAGAACCGAACCAAGATCGCTCAATTAGGAAGTCAGTGCGCTAACCTTTGTGATACTGTGTCTCCTAGTAACAAGACACAAGGCAAACCTCGCGGACAATTGATAGATGGCGGAACACACATTCTACAACACCACGAGCTGACCATGGCACAACTATAATTAAGTTTAGTGACCTTGCTGTCATTCATGTATTACTTTATCATAAGTTTAGTGACCGTGCTGTCATTCATGTATTACTTTATCATAAGTTTAGTGACCGTGCTGTCATTCATGTATTACTTTATCCTAAGTTTAATGTCCGTCCTGTCATTCATGTATTACTTTATCATAAGTTTAGTGACCGTGCTGTCATTCATGTATTACTTTATCCTAAGTTTAATGTACGTCCTGTCATTCATGTATTACTTTATCCTAAATTTAGTGACCTTGCTGTCATTCATGTATTACTTTATCCTAAGTTTAGTGCCCGTTCTATCATTCATGTATTACTCTATCAATAGGTCTCAAGCACATACTCAGACGCAAGATCAGCGCCACACTTCATCACATGGACCTGGATCATAGTGACCCAGAGTTTGTCGTGTCCGTCCTCGCTATACCTACAGGTTAGTGTCATATTACTATTATTGTTATTTAGCATTAGTATTACTAACTCCAGTTTACTCAGTTGTAAATTGGTATATAACATACCTTTGCAATGAAACAAAATAATGAAAGGAAAGGCGGCGAGGAAGGAACGGAGTCACATAGTAGTTTAGGCCAAGTTCATCATTACATTCACGGCGGCGTCAGACGGAACTATCATCATCTGTTCTATATGTGTAAGTAGCAGTTATTGAAATTGGTCTCCTAAACAATTTCGGAAATGGGAAGCTAAAGCGAAGAAACTTTGCAGAAATAGCCAAAGCAAAGATGCACGAAGACCCTATGAACGCATTAACCACACCAAAGCCCATCCCTACTGAACGAAAACCTACCTGGAGGCAGCATATATTTCCAGAGGTGGTAGAAAATATACCAGGTATTAGAAACAAAAACTGCCAGTCTGAAAAAGAAAGAAGAGATACTACCCTGAGTTTCATTACGGAAAACTACCCAAGCATGGACTAGACCCATGCATACACCGACGGTTCTGTAACAAATACAACACAGAACGGAGGGGCAGGAGCATTCCTGAGCCTACCAAATGGCAGAAAAATAACACTGTCATTCGCTACTGGAAAATACACAAGCAATTTCAGAGCGGAGGCAGAGGCACTGAGGGTGGCAGTGGAAGAAATGGTGACAGGTAAAAGGAATGAAAGCCACATAGTCCTGCTTACAGATGCACTGACCGTAGTCACAGCACTGAAAAGCCAGAAAAATACTGAACTTAATGAATTAAGAGCAGTACTCTGTCAACTATGCCAGCAAGCCGCACCAAAAAGAGTAGTGGTGCAGTGGGTTCCATCTCACTGCAACATCCAAGGCAACGAAGAGGCAGACAGACTGGCAAAAGAAGGTGCAAAACTACCACAACCTGATACTAGTATAACATACGAAGAGTCAAAACGGCTTATTAGAGCTAGATACATGACCAAATGGGAAACCGAACATACTGGCTACACCAAAAACGATGCCTATTACCAATTGAACAGAAAAGAGCAGGTCGTGGTCTTCAGACTTCGCACTGGCCACAATAGACTCAGGTACCACCTATTCAACAAATTGAAGATGGGTGGCACCGACGAATGCCCGTGTGGTACCGGCAAAATGACCGCTGAGCATTTGCTGCAAAACTGCCCGACATACGAGGATCAGAGAGAGCAGATGTGGCCATCACCAGTGGCAACACTAGACAAGCTCCATGGCAGTGTCGACAGCCTCAGGATGACGGCTGCTTTTTTCGAAAAAATAACGGTTACGATGAAGAAGAAATAAGAAGATGAAGAAATTGGTCTGGGAGGTATGGCGTCGGCTGTCACGGTAAAGATGCGGGATTGAACCTCCGCTACCAGTACGCTGCAATCAGCTGTAGATGGGTAACTGACTAACGGTTAATACTGATAAATTTCGACGAGGAAGCGAGCTGACCAGTCCACCTCGTATAATCATACTGATGTCTCTAACACTTCATTCCCGATAGCATTGACTGGTAAAGGACTGCCTCTACCTTATATATGTCTTCATCAACCTCTGCGACCAATATCTGCTATTAATACTGTTTGCCAGTTCCTCAAACATTCTCAAATGCTCGTATTTATTCATTTATAAACGATATCTTTTATTTAAACAAAGCTGTCTCCAACATGGTGGATGCTGTTATCAGGACAGCTAACATGGATTCTATTTATCTCGGAAATAATTTATTTTCCGTTACTGACAACTTTAGCGGATACTACTAGACATTGTAAATACGCCAGATCGATTTTGAGATAAACCATGAGATTATCAATAGCACCGTTGCGAAATATTTTATAACTGATTTTTCTTTCCCTGAACACGGTCATATATCGACTCCTCCTTTCGTTAATGTACAAATTAGCTGTCGTTGTCAAAATATATTACTATCATCACGATGCTCGACTCCTGTGTGAGAATGGAAATTAATAGCACTGGTTCAATCTCAATTGCTATCTGTGGTCTCATTAATCAGGAGAGTTACAGCTGTCATATATATTTATATCGATTGCTAAATTTAGACCCGTCTTAAAAATTTGTGTTTGTTGTTCAACCACTATATTTCGTTGTGCGAACGTATGCCACCATCAAACAGAGACTGGTGAGTCGAGTCGTTCAGTTACTTTACAAGGTCGAATTCTGCGTGGTCTTTGGGTTAGCTTCTATAAGAACAGTATATGCTATTGTGCAGTGTTTCTGTAGGCCTATGCCCTGTTCTTAAATATATATATATAAGAGGATGGCGTGGGCTAGTGGTTAAGTGACACGGCTCAATATCCGAAGGTGCTGGGCTCGTTCCCCATCACAGCACTGGCCGTTACCCCGGGGAAGCAAACCCTTATTTAATGCAGGAGAAAGCAGACCCTTACATAAAATGCACACTGAATACGAATGCACTACGCCGACAGACACAAAATAAAAACCACAGTGCAACGCACACCGCCTTGGTGAATACGGAAATAGGCGAACGAAAAAAAACATATGTATGTATGCCAGAGAACATGAATAAAAGAAAATATATGCACCAGAATATATATACTCCAAGAAAAACATGTGAATTGAAAATATATGCACCAGAAAATGTATACAAAGAAATCATATGCATCAGAAAACATTTAATCCAGAAAATATATTCAAAAGTAAAACATATCCAGAAAAGATGCCATCCAGGAAACATATCCACTAGTAAAACATACTCCAGAAAACATATACACCAGCAAAACATATACTCCATCAAATACATACATCAGACCAACATGTACTCCATCAAATACATACATCAGTACAACATGTACTCCATAAAACAATAATAGAAGAATGACTGCACGAAGTCGGATTAATGGACCAATCATCGCTCGGACTCAAGTCAATAGACAATGATCTCTGCTGAAGACTAATGTGTCGGACAAAAAGGTGCAAATATGGCAGTCAAGCTGTAAACTAGCAACATAACGCATTCTGTTCTCTGGACTACATCCTGCTACTTGCAAAGCCTGTTCAATGCTTGGTAGCAGGAGATTGAGAACGAACACAGAAGACCAATTATCGCACCAACTCGTGTTAATAGACCAATTATTCCACCAACTCATGTTAATGGACCAATGATCGCACCAACTCATGTTAATGGACCAATTATTCCACCAACTCATGTTAATGGACCAATGATCGCACCAACTCATGTTAATAGACCAATTATTCCACCAACTCATGTTAATAGACCAATGATCGCACCAACTCATGTTAATAGACCAATTATTGCATCAACTCATGTTAATAGACCAATTATTGCACCAACTCATGTTAATAGACCAATTATTCCACCAACTCATGTTAATGGACCAATGATCGCACCAACTCATGTTAATAGACCAATGATCGCACCAACTCATGTTAATAGACCAATTATCGCACCAACTCATGTTAATAGACCAATTATTGCATCAACTCATGTTAATAGACCAATTATTCCACCAACTCATGTTAATGGACCAATGATCGCACCAACTCATGTTAATGGACCAATTATTCCACCAACTCATGTTAATAGACCAATTATTGCATCAACTCATGTTAATAGACCAATTATTCCACCAACTCATGTTAATGGACCAATGATCGCACCAACTCATGTTAATGGACCAATTATTTCACCAACTCATGTTAATAGACCAATTATTGCACCAACTCATGTTAATAGACCAATTATTGCACCAACTCATGTTAATAGACCAATTATTGCATCAACTCATGTTAATAGACCAATTATTCCACCAACTCATGTTAATGGACCAATTATTGCACCAAATCATGTTAATGGACCAATTATCGCACCAACTCGTGTTAATGGACCAATTATTGCACCAAATCATGTTAATGGACGAATGATCGCACCAACTCGTGTTAATGGACCAATTATTGCACCAAATCATGTTAATGGACTAATTGTTGCACCAAGTCATGTTAATGGACCAATTATCGTACCAACCCATGCTAACATGTGAATGATCTAATGAAGTCATACCAATTGACCAATAATGTCATAAAGTCGAAATAATGGAGCAGAGACTGACAGTGTAGATTGATTGTATAATTAGTTACAATACCTGTTCTGCTACATTCAAACAATACATATTACGGTTTTTCATATATATTTTCTTCTAACTTCCTGTGTCCAACAAGTTGCTGCCAACATTACAAACACCTCGCCCGTCAAATACAGAACGATAGAGAGTTAAGTCCAGTGTTAGGTCGACCTATAGTGCTGTATTCGTACCTCTCCCTGACCTAGCAAGCCGCACGGAATAAATCGATCTTCCAAGATACCCATAGCAAACTACAGCGAGTCTCAATGACAGACCATCAGAGACACATGACGATGTCGACCTAGTGACATTTCAGTGAGTGTTGATGGTCGTAGGCCTCTACACGTCCACGGAGTCACCCGCTTATGTTGTAGCGAGATGGACTGACCAAAGACGTAGGCCCGCATTGGTACAGTGTTGGCACAATATTGGGGACTAGTGAATATCTTATGGAGACATTTAGATTTTCTCTTGTATTGCTTGTCACGGGTTGGGTAAGAGTCATGGAAGAGTAACATTATGATCAGGGGAAACATACTGATCAAGAAATCACTTCACGTCTTCGTTCGCTCTCTCAAAATACATACTGACTCCTATCAGTCTGGTCAGCGAGGTGGGGGTCGACACTCAAACATACTGACTCATAGCCGTGGTCAGCGAGGTGGGGGTCGACACTGAAACATACTGACTCATAGCAGTGGTCAGCCAGGTTGGGGTCGACACTGAAACATACTGACTCATAGCCGTGGTCAGCGAGGTGGGGGTCGACACTGAAATATACTGACTCATAGTACCCTGGTCAGCGAGGTGGGGGTCGACACTAAAACATACTGACTCATGGCAGTCTGGTCAGCGATGTGGGGGTCGACACTAAAACATACTGACTCATAGCAGTCTGATCAGCGAGGTGGGGGTCGACACTAAAACATACTGACTCATGGCAGTCTGGTCAGCGATGTGGGGGTCGACACTTTTATCCCCATAGCGGTGAGCTTATTTGAGGAGCCTCGTATTTAACTTCATCCAGACAGACCCGTCCACCTTTTTTTTCTACTTCTTCCTGAAAAGGACGTTCTGACGTTGTGCTACAATTTTCAGCGAGGCTGAGGTATCTGCACCTTTCGGCACAACACATCAGTTTGAGCGTTACATGTTTTAGTCCAGAGTTTGCCTTCCATCTGCAATCCCTATTCTCTTCTTGGTTTCCAGTTTCATCAAAATGGAGGCGGGATAGGATTTTAGTCAACTGTTCGATACTGACGCTAATGCAAGCAGTCAGCTATGATTCGATGATCGTTGTCAGCTTATTCATTGTCGTATCCTAACTTAACTTAACCTACCCTAACTTAACCTACCCTAACCTAACCTCACCTCATTTCACCTATCCTAACCTAACCTAACGTCACCTCACCCAACCTAACCTTACGTCACCTCACCCAACCTAACCTAACCTAACCTCACCTAACCTAACCTAACCTAACCTCACCTAACCTAACCTAACCTAACCTAACCTAACCTAACCTATCCTAACCTAACCTCACCTAACCTAACCTAACCTCACCTCACCTCACCTCACCTTTACTTCACTTCACTTCTTAAAAACTCTAAAGAGTCTGTATACAACCAGTTTCTTCTACTTAATTTGACCTAAAAATGACTATGTGCACCTAATTTATTCTTTTATGCATTAACTGATCATGCCTCCACTCTCTCCTGTTGCAATGCATGCCAAGCATTCAGCACTCTTTGACTAAAAAAGATAGCTTCTAGTATCTAATCTGAACCTTTCTTAAATTAACTTGTAACTGTGCCCTATTGTTCTTGTGACCGGCAGAACTTTGAAAAACTTATTATAGACTAATTTATCCTTTGTCTTGATTATCTTATTAATCTATATCTGAGGTTATCATTTCAAGAACGTCTCATGATGTGAGAAGAGTCACTGTAACCAGCTACCAATGAAACGTTGTCAGTAGCTATCAGAACTTAACACAAACAGATTTAATCTATATGTCTTTTAGAGACATTTACAAGTATTCTTGCATAGTATAATGTTCTTCTTCGCAGACGTTCATTACGGGGTAGCGTAGCCAGGTTATTAGTGGCTCGACTCGCAAACCAAACTTGCTTGTGTTCCGAATCATCAACCATAAAGATCGCAACCCTATGGGAATATATATCCAACAATGGGTGCTGAACTAGAATGCACTGAGCCGTTAGGCGCAAAACACATACAACGCACATCGCCTTAGTGAACAATGCGGACGACCGAACTAAACAGACGTATATTATATATTTTTCCAGACTTGTGATTGCCAGTCACGTTATTGGCCCTGTGAAAAGGTCGCCGGCCTACGTATAGCTCTCAGATCTTGTGTGTTTGAGACACCTGTTTTACCGAAAAGCGTTTCCTGTGTGTATTACGTCGATTTGCATATAAACGAGAATACGGACATATGTAGGCAATTAGTGTGTGTAAGCGTGCAGTTTGCTTATTTTCTTCGTTGAAAATTTAGACAAAGAATGCACATAAGCGTTCCTCTCATTTTGAACAATGAACTCTCTATCTAGGAGGAAAGAATCGACTCACTGTTTCAAATAATAAGTATGTGGTACAGCGCTCCTGAGGAAAGTTTGGCTTCATTTTCTTCCTAAACATCATCTGGTTGATCCGTACTAAGACTGGTTGTAAGGTTGTCTGAGCATCTCTCCCCATGTGACCCTATCCGCTGGTTGATCAATACTAAGACTGGCTGTAAGCTTGTCTGAGCATGCCTCTCTATTTGACTTTATCCTCCGGTTGATCGATTCTAGGACTGGTTGTAAGGTTTTCTGAGCATCTCTCTCCATGTGACCCTATCCTCTGGTTGATCAATCCTAAGACTGGCTGTAAGGTTGTCTGAGCATGTCTCTCTATTTGACTGTATCCTCCGGTTGATCAACTTTAGGACTTGCTGTAAGGTTGTCTGAGCATCTCTCTCCATGTGACCCTATCCTCTGGTTGATCCGTACTAAGACTGGTTGTAAGGTTGTCTGAGCATCTCTCCCCATGTGACCCTATCCTCTGGTTGATCAATACTAAGACTGGCTGTAAGGTACTTAGCTACAGTGCTTCTTTTTATGAGCTTTTATTTCACTTGACGTAACCGTTTTCCGCTTCCGTGGAATTCTATTTCCTCTATTTTAACATACTTCCCCATAACCTAGACAACTGAAATTATGTACACAGACTCTACTAGTGCGACATGTTAACCTATACAATTATACGGGTACTGGTCAGGTCATTCTAAAATCCGCAATGAAAAAAAAAAACGCATTTTTAAAAATATTTCCCTTATTCGGTCTCAATCACTAAGCTCGCTGTGGTCACACATGACCGATGTGAGGATACTTCGTAGTCTTTACAAGAATCCGTTCAGGTATCTAAACAAATGTTAATGGTTTTAATCGGGGGAACAATCTTGCCTTGGATTTCGTTACGCTGTCTGGGCCCATGACTTTTTTCTGTTTAGAAAAGCAAAGCCAAAAATAAGAAATGCGATTTATATTTCGTTCAAACTTGAGTCTAGTCAGTGTAACGTTATCCAACTTGATAACCCCCATGATAATAAAAGTTACCTATCGCAAGCCAGATGGTACAGCATCAGAAGTGTTCTACGAGATGTGTTCTCATATAGAGACCAATCCCGGCATTAGATACTTTGCGGCACCTGAGTCACTCTTGTGAAGGCAGCTGTGCAGTAGTTGTGTGTTCTGCTCTCTCGGACGGTACGTCTTCTCTAAGCCTCCCCGATGAAATTTCACTGTGATATGAGCACCTTAGGTGATGCTGCGTGCCAGGTAGAGTGGATCTGTGAAAGCAACACTCAGGAGTTGTCATCAATGGTAAATCTTTTCAGAGACAATTTTAAGGAATCTCTGCAGCGTTCCTTCTGTCCTATTGATCGTCTGCCTTTTCTGAGCATACAGTATACAAGCTGCTTGTCATAATTGTCACCGGAATCAAGATGCTGAGCAGCATATGAGCTGGACCTGTCAGAGATTCATAGCTGGCTGCTAGCGTCAGGGACAGCGAACCAGAGCCTTCTACACCTCCCCGTTGTGATCCTGGATAACAGGCTGTAACAGAGCCGACTGGCTAAAGAGAAAGGGTCGAAGAGGGAAGGCTAACACGGTACTCATAAACGTCTTCTGAAGTCGGATGTGCTGTACCGAAAGGTGGAAATATAGCAATCAATCTGTAAACTACGACACAACCAATTTCGTTCTTTTCAGGGCTTATCAGCGGTAGATAAGAAGGAACGAAGAAGAAGAGAAAGAAGAAGAATAAGCTCTTTGTCACCCAAAAATACGTCTTAGTATAATTAAAAGCGTGCACGAAAAGCTTTGTTTTTGTATATGTCCTTGTTACATCCCGAGGCTTACTTGATTAAATGGACCGTAGTCCTCCTGGCTGTAGTGCAAAGCGTGGTTCTTTAGCAAGTTCATCACTTTGGAGATAACAGTGTCGATCACCACCTATGTGGCATGCTGCTGTGATATGGCCCGTTTCCAGGAGCATGAACGAAAACCTCTAGGTGGGGATCTTGCTCAGTCTGCTTCACCTGTTACTAATTACTCTTCGCTCCCAGAGTAATGTTTCTAGACCATTTATTTGTAAAAGCCAGAAGTCTACCCCACACTAACCAGACAACATTTATAAAACCCAGAAGTCTACCCCACACTAACCAGACAACATTTATAAAAGCCAGAAGTCTACCCCACACTAACCAGACAACATTTATAAAACCCAGAAGTCTACCCCACACTAACCAGACAACATTTATAAAAGCCAGAAGTCTACCCCACACTAACCAGACAACATTTATAAAACCCAGAAGTCTACCCCACACTAACCAGACAACATTTATAAAACCCAGAAGTCTACCCCACACTAACCAGACAACATTTATAAAACCCAGAAGTCTACCCCACACTAACCAGACAACATTGATAAAACCCAGAAGTCTACCCCACACTAACCAGACAACATTTATAAAACCCAGGAGTCTACCCCACACTAACCAGACAACATTTATAAAACCCAGAAGTCTACCCCACACTAACCAGACAACATTGATAAAACCCAGAAGTCTACCCCACACTAACCAGACAACATTTATAAAACCCAGGAGTCTACCCCACACTAACCAGACAACATTTCACCCATGTAGATGACGGAGTGTGCATCCAATATGCGTTGGAGAGTGTTCTACTCTAGAGAGTTAAGGTAGCCCCCATATCAGCAATATGCGTTGGACAGTTTTCTACTCTAGAGAGTTAAGGTAAAGGTAGCCCCCATATCAGAAATATGCGGTGGAGAGTCTTCTACTCTAGAGAGAGAAGGTAAAGGTAGCCCCCATATCAGAAATATGCGGTGGAGAGTCTTCTACTCTAGAGAGTTAAGGTAAAGGTAGCCTCTATATCAGAAATTGCCGTCGGGGATGACATGTTGGAGGATTTATTGTTCGAGTTCAAGGCTTAGCTTACAACGTGATGTGGTCTATTCCTTCCTCACTGACTTTCCTTCCATAACAGTAAGCCTGCCGCCCATTGTAGCTGGCTCGAATGGAGCATGCCGGTAGCGGGCGTTGAGCCCTATACCTTTGCCGTGAAAAGGGTTTGCTCTACCACTATCCTACTCAGTGGCTGGGTAAAATGTACTTCGTACTTGTGTTTTCAGTGTGGCAGTGATCATATTCTCTTCGCACATAGTCCTCTCATGGGGTTGCAAATCTTTCTAAAGATACAGGGAGGATATTACCATATTCTACAGTCCGATTACCATGCCTGTGCAACGCGGCGTCTGACAGGATGATACAATCTCATCAAACTCTTCACAGCGGCCCTCGAGGAGGTTTTTATAAACCTGGGCTGGGGGATAGGGTCATAAACATAGACGGACAAACACTCTCATCTCAGGTTTGCTGATGACAATGATACCTTCAGCTGCATCGTTAAAGAAGCAAAGAAAACAACTTGAATGAGGTCAGCAGAGCAAACGTTACAGTTGGCCTATACATCAATAGAAAGGAAACCAAATTCATGCACAATACCTTCTGCCCAAAAGGAAAAATGGGATGTTACACTGTCCTGCAAATACACTAGTTACTGTCCTCTGTATTGTTATTGCAGACTAAGAAATCAATGGATTGACGATATTACAGAATGACTATGGAGTCATGGATTGACAATATCCGCAGCCACATAGATGACACGCGTACAAAGATTACATTTCTAAAAATGTAGGTCGAGAGATGAGATGTGATGAGAACAGCCTACGTTTTGCGCCACCATCTTCCCAGGGATTTGTCTGTTGTTACAGCCTACTCAAACCTACCTCTACTGTTAGTATGGCCGCTTAAGACGTATTTATTACCGATATGTGTAAGGTTGATGAGTGAACCGTGTACATTTGTCGCTAGATGCGAACTCCCTAACCACGCAGCCTCTCATATAGTATAAGAAGCTGCCAGTAAACAGATAAAAGCGAAGTTGCCAATTTGGTAGAAATTGGTTAAAGGGAATAAGGCAGAGAGTGGGCATAAATAAGGAGTACTCTGAGTGGTGTGAGGTTAAAAGTGAAGTGCCACAGGGATCAGTTTTTGGACGAATTATGTTCTTGATATATAAAGGATTTGGACAATGACATCGGATCATTGATTGCAAAATTCGAAGATGACACAAAACTATGCAGCAGTGTCTCATGTAAAGCAGAAGTGGATATATTAGGTCGGATTTAGATCAATTCAGAAGTCGTCTAGAGCTGGCAAATGGAGTTTAGTGTAGATAAATGTACAGCCAGGAAACGCACCTCAACAATAATAATAAATTCTCAATCAGAGGATACCAGACCTTCCGTCTAGATAGAGAAGGCCACAAAGGAGGGGTCCTGATACTGACCAGAAACTGCATACCGAGTAGCGCGGTATCTGTCAATCACACCGGACAAGCAGAAATTGTAGGAGTTGACATAATGGCGCAAGAGACGAAGCTCCGCATTTTCAATCTGTATGGACCACCAAATAGAGATCTATCGCTCTCGAGTATGGAGGTCAGAGACTCCAACTGCATAGTAGTTGGAGATTTCAACAGCCACTCGGAGAGATGGGGATACTCTGACACAGACAGCAGAGGTGACGAAGTGGAAGATTGGGAGATAGATGCAAATCTCTCCCTAATCAATAGGCCGGAGGATAGCCCTAGCTTCTATTCAAGAACATGGCATACCACCTCGACTCCAGATTTGGCCTTCTCCGCACAGGACATACACCATAAAATAGACCGCCAGGTGCTAAACCAACTGGCAGGTAGCGACCACAGGCCGATCAGGCTAACCATTGACATGGAAGTAGGCCCACAGGAAACAAAACCGCTCCCACGTTGGAATTACAAACGAGCCGACTGGGACAGATTTGCAATCCTGACAGATGGGCTGTGTGAAACCATCAACACACGAAACACCAAAATGAAGCCCATGGTAGAGAGCCTAAGCAAGGCAATAATGCAAGCCGCCACTGAAACCATCCCAAGAGGAGCTAGGAAAAACTATAAGTCCTACTGGAATGATGAGTTGCAGAAAGTGGAAGATGCAGTAACAAATGCTAGGAACATGGCAGAGCGAGGAAAATCCAAGGAGGCAAACATCGCCCTCAAAGCCGCCGCGGCGAAGTACAAACACACTCTCAAGCAAACAGCAAGAGAAAGCTGGAAAAATAAAACGGAAAGTCTAAACCTGGACAAAGACGGGAACACGCTATGGAAGCTAATCAGAGCCATGAACGACGAAACCCCGTCAAATAAACAAATCACTATCAAGCAGGGCGAGAACTTGATCACAGGTAAGAAAGCCGCAAACGCCTTTGTCGATCACTATGCCAGAGCAAACCACATCGAGGTCCCTGCAGATAAGCATACAGACATTAGCGAAGAGCTAAAGGGACACGAAAACATGAATACGGCACCTGAAGAGCACATGATGGCCAAACTAACAATGCGCGAAATGGAAGAGGCTATGAGAACACTAAAGAAAAGGAAATCTCCCGGAAAAGACGGGATAACAAACGAAATGCTGATGGGGCTGGGCCAAACAGCGAAGAAGAAACTGCTATCGGTCCTGAACCAAAGCTGGAAAAGGGGAATTGTACCACAGGCATGGAAAGACGCAATACTTGTACCAGTACCAAAAACAGGAAAGGACAAAATAGATCCAAATGGATACAGGCCCATAAGCCTACTGAGCTGTGTCGGCAAGCTGATGGAACGGATGATAAACACCAGACTGATGTGGCATCTGGAAGAAAAACGAATACTAATTCCACAGCAAGCCGGCTTTAGACAGCACAGATCCACTGAGGACCAGGTCATCCTCATAGCCCAGGAGATAGAAGATGCCTACCAGGCACAGAAACACACAGTAGCTGTTTGGGTGGATCTGGAAAAGGCATTTGACAAAGTCTGGAAGGATGAACTTAGAGTCAAGCTAAGAAGAAGTGATGTTTGTGGGAAGATGTACAAGTGGATCAACCACTACCTCAAACAAAGAACGGCCAGAGTCCAAGTACAAGGGCAGATGGGCAAAAAGGTGACACTCGAGCAGGGAGTACCCCAAGGGGGAGTACTGTCACCCACACTCTTCCTGGTATAAACGATATTACAGAGAATATACCAAGAAGAGTCCATAGCTCAATGTTTGCAGACGATCTGGCTATGTGGACCTCTGAAAAGAATCTCACCATAGCAAGAAATCGGATGCAGACGGCCCTAACATCGCTGGAAGAGTGGGCGAACTCATTGCTGGTCAAAATAAACGAGGAGAAAACCACGTGCACAATATTCTCGCTTTCATTAAAACCCCAAAGTACCAAATTAAGTCTAAATGGCAAATTCCTTCAGCCAAACGACAACCCAACCTATCTGGGAGTCACATTTGATCGGCGCATGACATGGAAAAGTCAGATTGAGAGAAACCGAATGAAAGCCAGAGAAAGAATGGCAATCATGAGGAAACTTGCTGGCACTAGCTGGGAGCAGACGAAGGCATACTAAAGAAACTGTACACTGGAAGAGTGAGACCAGTTCTCGAGTATGGCATTGCGGCATGGACAACAGCAGCGAAGGCGAACTTCGATAAAGTTAACAAACTTCAAAACCAGGCCATGAGAATTATTACAGGTGGCATGAAGTCAACGCCAATTGTAGAACTTGAAAAGATTACAAAACTGCAATCCATGACCGATAGAAGAGACTGCAGAGCCCAGCTGCAGTCAGAGAAACTCCGAAGACTGACCGACCATCCAATGCACCAGAGACTAAACAATTTGAGAAATGGGAAACTAAAGCGGAAAAACTTTGCAGAAATAGCCAAAGCAAAGATGCACGAAGATCCCATAAACGCACTAACAACACCAAAACCCATCACTACTGTACGAAAACCTACCTGAAGGCAGGATATATTTCCAGAGGTGGTAGAAAATATACCAGGTATTGCAAACAAAAACTGCCAGACTGAAAAAGAAAGGAGAGATACTACCCTAAGCTTCATAACGAAAAGTTACCCAAGCATGGACTGGACCCATGCATACACCGACGGCTCTGTAACAAACACATCACAGAACGGAGGGGCAGGAGCAATCCTGAACCTACCAAATGGCAGAAAAATAACACTGTCATTCGCTACTGGTAAGTACACAAGCAATTTCAGAGCGGAGGCAGAGGCACTGAGGGCGGCAGTGGAAGAAATGCTGACACACAGTGAAAATGAGAGCCATATAGTCCTGCTGACAGATGCTCTCGCCGTAGTCACAGCGCTAAAAAGCCAGAAAAACACTGAGCTTAATGACTTAAGAGCAGCACTCTGCAAACTGTGCCAGCAGTCCGCACCAAAAAAGGGTAGTGGTACAGTGGGTCCCATCACACTGCAACATCCAAGGCAACGAGGAGGCAGACAGACTGGCAAAAGAAGGTGCAAGACTACCACAAACAGATACCAGTATGACGTACGAAGAGTCAAAACGGCTTATCAAAGCCAGATACATGACCAAATGGGAAACCGAACATACTGGTTACACCAAAAACGATGCCTATTACCAGTTGAACCGAAGAGAGCAGGTCGTTGTCTTCAGACTTCGCACTGGCCACAATAGACTGACCTATTCAACAAATTGAAGATAGGGTGTACCGACGAATGCCCGTGCGGTACTGGTAAAATGACCGCTGAACATCTGCTGCAGAACTGCCCGACATACGAGGATCAGAGAGAGCAGATGTGGCCATCACCAGTGGAACTGCAAGACAAGCTCTATGGCAGTGGCGACATCCTCAGGATGACCGCCGCTTTTATCGAAAAAATAATGGTTTCTGTCTGACAGCGTACGAAGAAGAAGAAGAAGAAGAAATGTACAGCCATCCTCATGGGTAGATCCAACATGGAACATAATTACCGGTTGAGAGTGAATAATATTAGAAAATAGAAAAGGAAAGGGACCTAGGGGTTATAATAGACCATAAGGTAAGGGGAATGAGCAAGTTCAGGTAGCAGTAAAGAAGGCAAATGCAATGTTAAGTATGTTAAAAAGAAATATTAAACATAGGAGCAAGGAAGTGATATGTATAAAACAAATGTATAAAACATTAGATTACTGTGTTCAGGTGTGCAGTCCTTATCGTAGAGGGGATGTAAACATTATGGAAAGAATACAAGAAAGAGCGACAATACTGATAGTGGTATTTCGGAATTACAGTTATGAGGACAGACTCAGAAAAACTGGCTTACAGTGTCTAGAATTAAGAAGAATTTAAGGTGACTTAATACACGTTTATTAACGGTTACACAGAGAAGACATAGCTACAAACTAATTAAAGAAATGTCCAGATTACATACTAGGCCATTTTTTTTAGATATAGATTGGTGAATGCTTGGAATGCATTGCCATATGAAATAGTGGAGACAGGGTCAATTAATGCATTGAAGAATACAATGGTTGCGCATAGGTATTTTTATATCAAATGCATTACAATAAAAACTGGTTGTATACAGACTCTACAGAGTCTTCTAAACCAGGATAAAGACATTAAGTTAAGTTAAGGTAGTCCAACATAGTCAGCTCGCAGACATTGTCTCGACGATAGACCGCCGTTCCCTCCCTTGTCAATCACATGACCCACCTCGCTCAGAAACCCGCTGCCCACAAGATGCTCCGCTGGCTGTGGGGGCGAGGGACATGAAGTCGTCGTGCACATTTCAGTCGCGTCCTTGGAGCCGCCCTTGCAATACCAGGCTCGAACAGAACGCCCTCTCCCCAACACAACTGCAGGCCGTGGTCGCCAAAGCTACATTATTATTATTACGAAAACTTTCTTTAAAACTCCGAGTAAAGAGAAAATACAAGGTAAATGACGTTTTCATTGTGTAAATTCCTAACCCCAAAGTAGGTCCTGCATTTCTTGTCCTTGTAAAATGATTCATGAGCGGGTTGAGGTAAGACTAATAGAAACACTCCGCCTCTGACAGAAAATAGTTACTCTGCTAGATATCCTAGACCAGTGGTTTCCAAAATGTTTCAGCTTACGGCACCCTTAGTGTACCATAATTTCTTCACAGTATCCCAAATTCAGAAATATAAACCTACTTAATAGTTGTACTGCGCAGTTAATGAAAACATTTGAATGTTTCGCGGCAGCCCTGCAAACCAGACATCTCATCCCAGGGTGCCGCGGCACACAGTTTGGGAACCCCTGTCTTAGACAGTTGTTACTAAGGTGTTGGCATATGGACCGATGCGGGCCCACGACCAGTAACGGATGTACAATTATATATTGTATATAAGTTAATTGCATTCACGGATATCAGATATACGTAAGAGGCATTCACAGATATCACATATACGTTAGTGGCATTCACGGATATCAGATATACGAAAGTGGCATTGACAGATATCACATATACGTTAGTGACATTCAGGGATCTCACATATACGTTAGTGGCATTCTCAGATATACGTAAGTGGCATTCACAGATATCACATATACTGAGTTGTTTAAAAAATACAGACAAATCAGGCAGATGTTAAACAGATCTGACGATAGATTGGCAGTAAGTGACGTTCTGGTACCTCTACAGTTAATATTCGTCCTATTCGTCACCAACCAATGAGATAGATAGATGGAATAAGTTGGATGTTGTAAAGAATACTCGTAATGCGTTTAAAGTTAGTAACGAATTTTCTGTAATAGCGGTTTGAAGATTATATTAATATATTCCGAGGCGTACTCAGTCAGGTCAGGTCATCCCGTAGTCTGACTGCGTACGAAGAAGAAGAAGAAGGTCATCCCGTAACCGGTGAGGTCGTTGTGGCACACATAAAGACATCCTCACCATCTCATGCCACCCTTCTCTGTCAGCGGCCGCTGCCTGTGCCTCTTCTGGTCGGAGATTGGTTTATTCTTTTATGTTGTCTTCCCACCTCTTTTTGGGACGGCCTCTTCGTGTTCGGCCTTGGGAAAAAAACATGAAAAAAAACTTGTAAAAGTTGATTAAGGTTGAGTTTAATCAAAATTTAAATGTGACCGTGCCAAGCGAGTTTCGTTCTTTTGACAGTTGCCAAGAGGTCTTCAAAAGGCCCTATTGCTGTTGTAATTCTATCTCGTATTTCCTCATTTGTAACTCGATCTTTGTCTTTGACGTTTAAAAGTCTTTGGAAACATCTCAACTTCAATGCCTGTATCCTTCGCTGAAGGTCAGCCGTAACTGTCCATGTCTCACAAGCATAGAGGAATATTGACAGGACCAGTGTACGCATTAATCTGATTTTCGTTCATAGTGCTAATCGTTTATCTTGCCAGATTTTGTTAAGCCGTGCAAGCGCTGCTATTGTACTGCTATTCTGGCCAACACCTCACAATGTTGATCATTCATCACTGACAATCGAACCCAGATATTTAAATCGGTCAACCACATCGAGTTCGAGGTGTACTAAAAAAAGGTTTATTAGAAGAAAAAATATTTACACAGAACTAGACTACAAGCCATCCTAGACGACTAGGAGGTGAAAGGTCAGCTATTAGAGAATATTAGAGCACTGCACCAAGAATGCCAAAATAAAGTAAGAACAACAAATGGTCTAACTGAAACAATGGAGACAACCGGGAAGATGAAAGGTTGTATTGTGTAGCCATTACTCTTCAACACATATATGGACAGAATATCGATGGAGGCCAAAATGGAACATCTACCAAGAAATGACGAAGAAGAAAGGACAGAGGCTGATCAGTTGAATTAACTTTTAGCAGATGGTCAATACCTACTATACGAGAGTGAAGATGATCTGCAACAACATCTGACTGCGCTCAGTTATGAGTGCAAAAGATACAGTATGAAAACTAACACATCAAAAACAAACTATGCAGATCAGCAAATCTCCTGAAAACTTGAACATTATGGTAAACGGTACCAAGATCGTTCGAGTGCGGGGATTCAAGTACTTGAGCGGTGTTTTCCCACACGACGGAATTTTAGACAGAGAAACTGAATTCAGGTGCTAAAAAGCAAATGCAATCGCATACCAGCTTTCACCATTATTGAAACATCCTAACATAAACATGTCATACCAGCTTTCACCATTATTGAAACATCCTAACATAAACATGTCATACCAGCTTTCACCATTATTGAAACATCCTAACATAAACATGTCATACCAGCTTTCACCATTATTGAAACATCCTAACATAAACATGTCATACCAGCTTTCACCATTATTGAAACATCCTAACATAAACATGTCATACCAGCTTTCACCATTATTGAAACATCCTAACATAAACATGTCATACCAGCTTTCACCATTATTGAAACATCCTAACATAAACATGTCATACCAGCTTTCACCATTATTGAAACATCCTAACATAAACATGTCATACCAGCTTTCACCATTATTGAAACATCCTAACATAAACATGTCATACCAGCTTTCACCATTATTGAAACATCCTAACATAAACATGTCATACCAGCTTTCACCATTATTGAAACATCCTAACATAAACATGTCATACCAGCTTTCACCATTATTGAAACATCCTAACATAAACATGTCATACCAGCTTTCACCATTATTGAAACATCCTAACATAAACATGTCATACCAGCTTTCACCATTATTGAAACATCCTAACATAAACATGTCATACCAGCTTTCACCATTATTGAAACATCCTAACATAAACATGTCATACCAGCTTTCACCATTATTGAAACATCCTAACATAAACATGTCATACCAGCTTTCACCATTATTGAAACATCCTAACATAAACATGTCATACCAGCTTTCACCATTATTGAAACATCCTAACATAAACATGTCATACCAGCTTTCACCATTATTGAAACATCCTAACATAAACATGTCATACCAGCTTTCACCATTATTGAAACATCCTAACATAAACATGTCATACCAGCTTTCACCATTATTGAAACATCCTAACATAAACATGTCATACCAGCTTTCACCATTATTGAAACATCCTAACATAAACATGTCATACCAGCTTTCACCATTATTGAAACATCCTAACATAAACATGTCATACCAGCTTTCACCATTATTGAAACATCCTAACATAAACATGTCATACCAGCTTTCACCATTATTGAAACATCCTAACATAAACATGTCATACCAGCTTTCACCATTATTGAAACATCCTAACATAAACATGTCATACCAGCTTTCACCATTATTGAAACATCCTAACATAAACATGTCATACCAGCTTTCACCATTATTGAAACATCCTAACATAAACATGTCATACCAGCTTTCACCATTATTGAAACATCCTAACATAAACATGTCATACCAGCTTTCACCATTATTGAAACATCCTAACATAAACATGTCATACCAGCTTTCACCATTATTGAAACATCCTAACATAAACATGTCATACCAGCTTTCACCATTATTGAAACATCCTAACATAAACATGTCATACCAGCTTTCACCATTATTGAAACATCCTAACATAAACATGTCATACCAGCTTTCACCATTATTGAAACATCCTAACATAAACATGTCATACCAGCTTTCACCATTATTGAAACATCCTAACATAAACATGTCATACCAGCTTTCACCATTATTGAAACATCCTAACATAAACATGTCATACCAGCTTTCACCATTATTGAAACATCCTAACATAAACATGTCATACCAGCTTTCACCATTATTGAAACATCCTAACATAAACATGTCATACCAGCTTTCACCATTATTGAAACATCCTAACATAAACATGTCATACCAGCTTTCACCATTATTGAAACATCCTAACATAAACATGTCATACCAGCTTTCACCATTATTGAAACATCCTAACATAAACATGTCATACCAGCTTTCACCATTATTGAAACATCCGGCAAAAGAAGGTGCAAGGCTACCACAAACAGATACCAGTATGACGTACGAAGAGTCAAAACGGCTTATCAAAGCCAGATACATGTCCAAATGGGAAACCGAACATACTGGTTACACCAAAAACGATGCCTATTACCAGTTGAACCGAAGAGAGCAGGTCGTTGTCTTCAGACTTCGCACTGGCCACAACAGACTGAGGTACCACCTATTCAACAAACTGAAGATAGGGTGTACCGACGAATGCCCGTGCGGTACTGGTAAAATGACCACTGAACATCTGCTGCAGAACTGCCCGACATACGAGGATCAGAGAGAGCAGATGTGGCCATTGCCAGTGGAACTGCAAGACAAGCTGTATGGTAGTGGCGAGAGTCTCAGGATGACCGCCGCTTTTTTCGAGAAAATAATGGTTACTGTCTGACTGTGTACGCAGAAGAAGAAGAAGAAGAAGAAACATCCTAACATAAACATGTCCACAAAAAGAATGCTAATGAACAGTATAAGTTACCAGAGTCAAACGTGGACTTTAATAAAACCTCTATAGAGAGAAAGATCACGCCATGTGAGATGAGATGTTTCCGAAAAACCATCAATGTAACTATGAGAGGCAGTGTACCAAATGAAGAGATGCGAAACATCGTTGAAGCAAGACCCTGCACTGAATAAATTGATGAGGAGTAAATCTAGTTGTTTGACCATCTAATGCAAATTGATGAGGAGTAAATCTAGTTGTTTGACCACCTAATGTAAATTGATGAGGAGTAAATCTAGTTGTTTGACCACCTAATGTAAATTGATGAGGAGTAAATCTAGTTGTTTGACCACCTAATGTAAATTGATGAGTAAATCTAGTTGTTTGACCACCTAATGTAAATTGATGAGTAAATCTATTTGTTTGACCACCTAATGTAAAATTGATGAGGAGTAAATCTAGTTTTTGACCACCTAATGTAAATTGATGAGGAGTAAATCTAGTTGTTTGACCACCTAATGTATATTGATGAGGAGTAAATCTAGTTGTTTGACCACCTAATGTAAATTGATGAGTAAATCTAGTTGTTTGACCACCTAATGTAAATTGATGAGTAAATCTAGTTGTTTGACCACCTAATGTAAATTGATGAGGAGTAAATCTAGTTGTTTGACCACCTAATGTAAATTGATGAGGAGTAAATCTAGTTGTTCCACCACCTAATGTAAATTGATGAGGAGTAAATCTAGTTGTTTGACCACCTAATGTAAATTGATGAGTAAATCTAGTTGTTTGACCACCTAATGTAAATTGATGAGTAAATCTAGTTGTTTGACCACCTAATGTAAATTGATGAGGAGTAAATCTAGTTGTTTGACCACCTAATGTAAATTTATGAGGAGTAAATCTAGTTGTTCCACCACCTAATGTAAATTGATGAGGAGTAAATCTAGTTGTTTGACCACCTAATGTAAATTGATGAGTAAATCTAGTTGTTTGACCACCTAATGTAAATTGATGAGTAAATCTAGTTGTTTGACCATCTAATGTAAATTGATGAGGAGTAAATCTAGTTGTTTGACCATATAATGTAAATTGATGAGTAAATCTAGTTGTTTGACCATCTAATGTAAATTGATAAGGAGTAAATCTAGTTGTTTGACCACCTAATGTAAAGTGATGAGGAGTAAATCTAGTTGTTTGACCATTTAATGTAAATTGATTAGGAGTAAATCTAGTTGTTTGAACACCTAATGTAAATTGATGAGGAGTAAATCTAGTTGTTTGACCATCTAATGTAAATTGATTAGGAGTAAATCTAGTTGTTTGACCACCTAATGTAAATTGATGAGTAAATCTAGTTGTTTGACCACCTAATGTAAATTGATGAGGAGTAAATCTAGTTGTTTGACCACCTAATGTAAATTGATGACTAAATCTAGTTGTTTGATCACCTAATGTACATTGATGAGTAAATCTAGTTGTTCGACCACCAAATGTAAATGGATGAGGAGTAAATCTAGTTGTTTGACCATCTAATGTAAATTGATGAGGAGTAAATCTAGTTGTTTGACCATCTAATGTAAATTGATAAGGAGTAAATCTAGTTGTTTGACCACCTAATGTAAATTGATGAGTAAATCTAGTTGTTCGACCACCAAATGTAAATGGATGAGGAGTAAATCTAGTTGTTTGACCATCTAATGTAAATTGATGAGTAAATCTAGTTGTTTGACCATCTAATGTAAATTGATAAGGAGTAAATCTAGTTGTTTGACCACCTAATGTAAATTGATGAGGAGTAAATCTAGTTGTTTGACCACCTAATGTAAATTGATGAGGACTAAATCTAGTTGTTTGACCACCTAATGTAAATTGATGAGTAAATCTAGTTGTTTGACCACCTAATGTAAATTGATGAGGACTAAATCTAGTTGTTTGACCACCTAATGTAAATTGATGAGGAGTGAATCAAATGGTTCGATCACCAAATGAAAATTAAACCTCACCAACTTCCCTTGTGCGTCTTTAACGCACGACAATCTGGTTTTCGTAACTGTGGCAGAAGGAGAACTGGATAAAAAGAACATTTTGGGGATATATTAAATCGTAATACGATGACTACTTTAGCGACTCAGTATGTGTTAAATCGTAATACGATGACTACTTTAGCGACTCAGTATGTGTTAAATCGTAATACGATGACTACTTTAGCGACTCAGTATGTGTTAAATCGTAATACGATGACTACTTTAGCGACTCAGTATGTGTTAAATCGTAATACGATGACTACTTTAGCGACTCAGTATGTGTTAAATCGTAATACGATGACTACTTTAGCGACTCAGTATGTGTTAAAACGTAAAACGATGACTACTTTAGCGACTCAGTATGTGTTAAATCGTAATACGATGACTATTTTAGCGACTCAGTATGTGTTAAATCGTAATACGATGACTACTTTAGCGACTCAGTATGTGCTAAATCGTAATACGATGACTACTTTAGCGACTCAGTATGTGTTTTATGAATTTCTCCCGTAACACGGAGAAGACTTGCCTTTATGCAAATGACGACCACTTTCTAATAACTGCCTTGTTCTGATCCTTGCAATTAGTTGTCTTTACGTTTGTGCCTCTTAGAGTACTCTATCATTAGTCTTCTTTGCAGCCAATGGAATCCGCCGCATTCTTCTGTAAAACTGCATCTCCGTTGCTTCCAAAGATCTAAGCGCTTGATTGCTGATTGTCCATGATTCCCAACCATATGTCAGTACTGGTCCCACGTAGCATCCCATGACTCCATTTCTCAGTTCCAGCGACAAGGTTTTGTTGCACAATATTCCTTTCATGGTATGGAAGACCGATTTTGCTTGTGGCATTCTGTATTTTATTTCGTAATTGTATCTTCCATCTGATATGTATCATCGTGAATCAATACAACAAAATCCCCTATATATATATAGATTGTCAAATACCAGTTCAGAAGCTGACCGACAACAGATACTACCCGTACCTACTTCTGTTGCATTCAGTAGGTGAATCCTTCCTTTAATATATGGCCTTCTTCACTATCTATGAACTCAGACTATCTTTTTTATTACACAGGTAAAAAAGTTCACAGCTTTCTCATTATTTGTTTGAAACTGAAACAGAATTAATGTCGTGTTACTAAAATGGCCTGGAATTGCTCACGTGGCAACCTTATGTACAAACTAAGCTAATTAGTTTGGCAGGTGCACAACCTGTTGAACTGTAATTAATGCCTCATCAAGCACTCAGGATAAAAGCAGAGTTCACTTATCGATGACGTCTGTAAAGTAACTTGATGTCTACTTTCTTATTGGCTGTCAGAGGTATCGCGCAAGTTAACAATAGGTTACGACTCTCATTAGCTGTTGTTGTTGTTTTAGATCTAGAAGCATCCGGGCTCTCACCCTTCGGCCCAATGCCATTTAATGGTATATGCGCGTTTTTGTCATCTGTTGTTTACTGCCATACAAAGTGTTCTATTTATCTGACGTCGGAGGAAGAAACATTTTCCTAACATCATTGGCCGGCTAGCACTCAAGATATGATGATCAACGGTTTCCTATGGGCGTGGGCACAGGCGGCACTCGGGAGTGTGTTGTGGCTGGGTTCTATCCAGGTGTTTGTTTCAGTTGACTCTCCCCATAAACAAGAGGGCACGGCCACAAATTAATTAAATGTCCAGATTAGATACCAGGAAACATTTGTGTAGTCAGAGAGTGGCGAATAGTATGCCACAGTGTGATAGTATCCACTGCAGCACTGCCTTTCTTGTAGCTCTATGGCGCAAAAGACGTTCCTAAGTCCTGGCATTCTATCCTTATTGAGCGCTGGCAAGGCAAATTTTGCATCTGTAAAATTCCCTTATTGTGTTGTTTATTTCTTAACTAATTGAGAAGAAACCGTGTTCCTTATCGTGGGAATAAGATGATTAGCTGCGTATAAGCTGCACCGATCAACAACCCATAACTGACTGCTAGCGTCAGAACCAACGAACCGACACTACCAAGAGCCTGTTCCGCGTACATGTAGTGATCCTGGATAACAGGCTGCAACAGAGCAGACTGGCTAAGGAGAAGGGATCAAAAAGGAAAGGGTAGCTCTGTACTCTAAAATGCCTGCTGAAGTCGGATGTGTCGGACCGAAAGGTGCAAATATAGCAATCAAACTGTAAACTACGACATAACGCATTACGTTTTCTGGAAATCATCCTGCTATTTGCAAAGACCTTTTGGGACTTGGCAGCGGGAGATTTTGAACGAACGAACGAAGAAGAAGTAGGAGGAGAAAGGAGGAAGGAATTGGGGGGGGGGGCGAAGGAAGAAGTACTTAAGCCAAGATTGTACTATATTTGTTTTTCTTTGTTTTTTTTTCAATAAAAGCTACATTTCAATGTAGTAGTTGTTTTAAATTATTATTATTTAGTTGCTTAGCTCAGTTTAATACATATTTTTTCATTTACTTATTTAGCCCTGTTTATTACATGTTATTTCATTTACTTGTTTCGCTCTGTTTAATACATGTCATTTAATTTCAGTGCAAACATTCAATAGCGTAAAGAAGAAATTGCGATCATCCAGTCAAGAATGGATGCAGGGATTTCTGGATCACGAAGGTCTAGAGAGGCTACTGGATTGTGTGGATACATTCGCCAGTCGGAGAGTAACAGCGCTGTCTGACGCACTGATCCTCATCGAATGTGTGGAGTGTATCAAAACTGTGCTTAACTCCAAGATAGGCGTGTCACTCCTTGTGAAAAAGTCGGAGTACAGTAGGAGACTAATTAAAGGTATGTGAGAGAAAGCGTAAGAGAAGATTGACAGCGTGTGAGGGCGTGGTGTAGGGATGTAAATCGAGTGCAAGATTGGTATGCGATCCCAACATCAACCAATCAAAACCCGTCGCTCATCTCAATGCATAGGCCATTGGCAACATCTCGCCAGCATGCGTTGTCATTGGCTGCTCTTTCTGTCTCTCTCCGGGTGTAATCATTTCATTGTAGTTCCTTCTCACATTCCCTTCTCCAAGTATTTTTGGGTCTGCCTCTCTATCTCCTACCTTAAGGATTCCATGTAAGAACCTGTCTGGTTATGTTGGAATGTGCCTTCCGCAGTGTATGTCCTATCCAGCCCCATTTTCGTTGCTTGGTTATTCCAGTGGCTGTTGTTGGCTCCTTTCCAATAGGTCTTTGTCTCTCACCATGTTCTGCCACTTTATATCCATTATCCAGGGGACGGCGTGGCCTACTGGTTAAGTGACACGGCTAACACCCAGAAGGTGCTGGGTTCGATCCCCATCACAGCACCGGCCGTTACCCCGGGGAAGCAAACCCTTAGAAAATGCAGGAGGAAGCAGACCCTTACATAAAATGCATGCTGCAGTCGGATGCACTGGGCCGACAGGCGCATAATAAAAACCACAGTGCAACGCACACCGCCTTGGGGATTAGAGAAATAAGGCGAACGCAAAAACAAACAAAAAATTTTTTTTTTTTTTAAATCCATCATTCTTCGTGGACATCTATAACAAAGGACTGGAGTTTTTGTTTAATGGCTCTATACAGCCATTGGGGTTGAATGTTCTAAATTTTGTGTGAATCTTGATTTCTCTGGATCTCCATATGTTGTTTAGTGTCAGTAATGCCCCTCTTGTCTTTCCAAATCTGATCTTTACATTACAACATACTCGGTTCTAAATCACTCCGTGTTCAGTTTGAGTGGGCATGTCGTCAGTGTTTCTCACAATGAACACTTCTTCCCAACAGAATCTAAAGCAAGAACTAAAATACTGCAAAACTGCTATAGTGGAACTTACACACAACAATACATTACACACAGACGCATCCATACACTTACCAATACATCATGATATAACCTACGGTCTTTGGTTGAAATGTGCGTGGCATCAAGAAAGGCAAACTTTAATAGAAAGGTGGACAGAGAAGGAAGATATTGAATTGATGACACAATGGAAAGACCTGGCTAAACAGAAGGCAAAGCGCAACTGTAGAACTCTGATCTTATGTTTTATAATTTATGTTGTGTAATCTATTGATCTGACAGGTGGTTTTTGTCGTGCCTTAAAATCAGACCATTATATAGTATATATGCACAGTGGTAGTTGGTGGAGTACCATTGTCTTGAGTTAATCAAACCTTAATTTTTGACATTGTATGTATTCGATCCCGTGTGTTAGCCGAGCACGAACAGGAAACAAAGAATAGTGACACTGTAACCTGCCAGGCATGTTATAAGATACTTAACTTAATTTCTATATACTGGCTTAGAAGACTCTGCAGTCTGTATACAGCTAGTTTCATTTATATTCATTTAATCTATAAAAAAAAAAATTTTAAAAACCTATGCGCATCAAGTCCATTCTTTAATGCATTAATTGATCCTGCCTCCACTACTTCCTTAGACAATGCATTCCAAGCATTCACCATTCCCTGACTTCAAAAAATGTTTCTCAATATCTAATCTGAACCTTTCTTTAACTAATTTGTAGTTTTGTTGTTTTGTTCCTTTCTTTTATTCTTTTTATCTTGTAGGCCACTTTATTTTGAACAAAGGATCTTAAAGCCTGTATTAAGTCACCTCAAATTCTTCTCTTTTCTGTAGACCAATTTTTTCCAGAGATTGCAGCCGTAATTCCACTATAAGTGTTGTCGCTTGTCTTTGTATTCCTTCAGTATGTTTATATCCCCTTTACGATTAAAAACTCAACACCTGTACACATGACTCCACACCTGTATGCATTAATCCAATGCGACTGAAGAGGGTTGGGGCTAGCTAATCAATCCCGTAAAAACTATACGCCACAAAACAATGAAAAAAGTGGCTACACTTCTGGGTAAAAGAGGAGCGGCTAATTAATTAGACCAGTCAACACAGATTTCAATGTCGTCTCAAAAGCCACTATAACATAGTCTTTGTAACCACCAGAGGTTACGTGTTATGGGGACGACGTTCTGGAAAGGACATACTGCACGATGGCGGGCACTGTCGCGTCACTTCCGTTATCTCTATTGTTTTCTAGAACCATTCCCGTTTTGACAATGTAATCCAACTCTGTATTTCTGATAACATGTCAAAAGATAGGCTTGCTTTATTCTGATGCGAACACTAATTTGACTCTGCCCAAGCGCCTCTCAACTAACATCCAAATGAGTCCGCTTCGTTATCCATCAGACATGAGCTTAACAAATAAAGTCGTCATGTGTTGTCTATTTTCTAAATTGCAAGGAATTGACTGCGTTGTTGCTATGTATGGTATGGTCATTAAGTCTCCCATCTGCCCCTCACTTCACACAGTTTGTGGACATCCCTCCTTCGGCGCCTCAGCTGTGGCTCGTGATCCTCCTCGATTCTTCTTATTCAGTTCTTTGCCGTTGACTTAGGGCAGCACCCTTATTTCATTCACTCTAGTGTCCATGACATGGCTGTTCATGTTGTTTTCTTAGGACATGACCGATCCAAATTCAACCTAGCCTGTTATGATCTATTGAAATCCAACCTAGCCTGTTTATGACCCATCCAATTCCAACCTAGCCTATTACCGATGCAATTCCATAGTCTGCCTGTTATGGCCTATCCAAACCAAGTATTGATCTGTTATGACCTATCCAAACCAAGTGTTGATCTGTTATGACCTATCCAAACCAAGTGTTGATCTGTTATGACCTATCCAAACCAAGTGTTGATCTGTTATGACCTATCCAATGTCGACATGTTGTGACCTATTCAATTCCAACCTAGCCTGTTATTACCGATCCTTCCATTTTTAACGCTGGCAGATTTTGACCAGTCCAATTCCAACCTAGCCTGTTATTACCGATCCTTCCAATTTTAACGCTGGCAGATTTTGACCAGTCCAATTCTAACCTAGCCTGTTATTACCGATCCTTCCAATTTTAACGCTTGCAGATTTTGACCAGTCCAATTCCAACCTAGCCTGTTATTACCGATCCTTCCAATTTTAACGCTTGCAGATTTTGACCAGTCCAATTCCAACCTAGCCTGTTATTACCGATCCTTCCAATTTTAACGCTGGCAGATTTTGACCAGTCCAATTCCAACCTAGCCTGTTATTATCGTCCCAATTCCAACGTCGACCTGTTATGATCGATTCAATTCCAACGTCGACCCGTTATGACCGATTCAATTCCAACGTCGACCTGTTATGACCGATTCAATTCCAACGTCGACCTGTTATGACCGATTCAATTCCAACGTCGACCTGTTATGACCGATTCAATTCCAACGTCGACCCGTTATGACCGATTCAATTCCAACGTCGACCCGTTATGACCGATTCAATTCCAACGTCGACCTGTTATGACCGATTCAATTCCAACTGCAGGTTACTATGACAGGACCAGTTCCAACGTCGATCTGCTATGATTGTGTATGCCTTTAGCACGTCTGGGTAGCGCACTCAAACTAGCTTCTCAAAGCAGAGTTACCATGTCCGGCTCTGGATATGGACAGGCTTCAGTTTACAATGATGCAAATAGGTACCAGCTTATTGGTAGGGAATGAAATACAGAGAGCAAAGGAACTCGCTACTCAACCTTACAAAAATAAAATGCATAATGCAATGAACGTTGTTCTTCTTCTCTCCTTCTTCTCTTCTTCTTCTTCTTCTTCTTCTTCTTCTTCTTCTTCTTCAGCATTAGTCCTGAAAAAAGACGTTGTGACGTTCTCGTAGTTTACAGCGAGGGTGCGAAATCTGCTCCCTTCGGCCCCACACCACGTTTCAACACGGGACCGAGTTTGCCTTCCATATTCTATCCCTATTCTCTCAGCCGAGATGCATAGGTGCAGTCTATTTCCAGGGCCGACACTTGAAGACGGAATTACCACTACGTCTTTGACTCCCATTTGAGACTCTAACACTTCATCCTCCATAGCAGAAACATTATTAGTTGCTTTGATAAGCTTCCTTCATCAAATCGTAATCAGTCTTCTATGCTGCCCACGCGATTTACCTTGAAAACAATTGTCAACTGTCTCGAGGAACGCTGACCTCGACTAGATCTCTTTTTTTTTTGGGGGGGGGGGGGGGGTAGGGGGGCGGACAGCAACTCGATGTTATATTTTATTTCGTGTGAGAGTGTAACTTGTTTGGAGTTTGAAATGTTTTGGAGTACGCTCATGGAGTCTGTTAGAATGACCGTTTTCCTTGTAGTTGTGTTTTGGCTGATAAGAATCCCAGTCGTTGCATGTACAGCTGTTGCTTCAGTACTGGAATTGGTACAGGTCTCTCCTATCGATATGATCACAAGTGATGAAGACCGCTCTCTTTGTTCAGCCGTGAGGACAGTCTTTGCTCTTGCAATGTCCGCTGAAATGGGTGAACTGCGCGCTGATTTGGATTAAAATGAGGAAGAAACTATCTTTTGTCAACCTCACTCTCTGGTCCTGAGCTACTTTTGGCCAGTGGCAAGATATTTATCGAAACAACTGGAGAGAGATAGCATAGGATGCAAATGTTTCCTCATGGTTTACTCCTGAAGCATTTTCTGTAAACATGTATCCCTGTGTTTCGTGCCTTTTCCATAACCACAAGAGGTCGTATGGACATCAGTCAGCGTGCGAATGAGTCTAGCATTTCTCCCCGGCTGTGTTCTCTATTGGTATAGATGGTTTTATATTTCGCCGTTGGAGTGTGTGCCATGTAGATTCCACCTTCTCCCTTTTTATGCTCTCCCTGGCAGATCCACCTATGTACCCTGTATGTCTAGAAGTTTCTAGTATACTGTCTCTTGCGCTCATGTAGAAAGTTGATGTTGTGTTCTGTTGACGACTTTTCTCTTTGTTATCCCTGGAACCTATAAGATTAATTTAGACCTGTCCTGGCTCCAAATCCGTGGTTTTGGAATGAGTATTTTATTCTTCTCTTTCGTCGTTCGTCCTGAAAAGTCAGTTGTGGTGTTGTGTCATAGTTTACAGCGAGGCTGCGATATCTGTGCCTTTTGACACAACACATCTGTTACAGCTTGCTTTTTTTTTTATCTTAGCCAGACTACACTAGTGCAGCCTGTTTCCAGTACCGCCACATGGTGGCGGAATAGGGTCTTGGTCAGCTCTGGTTCGCAGACCCTGATACAAGCAACTAGCTATGAGTCGCCGGCTGCTGTCAGTTCATTCGCTGTGTCGCATCTTCGGCCTCCACATGATATTCATAGATAAACTATCGAAAAGCTACTGAATTCCTTCAATATCGTCTCTCTTCAAATGCCTCTACCTCTCATGATCTATTTTCAATTCCTCCCTTCCCTTCCCGTCTATTTTCTATCATTTGATCTCAGCTCTTTCTGATTTCAAAAGGTGTTCATGGCACTGACTACAACCGGTATCTTATAGTTTAGAAGCAAATAACAGAACCACCATCTCCTACCTAAACAAAATAATCATTGGAGCCCGTGTTCCCACTGCTAGGGTTCACCTGGCAGAGGTCTAGACTGGGAAATATCGGTTTCTTGCCCCTGTGGTCGCCTCAAAGTGGACAGGATACGGTTATTTTCCCATAGCCAAAAAAATTACATTATTTGTCTTTGAATTAGTTTCTTTCTGTGAGGCCAGACAAATGGGACACAAAGCATGGAACTAACCATCAGCTCATGAACATTCGCAGATACCCTATATGGCATTGGGTCAATGGGCAGAAGCCCACAGGCTGCTGAATCAATCAACCAACCGGCGTTGGGAGCTCGGGCACGATTTGTCTTGAGACGATATTCTTCTTCTTCGTTCGTTCTCAATCTCCCGCTACCAAACCCTGAAAAGGCTTAAGTAGCAGAATGTAGTCCAGAGAACGGAATACGTTGTGTCGTAGTTTACAGCTTGGCTGCTATATTTGCACCTTTCGGTCCAACACATCCGACTTCAGCAAGCATTTTTTGAGTACCGGGTTAGCATTCCCTCTTCGATCCCTTCTCCTTAGCCAGTCTGCCCTACTGCAGCCTGTTATCCAGGATCACCGCGTGGAGGTGTAGAATGGTCTTGGCAGCTATGGTTCGCTGGCCCTGACGCTAGCAGTCAGCTATGGGTCGCTGACCACTGCAGCTTATGCGTACGCTGCTCAGCATCTTGATCCCAGACGATATTCAAATGTCCTTTGCCATTAATTTGCCTTTCCATCGAAACACATCCTAAAATATGATTCTGGAGGCTTGCAATCTTTAACGTTCAAAAACTTTCTACAAAAACACCAGCCTTACAAAAACACCAGCCCTACAAAGACTCAAGCCCTACAAATGCATCAGCCGCACAAAAGCACCAGCCCTACAAAAACACCAGCTCTACAAAAACACAAACCCTACAAAAACACCAACCCTACAAAAACACCAACCCTACAAAAACACCAACCCTACAAAAACACCAACCCTACAAAAACACCAACCCTACAAAAACACCAATCCTACAAAATCACCAGCTCTACAAAAGCACCAACCCTAAAAAAACACCAGTCCTACAACAGCACATGCCCTAAAAAAGCACTAGCCCTACAGAAACACCAGCCCTACAAAAGCATCAGCCCCACAAAAACACCAGCTCTACAAAAGCACAAACCCTAAAAAAACACCAGCCCTATAAAAGCACCAACCCAACAAAAGCACCAGCCCCACAAAAACACCAGCCCTACAAAAACACCAACCCAACAAAAACACAAGCCCTACAAAAACACCAGCCCTACAAAAGTAAAGAGCGTTGGCACTGGCTTTCTTTAAGTGGGCCATTTGTAGTGATAGCCGCAAGTCCCCTATATAGCGTACAAGGAATACAACATATTATAAAAATAGTGATAATAATTATCCGCTTTTCCAATCAAGCTTCGTGGAGTCTATCGTCTGTGGCCGAGATTGATGGCCGAGGTCCATGAGGCGAATAGTTCTGAGGAGGTACGGCCGATTTCGCGCCCTAAGGTGTCTGTATGGGACAAGTTTTTCCCCACCCTTGAATTCGACAGCCAGGTGCAGGGTCTGGCAGGCCCGGACATCTCGGGGGAGGCGGGATACACGACCAAATATAGAAGACGGCGACGGTTCACCGTGAGCAAGGAAACGGAATAATAATAACACGGGTAAACTATACTTTTTCCACTAGTTGATCCCGAGTCCCCATTTTAAGGAAAAAGGAATAGATCCACTGCACTCCCATGCATGTCGTAAAAGACAACTAAAGACATCTGGACAACAGTTTTCCAAGCGTCAAGCAACCTCATCGTCTAAATTAAATTGCTACAGAGACCACCACTGCAAAAGCATCCACAATATTTTGGCACGGACTTCCTAAAGGAAGAAAACTGTTGTGGTGTCCCCATAATCCGGTTGGAGTTACAAAGGAACAAGAACACAAAATGTTACTTCTTTGGTCAATCTGCGTTGCAATTTTTTGGGGTCGTTATTTTATGAAGGCTTGACTCATTTCTTTGTTTGGAAAGATCTCCCACTCTACATCCATTCTTGCCCGTGTTAGTTATTCACTTGAATGTGATGAAGACCGTTCAGTCAACAGTCGTTATTTGCTTGCTGAAAGGGGGACGCACCAGGTTTTCCTTGTGGCGTGTGTGATGCATCTCTTTATAGGGCAGACCCGCAATCCGGGTATGGGCTGCTCTTCATATCAAACGAGGCAGTGAATCTCAAAATTTGAGTGGGCTGGGCCTATTAGCCACACCCATACATAAGTATGCACTGCTTCTTTGCTACAGTAAAAGTATCTTTCTTCTTCTTGTTATTCTTTCTGTTCTTGTTTTTCCTCTTGTTCTTCTTGATATTGTTCTTTTTCGCTTCGGATTTGTCCTGATATTAACGTTTGTGGCGTTGTGTCGCAGTTTACAGCGATGTTGCTATATCTCTGCCTTTCGGCCCAACACATCTGATTTTAGCACGGCATTTTGGGGTGTAGGTTTGCCTTCCCTCTTCGATTCATAATCTTCTATCCAGGCTGCATGGTTGCAGTTTGATTCTAGAGCCACTGCTTTGAGGCGGAATAAGGTCTTGTCTAGTTATCCTTACCCTCATGCAATCAGGTAGCTATAAACAGCAAGGAAGGGAACTGGACACCCCGCCTCAAATATACTGCAGCTTAGTACATGAAGAATATCTTCATTACCGACGGCAATTGTTGCCATGGGATTCACTTTTACCTATGATTCGTTGGCTGATGTCAGCTCATTTACCGCTGCATCTTCGGTCCAATAGAAGTATGCAATCATCATTGCGTGTGTCCGAAATGCAGGAACACCCCTCTTGTTGTTCCTCTTCTTCAGTAGCAAAGCTTGAGCGTGATGGTAATTTCAGGGAAAGCTGAGGCTTTTTGTCTAACAGTATTTTAACTAAATTCTAAAACAAAACTGATATTATAACACGATTATTGGCACACAACTCAATCAAATATTAATATTCAAATTGCAATCACAAAACTAAATAAAAATTGCACTGAAATAAAATTTGAAACCGTCTTTGAGAGTTAGGGACGTAACACTCTCAGGGAAGACCGGCCTAATTTGTGGTAAGTTGGCTATGACAAAAAGTAGCGCGATAATTCCCGTCTCTTAGCAACTAATTGATCTGATTCCTACGCTGTGTTAGGCTAGACGCAATCAGCTTACCTTTCCAATAGGAATTGATAAATTCACTTTGCCGCTTCGCGCGTTTGCTAACATGTCACTACGCTTAAACAAAAATGAACATTACAATTTCATTTTCTAATTTATTTAATATCTGTTTTATGCAAATGGTTATTTTCTCTAATTCGTCAAAACCGTTTGGGATAGCTCATGCTATCCTATATATTGTTGTTCTTCTTTTTCTTCTGCGTTCGTTTTCAATATCCCGCTATCAAGCCCTGAATAGGGCTTTTCAAGTAGCAGAATGTAGTCCGGAGACCTGAATGCGTTGTGTCGCTAGTTTACAGCTTGACTGCGATATTTTTGCACCTATTGGTCCGACACATTCGTCTTCAGTAGCCCTGTCTGTTCTAACCCTTCGTCACTGCTCTTCTTGAAGAAACGCTACTATTACCGGTGTGCTCCTTATAGAAAGCATGTGCTACAGTATTTATATGTTTTTACACCTGTCATTACTGCAACGTTTTGTTGTCACGATCAATATGTCCGTTCAAATTTTTTTTTAAACTCTTCCTTTTCTTCTTCCTTTTCTTCTTATTTTTCTTCTTCTTCTTCTTCTTCTTATTCTGACTTATCACCTTCGTAAGCATGTGCCATCAACCAACCCTCTCCAAGTGAATCTGTTCTTTACTACTTTCTCAAGTTCTTTCCAACTTCTTTCCGTTTCTTTGTACGATTTCAATGTCCTCTCCATGTGTCCTTTATCTTTCCTTTGTCTTCCTTTTCCTTGGTGGTTCATTGTCAGAGAACACGTAATGATACTTACTGGCTTAGAGCTGTCGCAGTGTGTAGACATATCCAGCCCCCGCCTTCTTTCTAAGATGTCCTATTCCACATATCTTTGTCCTGTGCTCTCCCATTAGCTTTCGTTTATAACCCCATCTAACGCCTCTAGGCCAGGGATTTGTTGATAAAGCCATGTAATGTCTTAATATTGAGTTTTTTTTATTCGCCACGTTTCTGCTTTATATAGAAAGACATTCTTTACATTGGACTGAATTTATGAGACAAATATTAATGAGAGCTAGGCCTCATCTTTTCTCCCATTACTGAATCCACAATCCACACGTGAAGGCATTTATAAAATATGTAATCCTTTGATTAGGCAGATTTGGTGCCTTATGCCAGATAGCAAAAGCAGTTTAAATCAATCTACTTCTTCTTTTGTTGTGTCACTTTCTACTGGGTTGTAGCACAGTGTCGTGGTATGTATTTGCATTTCGTCTCTCTCAGGGCCCGAGTAACATTTCCCCCATTTATGGCATGTCTCGTTTACGCTGTATGTCCATCTTTTCCTCGGTCTACCCTCGCCCTTCTCTCTGATGTTTTCCTGTAGAAGATTGTATGAACAATGTGGTCTGGTTGCATTGTACCAATTTGACCAAATCAATTCATTCTCTGTTGCTCGATGCACTATAGGCAGGGAATTGTTCCAACCTTCTCCCGAACACTCATAGTTGTGATTCTGTCTCTTCTGGTGTTGTTAGTGACCTTTCATATGCACCTCACTTCGCAGGTAGCTAACTTTCGTTCCTGTGCCTTATTTAATGCCGATGTCTGGCACTGGTAGCACAGGGTTGGGATGAAGATATTATTTATCAGCGGTTTTTGTTTTTTGCTTGCCGGGTTATTAAATTAGTAACATTCCTTTATCCCGAGTCCCATGTTGCATTAATAGCTTCACTCAGTCAATCTCTCCATCTCATTAGTGTATAACAGGAGTCCTCAACCTGTAACGAATACATGGGCGTGGGAAAATGGTTGGGTTTCAATGGCAAAACCATAACTCAGTTTAGTCTGTTAAGTAATTAGCTATGAATTATATGTTTTTACAACTGTTATTTGAGCTTATAAAAAAAACCAACAAAACACACACACACACACATATATGTATGCAATTTTCATTAAATTCTCTAACACTTTATCTCCTACGGCAGTGTCTATTATAGGGACTGCCATTACTTGTTATCGCTTATCTGGCGAAGGAGGCGTTTGAATAATTTTGTTACATTTCTCTTTAAAACCTTGTATGTTTTTGTTCATGTCGTTTATATGTAATATACACACACGTCAGGTCTACCCATTTTACTGTAAACATCCCCTTCTTCAAAAGGCGGATTAGGTCCGCTTATCGGTTAAACCCCTTCAAAGCTGGCACCTGCCCTTTAACAGCTATTCAAATACCTGAAAATGTTAAGTGTGGGCTTTGTAACAAATGTCGTGTCCTGTAGAAGATGGATCAGAGACACTTTGAAGTAAACCTGGTAGGATCTCGTGTTGAGGTAGGTGGAGATGATGGTGGGGAGGGGAGGTGCTTTAGAATTTGGTAGTGGGGGAAAGTGATTACAAGAGCACTGCGCTGTAAGGATAACTGGCCGTATCTAGTTAACATATCAGTCTAAGTCTGACTGGTTGGACTAATCAGTTAAGACAGGGCTGTCAAGTCAATCTAAGTCAGTCAAGGTTATCAAGCCAGTCATGTCAGTTAAATCAGCCCAAGTCAGTCAAGGCAGACAAGGATGTCAAATCAGTCTAGTCAGTCAAGACAGCGCTGTAAAGTAAGTCTAAGTCAGTAAGGTCAGACAAGGCTGTCAAGAGAGCCAAGTCAGTGAAATCAGTCTGTCAGTCAAGGCAGACAAGGGTGTCAAGTCAGTCAAATCAGTCTAGTCAGTCAAGACAGAGCTGCAAAGTAAGTCTAAGTCAGTCAGGTCAGTCAAGGCTGTCAAGTCAGTCAATAAGTACAGTCAGTCAAATTAGTCAAGTCAGTCATAACTGTCAAGTCAGTCAAATTAGCCTAAAGGCTGTCAAGTCGGTCAAGACAGTCATGGCTGTCAATTTCAGTCAAATCAGTCTAGTCAATCAAGACAGTCATGGCTGTCAAGTCAGTCAAATCAGTATAGTTAATCTAGTCAGTCAAATCAGACAAGTCAGTCGAGGCTGTCAAGTCAGTTAAACCAGTAAAGTCAGTCGAGGCTGTCAAGTCAGTTAAATCAGTAAAGTCAGTCAAGGTTGTTAAGTCAGTTAAATCAGAGTGAAGTCAGTCAAGTCAAATAAGTCAGTAAAGGCTGTCAAGTCAGTCAAGGCTGTTAAATCAGTAAAGTCAGTCAAGGCTGTCAAGTCAGTTAAGTCAGTTAAATCAGAGTGAAGTCAGTCAAGGCTGTCAAGTCAGTTAAATCAGTAAAGTCAGTCAAAGCTGTCAAGTCAGTTAAATCAGTCAAGGCTGTCAAGTCAGTCTAATCAGTGAAGTCAGTCAAGGCTGTCAAGTCAGTAATCAGTGAAGTCAGTTGAGGCTGTCAAGTCAGTCTAATCAGTGAAGTCGGTCGAGGCTGTCAAGTCTAATCAATGAAGTCAGTCGGGGCTGTCAAGGCTGTCTAATCAGTGAAGTCGGTCGAGGCTGTCAAGTCTAATCAATGAAGTCAGTCGGGGCTGTCAAGGCTGTCTAATCAGTGAAGTCGGTCGAGGCTGTCAAGTCTAATCAATGAAGTCAGTCGGGGCTGTCAAGGCTGTCTAATCAGTGAAGTCGGTCGAGGCTGTCAAAGTCTAATCAATGAAGTCAGTCGGGGCTGTCAAGGCTGTCTAGTCAGTTAAGCCAGTCAAATTAGTCTAGTCAGTCAAGCCAAAGCTGTCAACACATACAAGCCAGTCAAGTCAGTCAAAACAGGCAAGTCAGCTATTACAGACGTCAGGAAAGTCGAACAAGTTTGTCAAGTCAGTTAGACAGAAGTCAGTCAAATCTATCAAATCAGTCAAGACAGTCATGTCATCAAATCAGTAAAGTTTGTCAAGAGTCAAGTCAGTCCAATCAAGAGTGTTTGCTTTTACCAAGTTTAATGCCCATTACTCACATGCTTCATTCAACCCAGCTGTAAATAGCTACTTAGCTTACGGTTAAGAAAGGAAAGGCATTGAGAAGATAACTGACCACCCCACCTAATTAACAACAGTTTAGGCCTAGTACAATTACGTATCTAACACTCCACCCCTGACAGCAGTGTCTACATTGTGGCTGCGAATCCCTTTTATGTTTTTGTCAGCTCGCCGTAAACGACTCTGTCAAATTGTTGAGGTGTGTAGGCGGCCATTGCAGGCTACCTTGCTCGGTGACATTTAAACGGCATTTTTAAAATGGTGGCAGGCGGTACAGTCACGTGGTCGTGGTTTACTGCGTAAACAAGTTTGAAAAGCAGCGCAAATCTTGGCTGGGGACGGATGCTGTAGTATTTTAGCTGTATGTTTGGCGCGAAAACGTTTTCTTTTATGAACGGCATTCAGATAATTTAGAGTTGGATACTTTACCCTTATTTCACAGCAGAGTTCACTTGGTTCCCATCACACGTATTTGACTTGGCTTGGCTTCGTTCGTTCTCAATCTCCCACTACAAAACTCTGAAAGGGCTTAAGTAGCAGAATGTAGTCCAGAGAGCGGAATGCGTTGTGTCGTAGTTTACAGCTTGACTGCGATATTTGCACCTTTCGGTTCAACACATCCGACTTCAGCAAGCATTTTTTTAGTACCGGGTTAGCATTTCCACTTCAATTCCTTCTCCTTCGCCAGTCTGCCCTGTTGCAGCCTGTTATCCAGGATCACCGCGTGGAGGTGTAGAAGGGTCTTGGCAGCTCTGGTTCGCTGGCCCTGACGCTAGCAGTCAGTTACACGTATTTGACAGCTGATGACTGTAGCGGGACATTCAATTTCGTGTTTCGGAGAGGACAGGTCGATATAATTTTATTGTAAATAAATAAGTAAAGGCTTAGAAAAAAGATGAGTAGAAAAGATGGTTATATTTAGATTTGCAAACAATCATTTGGAAGAATGTAAGGACAGAAAAAAGGATCAGAAAGAAATTTATCGACAGACATATTGAAATAATTGGACAACAAAACACAACAATTGTAATTACTTTGATTGTCAGAATTGAACAATGTCGGCCATAGTGGCGGTTAACACGTCCAAACCACTGACTTTGAAGCGTCGATGCCACACGAACTCGCACATGTACGAATCAAGCACATGCATGTGCCATTTTTGCGCTCGGGACAGTTTGATGAGTAAATCTATTTTCTTTGGCAATCCCGTTATAGGCGCGATGTTAGTCACCCTTACAGTTGATAAGTCGCCTATTCTGTGACTTCACTACCCCAATATCCGGTGCTAAAAATATGTCTGGTGCTAAAAATAGATATTATTATTTATTTGGGTTGAATTAAGGGACAAGTACCTAAAGTTGTAGACACCTCTGCGGATGTTGATAGTCTAGTGATATGGTTCTCAGACATTTTGATTGCATCACACATTTAAACATGAGCGAAGCAGTCCCAACTGCAGTGGTATGGCCATGTCTGTAGAATGGGAAAAGATAGGATACCAAGACGGCCATGAGAGGCATAAAGTCAAGGATGCAGACTCCCATTACGTCTCAAAGTACGTTGGGAAAACAGCATACGACAATCCCTAAAAGACGGGGGGGGGGGGGGGTCTGGATTGGAAAAAATCAAGGAGAAAGACAGTGGATATAACAGTATGGCTTTCTCTCTGGGAAATCTCGGCGCTTGCGCCTTTGTTCACCCCAGACAAAATTAATATATATTTTTAGCACTGAACGAGGTAGTGACGTCACAGAATACTCCACGTTTAACTTTTGGGGGTTTCAAACATTCTGCCGTCTTAGCAATGCATTTCTTGAATGTGCCAACGTTGGTCCATGAAAAGGAGAATAGCATCCAGTTTTTACAGCAGCAGGGCATTATCCATGCTGTCGAACGATGAAAACAGTCATGGTATCTAACCCTAAAAATAAACCCTAAACCTTAACTTAACCCTAAACCTTAACTTAACCCTAAACCTTAACTTAACTCTAAACCTTAACTTAACCCTAAACCTTAACTTAACCCTAAACCTTAACTTAACCCTAAACCTACCCTAAACCTTAACTTAACCCTAAAGCTTAACTTAACCCTAAACCTTAACTTAACCCTAAACCTTAACTTAACCCTAAACCTTAACTTAACCATAAACCTTAACTTAACCCTAAACCTTAACTTAACCCTAAACCTTAACTTAACCCTAAACCTTAACTTAACCCTAAACCTTAACCTAACCATAAACCTAAGCCAAATCCTAACCCTTCCTAAACCTGAATATAACCATCTTTTTCTAGACATACATTTATCCGAGTCTTTAGTTATTATTTAAAATAAAAATTTCATCCTCCCCTTAACCAGAAATGGAATGTCCCATGGCGTACGATTGGAACCCAAGGAACTCTGTTTGGTGTGAATTAAGACAAAAGTACCCAAATCTCTACTCCTCACGGAATAAGAGTAGCGGCTAAGTAAGTAAATTAAATACACAGTGCAGCTTAACTGGCTCCATAGTACGATTCAACACTGTTCTGTTGCATGCAACACAAGGTATAATTATTAGGCAAAAAAACAAAAAAAACAAGGCAAAGGCCGCCGTCCATCGTAGACGATGGTGGCATAATTTATTTTGCTAGCGCTATTTTTAGTAAAGATTAACTGCGCTACTTTTTATCCTCACTCTCTCGTCTCGTGCCGCCCGACCCCAGTGGCAAGTCAAGGACAAGACGACTAGGGGACGGCTACGAGATGCAGGGGACTCCACATCCACACCACACCACCTGATCACGAGGCCTATGGCTTAACCACTTCTCTACGGAATCCCTATGTTATGCTCAGTTATTTAATGCCGATGATGATTTAATCCCGTTAGCTGTAACCTGGAGATCTTAACATCCCAATGCCTCCCGTACAAAAGTACATATTGAAATTTGCTTGGACAGCAGCCGTTAAGCCTACTCCGTTCGATTTCCAACTGCCGAGGCATTTTTAACGTGCGCTACACTGAACATGGGCGTACGATCTCTATTACCGGGGAAATACCAGAAAGTCCACATGAAAAAAATCTTCGTCTCCACTGTGATTTAAACCCGCTACTTCCAGCACCCGAGGCCAACGTCTTGCCTTGAAACCACTCAGTCCTCAATTCAGAATTATGTTTAAAATCTAACCAATCTATTACGGTAATCTTTGCCCGTGCTACAGAGTTCGTGCAGAAACTTTAAACTACGAAAATGTCAACAGATATTGACAAGCTGACCATGTGATCCTGACTGCATCTACACTTCCTGTACCAGACCCCTAGTAGGTTCTGAACGAAGACATTCAAATCGGAAATATTTGCCTTTTTAAACCGCGAACCTGTCTATTTACAAGTATCGTATGTGCGTAGTTTGTAGAATCACGTGCTTCTATTTGCTTTTGGTTCACGTAACAAGGCGTCTGCACAATTTTGGCGCGAAAGTCTTTGTTGAGTCTTAGAGATAACAGTTATATTCCTCGTTTTATTTTGTTGCTATCCTGAGTTAAGTAATAGAAGACAGTATGGGGGAGGAGACTTCCTTACGGCGCATGTACTGGGCCCAACTTACTCCCCCTGTCCTGGCAACCACTTACTCCCTTCCTCTGTCCTAGGCACCACTTACTTACTTCCCCTGTCCTGGAAACCACTTACTCCCTTCCTCTGTCCTAGGCACCACTTACTTACTCCCCCTGTCATTAGTACAACTTACTTCCCCTGTCCAGGGCACCACTTACTTACTCACCCTGTCCTGGATACAACTTACTTCCCCTGTCCAGGGCACCACTTACTTACTCACCCTGTCCAGGGCACCACTTACCTACTTCCCCTGTCCAGGGCACCACTTACTTACCCACCCTGTCCTGGACACCACTTACTTACTCCCCTTGTCATGGTCACCACTTATCTACTTGCCCTGTCCTGGGGACCACTTATTTACTCACCCTGTCCTGGGCATCACTTACTTACTTCCCCTGTCCTGGGCACCACTTACTTACTTCCCCTTGTCCTGGGCACCACTTACTTACTTCCCCTGTCCTTGACACCACTTACTTACTCCCCCTGTCCTGGACACCACTTACTTACTTCCCCTGTCCTGGACACCACTTACTTACTTCCCCTGTCCTGGACACCACTTACTTACTTCCCCTGTCCTGGACACCACTTACTTACTTCCCCTGTCCTGGGCACCACTTACTTACTTCCCCTGTTCTGGGCACCACTTACTTACTTACTGCCCCTGTTCTGGGCACCACTTACCTACTTCCCCTGTCCTAGGCACCACTTACTTACTTCCTCTGTCCTGGACACCACTTACTTACTTCCCCTGTCCTGGGCACCACTTACTTACTTCCCCTGTCCTGGGCACCACTTACTTACTTCCCCTTTCCTGGGCACCACTTACTTACTTTCCCTGTCCAGGACACCACTTAATTACTTTCCCTGTCCAGGACACCACTTACTTACTTCCCCTGTCCTGGGCACCACTTACTTACTTTCCCTGTCCAGGACACCACTTACTTACTTTCCCTGTCCAGGACACCACTTACTTACTTTCCCTGTCCAGGACACCACTTACTTACTCCCCATGTCCTGGCACAACGTCAGACATCTTCCCAATGCTCAGCAAACACAGATTGCCCTGTCATTCCTCCTCAACATGTCATCCATATGTCATGTTTCCAGAAAATTACAGCAGACCATCAGGTGTCTGGGTCATGTATTGCTCTACAGTCTGCCTCATCTTCCCTCTATCCCCCATCTCTTTGGGTTCTTGCTGTGTCATGCATGATACACCAGTTCGGAGTCTATTTAATGACTTCCTCCAATTAGTGTCGAAGCGCAGTTTATTCCGTTTTTCGATGCGGCGTTTTCCTGTACTAGTCTGTAGAACGAGGGGCTGTGTTGACTGTAATAAATTACTTGTATATTTCAGTCCTTTGCGCTGCGTCTGATGTCCAAACATAAGATACCTTAGGTTCATTTACCTGTTTCTCTCTTTCAATTTCTGATACGAGACGACTTCGTTTCTCCGGTGGTGCTACGTTGATTATGAAGTATATTGGTAGTTGAAATAGGTTTAACACACTTTGTAACTTAACTTAACGTTTTTATACTGGCTTAGAAGACTCAAGAAGCATAGTCTGTATACAACCAGTTTCATTTACATTACCTTTCTCTAAAAGCTATGCGCATCCAATTTATACTTAAATGCATTAATTGTCATTGCCTGCACTACCTACTGTAGCAACGCATTCCAAGCATTCACCACTCTCTGACTAAAAAACATATTTCCTAATATCTAATCTGGATCGCTATTTAGTTTGTAGCTATGCTCTTTTATTTTTGTAAGTGGTTGCATTTTGAAAAACAAACTTGTTATAGTCTAATGTATCACCTATCAGACCAGTCTCCCGCATTGCTGTATCAATAGGTTTAACATGTGCAGAGTTTAATCAAACTGGGATGGTATACTCGCGTACGGAGAAACATATGGCGAGTGTCTGAAGTTTGAAAGACATCTGACTGTACTTCCTATGTTTTGCAAGTCACATTTCGGATTATGTTGTTTCTCGCATGTACAATAGGCGTGTGCAAATTAAACCGGACCTAAAAGCATCAGGTGAACATACGTACGACGCTCGTTATGACGTCACTTTTGCTGTAAACAGGACATACCTACCGTAAAGTTTGCAACATTTCTTTATCCTGTTACTCAAAGTTTCCTCGGCAGACCGTTAAAAACATGGCGGGTGTGATACGGAATCCGTCCAGAGTTGATCAGAGAGCGGCTATTCGGTTTCTAACAGCTGAAGGATGTAGACCAGTTGACATTCATCGCAGAATGCCATCAGTGTATGGTGACAAAAGTGTATTGAAGACAACAGTGAAGAACTGGACAATGATGTTTAAAGAAGGATGTGAGTTAACGAAAGATATTCCGAGACCAGGTCAGGCACATGTTGCATCACAAGTTGTCATCGCTAGAATTGATGCAGCAGTTGAGGTGGACCGTCGCCGGAGCTAACGTTCGCCCCCACTATTCTCACCAAACGCTGTCTGCATTCTAGAATGAATGGCAACTGGTCGACATACTTCAGCTGTTAGAAACCGAATCACCGCTCGCTGATAAACTCTGGACGAATTCCGTATCATAGCCGACATGCTTTCAGGGCCTGCTTAGGAAACTGAGTCAGAGGACAATGAAATTTTGCAAACTTGTCGGTTGGTATGTTATGTTTACATCAGAAGTGACGTCGTCATGCGCATCGTACGTATGTTTACTTGGTGCAGCTAGGTCTGGTTTCATTTGAAAACTCCTCGTAACTTGTGCTTTATTTCCTGCAGTGTATGGTGTAAGACAGCCTTAAGTCTTCTTTCCAGGGGAAAAGACCGAGCGAAAGAGTGAGATAAGAAGAGAGAGAGAGAGAGAGGGGGGGGGAGAGAGAGAGATAGGCATAATGTTATTTTTACTTAGCACGCTCAAGAATATAAATGTTGATTCCACCCCCCCCCCTCCCCCCATCCTCACCTACCCACTTCTACTTCGTGTCCCTTACTCGATCCATGCAAGCTAGGGTCTCAAATTCAAACCAGCACAAGTCCGCATTGGTACATTTTATTGGCTCTTCGGGTCACACTTTTTCATTGTTCTAGTGGAACATGCTGCACAATGCGCTGACAACAACCAGCGACTCATAGCCCAGCTGGCCACCCCCACACTTAAATTAGAAGCAACAAACTACATTTTTCAACTACGCCATATTAATGTGTGCCCTATCTGCGGATCTACCTTCGTATAAATTTACATATATATTAGAAATGACAGAGAGGAAGGTCAGGAATGTGGCTTAATGACAGACTCTCTCTCTGATAAAAAAAATTTGTATTTATCAGTCGTGATTCCTGTCATCCTGTATGGTTCAGAAACTTGGACCCTACTAACACAGGACATATCAAGAATCTGTCTTTCATAGGCACAACCAGCGACGCATCCTCGGTATCCAGTGGTTCGATCCCGTCCGTAATGTCGAGGTGTCTGCAAAGTCTTCTCTCCATCTCGGACACTCTGGTCCGCCGCCCCATGTATCTGTTTGGTCACGTGGTTCGCCTGGACCTGGAAGTACCGGCTCATCAGATAATGGCTAAGTCTGCTATGCGTAACAACGGTTTAGTTGAACAGAAGAGAGCAGGTCGTGGTCTTCAGACTCCGCACAGGCCACAACAGACTGAGTTACCATCTATTCAATAAACTGAAGATAGGTGGCACTGACGAATGCACTTGTGGTACAGGGAAAATGACCGCTGAACATCTGCTGCAAAACTGCCCGATATACGAGGACCAGAAAGCAGATGTGGTCATCACCAGTGGCAACACTAGACAAGCTCTATGGCAGTGCCGAGAGCCTCAGGATGACCGCTGCTTTCTTCGAAAAAACACAGGTTGACGTCTGACAGCGTACAAAGAAGAAGAAGAAACAACGGTTTCCTACCGGCCGGCTAGAAGCGCCGGAACAACCGTCCCCGTTCTACATGGCTCTGACAGATAGCAGTCTCTTCTTCGACAGTGAACGAGGCTTCTCTATAAGCCTCAGCAGTTGGACATGGTAGTGGTCGATCGATGCAACGAGCCCTAGTTGCCTAGGCGAACATTTTAAGGTTAGGAAGGAGTGGTGACCTTCAGAAGTTTTAAATAATAGATCATAAAAATGTTCTCAAAGTGAAACCTAGCGTGGAGATATCCATAACAATAGATAGTGAAACAGAGTACCAAAGAATAATACAACTGTTTAACCCATAAGGTAAGCTTAACATCAATGACATGACCTCAATAAGTGTCGACAAGGGCAATTTGACACCAAAAGTAGGAGATTGTAATGCTCACCATAGTGCACAGGGAGAGGTATCAAAATTTGCACAGCATGTAAAGTATGTCTGGATTCCTTTAAAAAATAACATAATTATGCTTAATGATGGATCAACCATTATAATCAATTAAATAATAAGGTAGCTGACTCTGCCATAGACATACGCTTAATAACACATACCTTCAAATCAACAATATGGAAATTAATAAATAATACGGAACCACCTAATCACATAAATTAACTTTAATGACAAATATATACTGAACACTAGAATTTGTTTCACCCTGAAGAATTGCGCTACAAAATGATGTTCTCAGACGACCAGTGCCTAGTCTACAACATAGAGGACAATTTACAACAGTACGTCACTTGTCTTGACTCAGCTTGCCTAGAGTTTGACATGAAGATAAAAAACAACTTAAAAATGATGACAATCAACCGTTAACTGGCACAGCATAGTTTCCACACAGACCTCAACAACCATAAAACAGGAATGAGAGTTTACGTACATGGGAACTGTCTTCGTTGACGATAGCAGATTGGACAGAGAGAGTGAGAAAATAAAATAGCTGGCACCGATATATCCAAGTGTCACTATGTCAACTAAACAAACGCTGAAAAACACGTTGATCTTCCATATATTATGTTATAAGGGTAATGTAAAACATGGGTCATATTAGATAGGCACGAACGTTAGATTAAGACCTGTGAGATATGCTGTGATCGAAATGAAGGAGCAAAGACAATTCACAACAAAATTCCAAACAGCCAGACTCGAGTCATATCGGTTCTCTCCGAGTAGAGGACTAGATTATCATGGTCCCTATGGGCAATAAGATACACACTAACAACGCTTGGCGTTCTGTCATAAGTAAATATAACTTTTCCTTTGCTTCTTATGAGTGGTAGTGTTGTGGCTACTAGACGTATGTAATTGTTCCCTTTAATGAAAGAGATCTTGTGAAGTGTTAAAGTGTTCGATTGTCAATTTAGTTTGAGTTTCAAAGGTTGAAATATGGAAAGGGCCTGTATTTGGAAACTGTTCCCTCACAACAAAGCTTGCAAGAGACAAGTTGCAAAGTTAATGTAAGTAGGTCAGCGGCGGGGTGTAGCACGTGTCACAATGACGTATTCTCGATTCACAGCCTTGTTTGGAGCCCTCAGTTTTTTTTAAAACAGCAAGTAATAACGAAAGCTATGCCAACTCCATACATCTATGTTAAAACAAAAATTAAAGACTAAACACGTCATTTCAAAATGAGTATTATACTTCTTCAAAATAGTTAACTGCATGCAAACCCAAAAAGAGACTGTAGTGTTGGCCTCGTGTGCTGTTCGACATAGATCACTGGAGGGTGGGATAATCATTGTTTATTCTGATATCAGTCATTTTCCCAAACCCATAATGGGCCATGAAACGACTCAATCCCATCTATCCTCAATAACTAAATTAAAAACTTTCGAGAAAACCATAATAGATTTTATTTGTAAATTATAGATAATTGTTTTTTTATTCCATTTCTAAATATTGTGCATCAGTTGAAGGGAGCTAAACTGCGTGAACTGGGACCGGTAAATGTGTCATTGGTACATACTAACCATTTAATCTACATAGTTAATGCCCATCGCGAAGCGATGATGGCCACAACATCAGACGGTTTCGTCTTTTGTGTTTGGATTATAGTGAGTAAGATTGTGCGTTGGTCATCAATCTCACTCTTATCCTGAGTTACCATGGATCAGTGGCAAGACTATTGGTCGAAATGACTGGAGGTAACTCGGGATGCATGCACTCTGGTCTTACCTCCCGTGAGACAATGGTCGCTTGAAACATGCGGAGTTCGATCGCCCACCCTTTCTGTTTACCACTGTGAGAGGCGAGTACCTTAACATCTTGACTACAGAGACCCCCCAATCTAATCTACCCCGTCTAATCTACCCCGTCTAATCTACCTCGTCTAATCTACGTATTGTACATTAAATGGAGAGTATTCCCCTTTAGCCCAATAATGAAAGGTGTAATCGAACCTAGTTCCCTTTGAGAAAAGCCACCGCATGCCACATAGTAAAAGTAACAGTCACCCACTACTCTCCCCCCCCCCCCCCCCCCCGTTTTAGTATATACGCCACTTCTTTCTATCATTACTCACTCAACAGACCTTTTCATAATTTTCGCTCTCACTTTTAAAAATGTCAATTTAACAACTTCCTCGTCGTATTCTGTTCTACATTACTCATTCTAGATTACGTCATATATCTCTTCTCTTCGACTACTAACCAAAAATATATATACACCAATTTCACCTCTCCTCCATTACTCACTACCAAAACACACATACAGAACTCCACACGTGATGAACACGCCTTGTGATACAGAACGCACTGCCTGTATCAGGAGAATTTTAGAACGCGTTTTCCCGCCACCATAGGGGGTGTGAATTCTTGTGAAATATAGGCCTTCATTTATAAACTTTAAATCGTTTTTCCTATCCACATCCAGTGTACCCGTAAGTTGTGCTTATGCAGCGTGGTAATAATAATCCTACGTTATGAGCAATATGTCTTCATCAGGGACAAAGGACAACACAAATGAAAATGTCTAACTAGGCAGGAGGGAAACAATGAACGTTTAAAGTAACTTATGAAGGTAGTTAAGTACATTACACTTTTGTTGTTACTCACATTATACTTTGGTGGTTAGTCAACATTACAAATTGGTAGTTACTCACATTACACTTTCGTGGTGACTCACATTGCACTTTCGTTGTTATTCACATTACACGTTCGTTGTTATTCACATTACACTTTCGTGGTTATTCACATTACACTTTCGTGGTTATTCACATTACATTTTCGTTGTTTTTCACATTACACTTTCGTTGCTACTCTCATATACGTGATAACTGTGTCAATACGTACTGTTATTTATTCCTAATGAAGGTCTTTTGGTTGTAACATATGTATCTTCTGCTTCTCGTCAGCCACGGTTTATTTTTGTGAAATATGTCTTCACGTGAAGCTCAGTTCTGTGTATCACGTCAAGCTCAGTTCTGTGTATCACGTCAAGCTCAGTTCTGTGTATAAAGGTTGCTGCATTGGAGAGTTACTCTTCTCTCTCTTCTCACCTCACTCTGTTTCATTTGACTCTGTCCTACAGTCACACCCTTGCACAACTTTCACACGCGCCCTCGTGGTAAAGCCCTCCCATTGCACTTTGGTTGGGCTAGCTTCTGAGGGCGCACAAACCTAGCATAGGTACATACAGATGCACACATGCATCCAAGCACTGGTTTATGCGTCCTGATATCGCCAAATTGACTACGGTCTGGGGTGGAAAATGGCGCGCCTCCGCCAGTAGAAACTAGTGAGGCAAACATCTAAGCAAAAAAAAAAAAGTTTTACTTCTTTCTTCTTTTGTCTTGCTGCCCTTGCCATACGGTGCGGCAGAAAGCCAGGAAGTGTAATTTCTTGTAATCACCAAGTGGGAGACTTGTGCTGTCGTCATGTGTAACTTTCTGAGACTGTCAGAGACACCCTCTATCCACCGACGTCGCGGTCTGCCTCCTGCTCGTAGACCGGAGACATGCATATGATTTGCCCTTGAAGCAGGCTGGTCATAATGCATTATAACTAAATGACCAAACCACTTGATTTGTTGGGAGTCAATGTAGGCACTAAATGGGTTTGTCCCTACCGTCTGCCTCATCGTGGTGTTGCAGATTCGGTCACGGATTGTCTTTCCGGCTGCACTTCTCACGTAGCGCTTAACATAGCGCTTATGTGTTTCTAATAAGAACCAAAATTGACATTACATTAATATCACAATGTAGGAATAGTAAAAAGTAAAGTATCCCATAGCATTGCTGCCGTAGGGGTGTGAGGTGTTAGCGATCTCACATATCAAAGGATCGGCTATATGAGGGCGGTAGTCATCTTATCTCCCTCGCCGCTTTTACTTCCCGGACTGAACCGGTACCCATTTAAGGCTGGGTTGACCTGGGAGCCATTGCGGTCTGAAAAAAACATTACCAGGACCACTCAGATGCGAAGCCAGAGCGCTAACCACTGCGCTACGCGGCTCCACATGTAGGAATACATAATGCATTTATCAGTCTCCTCTTAGTTGAAAGAAGCACTCTATTGTGTTTCAAACCCGGAGATTTCTTCAAGGCTTCCAAATAGGTTTGTGTAGAGGTTTGCCTCAACGGGTCAGTGCCAAGTACGCAATTGCCTAACTATGTAGCATTCTTGTAGGATATGTTTGTCTGTCTGTGCTGTTTGTCAACAAGTACTCCTTGGCTTAAATTTGTAAAGGCAGATGTAGTGGTGCTACAGCGGGTGACACAAACAACCCTGGTCAGTACTGGCCATCTGATAAGTAAAGATCAGACTACTGACAACTCCTGATTTATCTAATCTATCAGCTCAGATTTCTCCAGTGCCAGCATGACTGCGAGGGGAAGACTTGCGCGAGTGGGGGGGGGGGGGGGGTGGGTGGGGGTTGATAAACATTCCAGTCGTCTGCTTGTCACTTTATGACGAAACACGTTCGAAATCAGAAAGAGTTGACTACAGACTCGGCAGAATCTTCTGTTGGTCGCTGTGTCGAGAGGTAAGACTTTTAGAAAGAGTTGCCTACAGACTCGGCAGAATCTTCTGTTGGCTGCTGTGTCGAGAGGTAAGACTTTTAGAAAGAGTTACCTACAGACTCGGCAGAGCCTTATGTTGGTCGCTGTGTCGAGAGGTAAGACTTTTAGAAAGAGTTGCCTACATACTCGGCAGAGCCTTATGTTGGTCGCTGTGTCGAGAGGTAAGACTTTTAGAAAGAGTTACCTACAGACTCGGCAGAGCCTTATGTTGGTCGCTGTGTCGAGAGGTAAGACTTTTCCTTTGAAAGCGATGAAAGGATACAATGGACGATCGAGTGCAGCATGTTTTCAAGTGACACTTGGTCTCAAGGGAGATGGGACTAGAGTGTCTGTATCCTGAGCTACCTCCGGTCATCTTGACTCATGTCTTGCCACTGGTCCAAGGTAGCTCGGGTCTCGAGAATGAGGTTGCTGACCAGCGCTGTTTCTTCTTCATTTTAATCCAAATACGTTACAAGTTGAATCAGCAACAAAAACTTGTCTGAAAATGTCGCCGTCTTTGATTGCAATGGACATCTAACTAACTAAGACATTGGTGATGGAGCCAATATTATACATTTGTAAACGAGGCTATTCAATCTATTATGTCCCGTTCTCATGTGTAACATGATCACTTGCTCTGTTCGATCAAGACAGTTATAATTTTTCTCTCGACTTTCGGAATGGCCTGGATCAGAGACTTCTTTTCTTGGAACATGATTGTTTGTTCTTTTTGTTTTCGTATTGCTCGCTAACCTGTCCGCTCTATCCTTTCCTGTTATACCACTTTGCTATGTTATACACTGTATCAGGACACTTCTTTTGACTTTACGCCTAAGGCCTTTTCAGCTCTGTCAGGCTTATAATTCGCGAGGGCTGGTAGAAGGGACATTGGATCTGTAGGGAATACAATCTGCGGACATTGGATCTGTAAGGAATACAATCTGCGGACATTGGATCTGTAAGGAATACAATCTGCGGACATTGGCATGTTCTGTTGTTGATTATTGTTGCAGCAATAATTAGTGAGTGTAATTCAACCGAGTAGTTTGAATAGAATGTTCCATTGTGTGAATGGAACCCCCTTCGAGGAGGTAGAAGGTAAACTAACACGCTCTCTGAATGACCTCGCAGAGTATTATCGGGAAAACCACCTAAAACCCAACCCTAGCAAAACTCAGGTATGCGCCTATCATCTCAGGAATAGAGAGGCAAACAGTGAACTGCGGATCAGATGGCAAGGACAGGATCTTGAACACTGTCCGGCTCCCAAATACCTGGGTGTAAGGTTGGATCGCACATTATCCAATATGACACACTGTCAGGAGACAAAGCGTAAGGTACATGCGAGAAACATCATCATCCGAAAATTGACTGGCACAACATGGGGTGCTCAGACATCAGTCTTAGGCACATCAGCGATTGCCTTGTGCCTCTCCGCAGCAGAATATGTAGCCCCAGTCTGAAAAAACTCCGCCCATGCAAAACAAGTTGATACAGCAGTAAACGAGATGGGCAGGATAGTGTCGGGGTGCCTTAAACCCACCCCCACAAACAAAATATATCCCTTAAATTTGCATTGCACCATCTGATGTAAGAAGTGTAGCTGCGGAAATCGAACGAGCGAAACAGTAAAACGACCCTAGACACCCGATGTTTGGATATCAGGAACAGGCCACAAGACTTAAATCAAGACACAGTTTCTTAAAATCGACAGAGACCATCCAGACAAGCCTGGAAGGTCGACGCATCGAGAGGTGGCGAGAAACAATGCAGGATCCATGGATAGAGTTCAAGGAAGAGGCTACCCCTAGACACCACCTACTTTATGCTGTATGGAAGACAATGAACAGACTTCGAACTGGTGTGTCAAGATGCAGAGTGAACTTGAAGAAATGGTGATACTCAGATGTCGACACATGTGAATGCAGCGCAGTTCAGGACCAAGATCATCTGATGCCCTGCCCCAACCTCCCTGAAACCTGTGACATGAACGACATGATGGAAGCGAACGACAAGGCAGTTCAAGTTGCTGAATATTGGGCGGATGTCGTGTGACATGGTGTTTGGACACGGAAAGTAACTAAGTATTTTGCGAATCAGTGCTTCCATTGTCTTTATATGGAAATAGTTTCCTTAATATTGCAAGTTTTCTCTTTGCCTAAGCTTGTGTTTTTAAAAAATGTTTTCCTCCACGAAATCGGCATATCTAATGTTATACTCAGATATACCGGCTAATCGTCTAATTGTCCGCTGTTTTTCTTTGTTTGAGAACGTGAAGAATGTTGTTAGAGATTACCTGCTGGCGTTGGTCTGTGCCATCCATTGCTCTGCCCGTGATGCTATATTGTCTATTCTTGAATTCGCTTATTTGCAATCGTTAGGTGTTCTTCGATACGCCACCCCACCAATTCGGTTGGGTATAGAACGACTCTCATCCCTTGTGGTAGATCGTTGGCGAGGTCGTTGATAAACACGAGGAGCAGGGTGGGAGACAGACATGAGCGCTGAGCTGTTGTTGTTGTAAATGCACACAATGAGTAAGGTTACTCTTTTGTGCGCCCTGAAAAGGCCTTAATTGCAGTAGCTTTCTTTACATCCCGAGCGTGCTGACGAAGATAGATCGGCATCCTCCAGACAGCTGTGCCATGCTTTGTTTCATCTACATGTTACTCACTACTACGGGGATCACGTCTATCTCCGACCGCTTTAGCCATCATGCTACAAACAACAGCCCATTTCCATGGAAAACTTCGAGGAAGTCGAGGTGGGGGAACTTGGCCTTTTTACTTTGTCCGATCAGTATGTTTTGCCTGACCCTGACTAGCATGTCTGATCAGTATGTGTTGCCTGACCCCGAATAACATGTCTGATCAGTATGTTTTGCCTGACCCTGAATAACATGTCTGATCAGTATGTTTTGCATGACCCTGACTAGCATGTCTGATCAGTATGTTTTGCCTGACCTTGACTAGCATGTCTGATCAGTATGTTTTGCCTGACCCTGACTAGCATGTCTGATCAGTATGTTTTGCCTGACCCTGAATAACATGTCTGATCAGTATGTTTTGCCTGACTCTGACTAGCATGTCTGGTCAGTATGTTTTGCCTGACCCTGACTAACATGTCTGATCAATATGTGTTGCCTGACCCTGAATAACGTGTCTGATCAGTATGTTTTGCATGACCCTGATTAGCGTGTCTGATCAGTATGTTTTGCATGACCCTGATTAGCGTGTCTGATCATTATGTTTTCCATGACTATGACTAACATGTCTGATCAGAATGTTTTGCCTGACCCTGACTAGCATAGTCTGATCAGTATGTTTTGCCGGACCAGACGTTAGTGTCACTTCTTTCCATTGAGATCTTAGCAGCACCGTGTGATAGAATATATTTGTAGTGTGTTTCTGTAACCATCTATGCTAAGTCCTGCTTTCTGGTTTTGCAAGAACAGCTTGATCCATTTTCTGGTGATAACCTTGATGTCATTCCTTTGTAACTGTGCCTTTAGTCCCTCTTTTCATACCTACTAGAATGCGCTCTGTGAAACCTCTCCATCGTGTAATGAGCTTTTATTTATCTTCAAGGGGTTTATTAAAATGTTCGGCAAGTATGTGATTTGGTCTTCTGTGCTGCTTCACTATCTAAACCCTTCTTGTTTATATATGGCTTGGCTTAGCTTCGTTCATTCTCAATCTCCCACTACTAAACACTGAAAGAGCTTAAGTAGCAGAATGTAGTCCAGAGAACGGAATGCGTTGTGTCGTAGTTTACAGCTTGACTGCGATATTTGCACCTTTCGGTCAAACACATCCGACTTCAGAAAGCATTTTTTGAGTACCGAGTTAGCATTCCCTCTTCGATCCCTTTTCCTTAGCCAGTCTGCCCTGCTGCAGCTTATTACCCAGGATCACCGCGTGGAGGTGTAGAAGGGTCTTGGCAGCTTTGGTTCGCTGGCCCTGGCGCTAGCAGTCAGCTATGAGTCGCTGACAACTGCAGCTCGTGCGCTGCTCAGCATCTTGTTCTCTTGTTCTTATATTATATTGTTACTGTTTCTAAGTCCATTTCAGACTTTTGTAGACCATTGTCTCCATTGTTTTACACACGCATACAAATGGTCAAGCATGTTTATCTATAACTCCTGACCTTTCCTTTTCTTTCGTTATGATGGAGCACACATGCGCCTATCTCCAAATCTCGGGCACATTGCCTGTCAACCAGCTAAAATTGTATAACTGATAACGTATATTTAATGAATGATCTTGTTCTAACACGGTATCTGAACTATATGTTTATGTTTTTACTCAATATTTAGGCTGCAGTTTCTCCATATCAATTCCTAGATTATTCAGCGACCACTAAGTTGGATCACCTGGGATTAAGGGAACTAATTCAATTAACGCGTCACTGCCTCTAAAACATTTGTGGGATTAATTCCCTTTCCGTACATTAGAACTCAAATTTACTTGACAGTTTAATCCCATAAATCCCTGTGTAATTGCAAATTTACTGCTTTTTGTGTTAGAAGCTTTTCTTGTTCACTATTGATCATATATCCCTGAAAATCTATTTTTAGTATACCCCGGGCCCTATTGGAACGGCGAGACCTAGGCCTTCCTCACCTTAGTACAAAATGAAGGCGTCACAGTACAGACCAGCACCTTTTTCGTCAGGTTGATGTATCACAGCTTGTTAACATGTGCTATACATGAATGTGAGCTGGGGGTCTTGGTCATTATGTTGACTCTAACAATGACGTTAATTTTGGCACATAGGTGCCCCTAGTAAATCCATATTACTAAATTCATAGTGTTACTTTTTATTATTATTATTTTTCCTCTCCTGCTACTTTTTCCTTCTTTTTCTTTTTCATCTTCTTATTCATCATCTTCTTGTTTATCTTTCTCTTGTTAGTTTTCTTCTTCTTAATTTTCATCATGATGTACGCCTTTCACTCCAACAAGTGTATGAGTGGAGTAAAAAGTTATAAAACTCTAAAACGGCATGAGTTCTGTGACAGAATATTCACGACGAGTCATGCACACCACGTAGTAACCCAAGGTTCGATTGCAGCCTTTGATCGCCTCTCAGCAAAAATCATCGATTGACTGAATAGAAGGCATGCATTACCGTACTGGACCTTCATTCACCGATGAATTTCATTAGGTTTCACCCCCTTGCTACGGATAGAAGAAACGGATAACAGAAAGCTGCTCTTCTTTTGTGCATGTCAATAGTGAGGGGGCCATCTTTGAACTGCAATTATGACGTCGTATTGTTCAACTGCATCGTGATAGTACGTTCGTGACACTCTTGACTTTTTACTTCTTCTTCTTCTTTGCGTTCGGTTTCTTATGCTCGTTTTATGCTACCAGATGGGCTGCTTCCATGAAGTGACACGTCAGTCGCAGGTCCTCAATAGTTCCCCACAGTTTGTCTTGTATGTTTCATTCCTCCAGCCTTGTCGTCTCACGGGAGCCTTGGTGCAGAGGACATGTTTGCAGGATGTGTTCTGGAGTATGGGGTCCTCTCTGACATGTGTATTGTGCAGTATGTGCTGCTTTCATTTTATGCATGTGTGCATTTAGTCTACAATGACCTGTTCTGAGGCGTAAAATTGTGTTCTACTGTTTTCTATTCAGTTTATTGATTGGGTCCTGTGGGTATTTGCTGTTTGTTCTCTCTATCTACTGTTTATTTTTTTTTTTGTATGTGTGCCTTGACTTCTGGCAGTGACACTGGGTGGGTGAAATGGTCTATTTGTCTTCCCTCCCTGGCCAGTCTGTCGATCCATTCATTCCCAGGTATGCCGCGGTAATCTGGAATCCACTGGAGGGTAATTTGATTGTGTTCTGAGAGTTTATTTAGCTGGCATATCAGTTCCCTTTCCATACTATCTCGTGGTTCTCTTTGTGTGGCCTGCAAAATGTCCATGCAGTCACACAAACAAACTATTCTTTTATCCCTTAATCCCTTTTCATCGAATAGTTTGACTTTACTAATTTCAATCCCACTTGTATGGTTTTCTTTTGAAGTTCCATCGTATATTCTTCATCATTTTCTGAGAGGGACTGAAAACAAATAGCGTCAAGTGAAAAATGTGTTCAGGATTTAGGAGCTAGGTAAAAAATGTAGATTCCAGGCGTGGTGCTGGATGAACAGTTCCCGTTCGGGTTGTGCAACATGCCGGAGGGTATGACGAATTTTCTTGGACATAAAGGTTAAAGACGAAAGTCGACTTCATCGCCTCGAGTTTCCTCATATGGCTCAGTCTTTCTCCGCAGAACAGTATCCCGCCCGCCGAGAACATCGCACACAGCACGTACTCCGTAAGTCCAGCGATGAACCCCAGAGATCTCCTGCAAAAATTGCCGTCATGAACGGATCATCGTAGCTCGAATTCGAACTCCAACCGTCTGAACACGAGGCAAACGGATTGAACACTTCGTCACAGAGACCTCCCAGTTTCTTTGAAATATTAATTTAAAATGTAAAAATGTAAGTTTATTTTCAAAGTGTTTTTACCTATTTAAGCTATTTCTTATTTGTGTTATGTTTTTGCTGCGTACAATGAAGCCGGCAGTCTGACCTTGAAAGTCGGCGAATGGAGAGGAAATTACGCGGGAAAATATTATGTTTTGTTTCCATCTACACTGAGTGGCGATATATACTTTCTGGAAATTGTGCGAGAAAATAACATGGTCCTACAATGTTAGGCAGCACTGCAACGTGTATAGGTGCTATGGCGACTTGGCGCCATCAATTTGTCGCACCTGATCTATAGGTCTACCTCAAATGCAGTGACGTTGGTTTGCGTTGTTGTTGAATGCTCACAATGAGTTGGATCACTCATTTTGTGCATCATGAAAAGGACGTTAAGTGGCGGGTTGCAGTAGCTTTCCTCACATCTCGATCGTGCTGGTGAACGTGGACCAGAGTCCTCCAGGAGTTTATGCTATGCTTGGCTTCATCTGCATGTCGCTCACTACTCCGGGGATCACATGGATCTCTCACCTCGTTAGCCAGGCTGCCACAAAAACAGCCCGTTTCCAGGGAGAAAGTCGAGGGTGTAGTCTAGGCCAGTATATTTGACCTGTCCTTGACTAACATGTCAAATCAGTATTGTTAACCTGACCAGACATTAGTCTCTTCTCCCCTCAACGTAGATTCTTAAAAGAACAGAACAATCCCCCCCCCCCCCCCCCATTTTATTCACCATTGTCTCAAACTTCATTCACCTTCTCTTCATATCATTACCCACAAAGCCTCCATATTTTGCCTGTGTTGATTTATTTACCTCTTCACTCGTTAGAGTCAGCATTATTTTTAGTGCAGTTCTAATTACAGATAAACGTGATTAAGATAACAGACCTAGTCTTGTGGGCTCGACTTTGTAAGTGCTGGAACAACAGAGATACAATCGTATATTATTCCAAATGTTGTTGTAATTAGATTTCTGACCAGGTAGAGATATACTTAATGCGTGCGGCCCAATTTCAATGGTTGTGCGGCTAAGGTGATTTGGGTTGTTCAAGCAGTTGCTTCTCACGGCAAATGTATCTAGTTCCCACCCTGGATTAGACTCGTTCCAGTCTGCTCAGCTGTAAATTGAAACCTGATTTACAAGTAAGGAAGGGAATGCAGCAAAGAAGGGAACTCGCCACCACACACGCACGCACGCATTTACATACACCCACAACACACTCGCGCCCGTGCGAACACACATGCACACACAGCTGAGACATAGTAAATTGATCGTTTTCATCGCCGAAGGCATTCTGCTATGGGACAATCTTTAGCTTTTCTTTTTCTTTGGTGTTCTTCCTTTCCTGAAAAGGACGTTCTGATGGTATGTCGAAGTTCACACCGAGACTGCGAAATATGCATCTTTCGGTCCGACACATCTGATTTCAGCTGGCTTGTTCTGGGTACCGGGTTTGCCTTCCTACTGCGATCCCTATTTTCTTAGCCAGACTACACGAGTGCAGTTTGTTTCCAGGGCCACCGCTTGGAAACGGCATAGTGTCTGAACTTAACTTAACTTCGTTATACTGGTTTAGAAGACTCTGCAGAGACTGTATACAACCAGTTTCATTTACATTACCTTGTTCTAAAAGCTATGCGCATCCAATTTATTCTTAAATGCATTAATTGTGCCTGCCTCCACTACCTCATTTGGCAATCCATTCCAATCATTCACCACTCTCTGACTAAATACATATTTCCTAATATATAATCTGTATGACCTCTCTTTAGTTAATGTGTAGCTATGTTTTCTTGCTCTTGTAGATGGTTATATTTGGAAAAAAACTTGTTATAGTCTAATGTACCGTTCCTCTGATCATCTTATAAACCTGTATCAGGTCAACTCGAATTCTTCTCCTTTCTGGGTCAGCTATGATTCGCTAACCCTGATGCAAGCAGCCAGCTATGAGTCCCTAACCCTGATGCAAGCAGCCAGCTATGAGTCCCTAACCCTGATGCAAGCAGCCAGCTATGAGTCCCTAACCCTGATGCAAGCAGCCAGCTATGAGTCCCTAACCCTGATGCAAGCAGCCAGCTATGAGTCCCTAACCCTGATGCATGCAGCAGCCATGAGTCGCCGGCTTCTGTCAGCTCCTTCGCTGTGCAGCATCTTCGGCCCCCATTTTGTACCATTCTAAATAACGTAAAATTAATGATATAATCTATGCAACTAATACTTGTCAAAAGAAGGCCGAAAGGGGGGGGGGGGGGGCTAGTAAACGTTACAAATAATCCGTCCTGTCAAATAGATGTATGTCATGGACAATACCAAACAAAGTAGAGGATTACTTAAAGCCAATTACGTTTGGTTTTCAAGAGAAATCTGAAGCGAAGAGCATAATCAGGGTCAGGTGAAACATGGTGATCAAAATCATACTCTACATCTGTAATGAGCTTCCTGGAAACAGGTGGGGATTGACACTGTAATCCCCATAGTGACGACATTTCAAATTGCCGTCAGCGGCTATTACGCCTATGACGTATTTATGGCAACAATAAACTGTTACGAAACATTGAAAAATAATCTTTTAGTTAATACAAACACTCTCATAACACTTATTAAAAACACATTTAAGTAACTTCATTTGGGCGTTCTGCGCTTCCCTACCACATAGTGAATGTATGCCATTGTTTCAAAGTAGAGGTTCTCAAATTCTGCTTTGCATACCCGTCATCTACACCAGCCAAAAACTTTGTGACACTCAGGTGTTGTCGAGGCCCGAAAGGGGTGACAAAGAAAAGTCGCAATAGAGACCTACATAAACACGTCGTAAGGGGCTGCTTAATAGGGTTTTGCATGAGGCCTGGTACTTTATCATGTAGGAACATTAGACACGAAAATGTCAATAAAATAAGGACACGTCACTAAAAAGGAAAGGAGGACGGTGTATATTTATTGAAGACCCATGATCCACAGGGAACTGAAAGATTTTAGTTGATAGATTAATTGATTGAGTGATTAATTCATTGATTCATTCATTGATGAACACATATGCGTGTGGAGTTGTCATCTGAGTTTGATAAAAGAATTTTAGAAATATAAAGTGCAACATAGAAGGGTTTGATCTCTCCTCTTCTATCATAGTGTGTCGATCCCCGTAGTAGTGAGCGACAAACAGATGAAGCCATGCATAGCACAACCACCTAGAGGATCCCGGTCCACCTTCATCAGCACGTTCAAGATGTCAGGAAAGTTACGATAACCGGCCACGTAACGTCCTCTTCACGGCGTACACAAGAGTAATCCTACTCATTATGGGCATGCAACAACAACAACAACAGCCACAGTGTGTAGAGGGCTTTCTTCTGTGTGTGGCTCACAATTACTGCAGGATGGGGTAGCCAGCATCATGCTCTACCATCCTAATCACATTGCAGGTAGCTTACAGAACCACTATTCGTTGCTCCCAACTGGGCCCCTGGAACACACGATTGCTCCATACAAAATAAATGAATTAAGAAATGAATGACCACTGTGATTCCTTTGAGGAATGTGTTTGTGATAGAAATGAAAATTCGTCCGTCGACACACTAAGAATATGTCGTAAAAGACTTTTAAAAGTGATGTCTAGCCATTATATGATAGACGACTGTCCAACTCATGGAGTGCAGTTCACATAGTCTAAAAGCTTGTTGAGTGTTTAGTAGACATTTATTATTGAAAGAAAGCTATACAAACAATACTCCACGTAAGATACGTGAACAAATCAGCGAACAACTCATTTTCCTGGGGGATCAGAGGAAGAATAAGAAAGAGAAGAAGGAAGAAGATGGAAGAAGAAAGAAAGAAGAAGGGAAGAAAGAAAGAAGGAAAGAAAGAACAAAGACAGAAAAAGAAAGAAAGAAGAAGAAAAGAAGAAGAAAGAAAGAAGAAGAAGAAAGAAAGAAAGAAGAAGAAGAAAGAAAGAAAAAAGGAAGAAGTAGAAAAAGGAGGAGAAGAATTATATCATCAGCAAAATAGCAATATGCATGTGCGTGCTCGCACTATGTTCTATCATGCGCGCAAGGATAACGACAGACGTGCGTACGATTGCACACACAGAGACTGACACCTTACAAGCCATTGGCCGTAGCTTAGTAACAGCTGTGTACCTATATTCAGCGCTACGCTCCTGGCAACAACATATAGAAATACTTTTTCTACCCTCGTAACTTGTCCTATAAGCCGTGTCACAAGTTCTAACCAGTTCAATGTGAATGTATTCCTGCCCAAAATGGATGATACTTTGTGACCGGGTTGTTTGTTCCTCCGTACACATGTGCTGACGCCCATCGAATTTCAGCAAACACTATTTCACTTTAGCAAAAATAGTTTGCGGCAGTTTTATAACATACAATGTCGCCGGAGATGAAGTGTTAAAGATTTTTTAATGAGATGCGATGAACAGTTTTCTGCCTCGCTTTCTTGCACTTCCTAATAGTAAGTCTGGTAACAATGTACAGCTGGGTAGACTGGATGGTAGTCCACATAAGATCTAACATAATGTCTTTATCCTGAAAAGCAAGTGCTCTGACCACTCTGTCTGCCACTAAGACAATGTGATATGTCCGTTGTTGCGTTTTAAATATTCTTTTAATCCCCCTTTTCTGTATGTGTCTGCTGCTGTGCTCAGAAGGGAGCTGCTGTTTCCTTTCCATTGACACATGTTTTGAGTTGCTTACTGTTAACCTTCTCCTTTTAGAACTTTTATTAAAACATTAGCCTCGTGTCGTGTAACCAGACCTTCGCATGTTATATGCGCGAGCTGACCAAGTTTCATTCTCGCTTGAAGTGACTTTTTTATTTATATAAAAAAATGTTGCATTTCAGTATACTAGCTTTTAACGAAACAATACAATGGCATTTGCACCAATTCTGTTTATTTCCACGCAAGTTAATAAGAGAATCGTAAAGGGTAAACATCGTGTCTATGTCAGCTTTACAAATGTACAACAACAATGAAGTGTTTTAGTGACAATATTCTTCTCCTTCGTCTGTTCTTTCGCAAGTGACAACATTAAAACGGTTATTTGGAATCAGATGGAAGACAGTATTTAATAAATGTCAATCTTACCCACACACATTCATACACACACCTATACACTATCACGCACTCTCACACATACACACCCCCCTGCTTGCATAAATATGTTTGCGTTATGTGATGCTGTATTTGACTTGGACGTTTCTATTTGTAACATAGTCCTATATTTGAATAATTTTTGTTCATAACGAACTGATATATTTTGACAGTTTGTACACATAACGCGGTGCTATATTTGGACAATTTGTACACGTAACACAGTGCTATATTTTGACAATGTGCACACATAACACGTTGCCTATGCTGGACAATTTGCACAAAAACACTGAGCTATTTTTGGATAACTTGCACACATAACAGGGTCCAATATTTGAACAATTTGTACACATAACGCGGAACTATAATTGAACAATTTGTACACATAACACGGACTTATAATTGGACAATTTGCACACATAAGACGGTGCTATATTTGGACAATCTGTACACATTACACGGAATTATAATTGGACAATGTGTACACATAACACGGAATTATTATTGAACAATTTGTACACATAACACGGAACTATAATTGTACAATTTGTACACATATCACGGAGCTATAATTGAACAATTTGCACACATAACACAGAACTATCATTGGACAATTTGTACACATAACACGGAGCTATAATTGGACAATTTGTACACTAAGACGCTGCTATATTTGAACACGTTGTACATATAACACGGAGATATAATTTGACAATTTGTACACATATGAAGGTGCTATACTTGGACAATTTAAACACATAGCAGTGTGTTATATTTGGACAATTTGTACACATAACACTGTGCTATATTTGGACAATTTGTAGGTCGTATTTTCCGTTTGGTTATTGGCTTTGACGCAAATTCTTTGTTTAGAAGCATCTGTACCGATGTATAAATACTTGGTTTTCATACTACAGTGAATTCATTTAATTGCACGTCATTTCATGATCTAGACTAATATTTGAATTATTGATGTTTTCATAATCTGAACCCGCATTTGAATTTTAATGTTTTCATAACCAATTTCTTAGAGGGTGGTTAACAGATGTTCTAGTCCATCTTAATAGATTCAAACACTAGAGCAAAGTAGACCCGCAGCCTGTTAGGCGCCATCTATGCTGCTCTTAACAAATCACCTAACCGTGGCCGGTGTTATGCCATAACACACAGATAGTCACCTCTTACGACATGCTGTCTGTGAGGCATTGGTGCTATATTTATCTTTGTTATACACAAAGACCTCGACAGAGCACTCTGGAATTTGTCCAGTCTGCCGTCGCCATTGAAGACACTTTCCTGGTATATAAATTCCTGTATAAATATTTAGCCACTCCTGAACTTATAGACATCAGTACATCCCAGTTCTCAGTTCTCCTATTCTAGGACAGAACTAGAGAATGTAAACTCCTAGGACTCACATATAGATCTTTAGCCACTCTTGAACTTAAAGACATTGGTACAGCTTAGTTCTCCTATTCTAGGAGCACGTGAAACTCCCTGGGCTCACATATAGATCTTTAGCCACTCCTGAACTTAAAGACATTGGTACAGCCCAGTTCTCCGATTCTAGGACTGAACCAGAGAATGTGAAACTCCTAGGACTCACATATAGATCTTAAGCCACTCCTGAACTTAAAGACATTGGTACAGCCTAGTTCTCCGATTCTTGGAGCATGTGAAACTCCCTGGGCTCACATATAGATCTTTAGCCACTCCTGAACTTAGACATTGGTACAGCCCAGTTCTCCGATTCTAGGACAGAACCCGAGAATGTGAAACTCCCTGGACTCACATATACATTTTTAGAACTAGAATGAACTTCTTCTCTCGTTATCACATTAAATTCTTACAATTATTTATTGACCAACGCCTGGAGTTTCTTCTGTATTGTCGTTGCCATTCTCTGCAAGTTTCTCCTTCACACAGAGCCACGAGACTTGGCATTGGGATTAAACAATCTTAATTTGGTACTCCCGAGTGGTCTGCCGGGGTCTTTGTGTATGACAAGGACAAGAATAGCACCACTGCTCCACAGAGAGCATGTCGTAAGAGGCGACTAACTGTGTGACATGGCTTAACAACGGCCGCAGTTTGTTTAGAGCAGCATAGATAGCGCCTAATAGGCTGCGGGTCTACTTTGCTCTAGTGTTTCTTCTTCTTCTTCATCGTACGCAGTCAGACAGTAACCATTATTTTTTTCGAAAAAAGCGGCGGTCATCCTGAGGCTGTCGACACTGCCATAGAGCTTGTCTTGTGGTTCCACTAGTGATGGCCACATCTGCTCTCTCTGATCCTCGTATGTCGGGCAGTTCTGCAGCAGATGCTCAGCGGTCATTTTCTCGGTACCACACGGGCATTCGTCGGTACCACCTATCTTCAATTTGTTGAATAGGTGGTACCTCAGTCTATTGTGGCCAGTGCGAAGTCTGAAGACAACGACCTGCTCTCTTCTGTTCAACTGGTAATAGGCATCGTTTTTGGTGTAGCCGTTATGTTCAGTTTCCCATTTGGTCATGTATCTGGCTTTAATAAGCCGTTTTGACTCTTCGTACGTCATACTAGTATCTGTTTGTGGGAGTCTTGCACCTTCTTTTGCCAGTCTGTCTGTCTCCTCGTTGCCTTGGATGTTGCAGTGTGATGAGACCCACTGTACCACTACCTTTTTTGGTGCGGACTGCTGGCATAGTTGACAGAGTGCTGCTCTTAAGTCATTAAGCTCAGTGTTTTTCTGGCTTTTTAGCGCTGTGACTACGGCCAGAGCATCTGTAAGCAGGACTATATGGCTTTCATTTTCTTTATGTGTCACCATTTCTTCTACTGCCGCCCTCAGTGCCTCTGCCTCCGCTCTGAAATTGCTTGTGTACTTACCAGTAGCGAATGACAGTGTTATTTTTCTGCCATTTGGTAGGTTCAGGAATGCTCCTGCCCCTCCGTTCTGTGTAGTGTTTGTTACAGAACCGTCGGTGTATGCATGGGTCCAGTCCATGCTTGGGTAGTTTTTCGATAGCTCTAGTGTTTTAGTCTATTAAGATGGACTCGCACATCGGTTAACACCCCTTCGCGTCACGTGTCCCAAAGTAACGGAGTAATAAACTGCTCGAGCCTAGCCCACAAAGCAAGAAATCCTGCTACATTCAGCTCTCAGAGCTGGGACCTGCACAGGGGCATCTGCCACTGCAGAAGTACAGGTCGACTAAGTGGGACCTGCACAGGGGCATCTGCCACTGCAGAAGTACAGGTCGACTAAGTGGGACCTGCACAGGGGCATCTGCCACTGCAGAAGTACAGGTCGACTAAGTGGGACCTGCACAGGGGCATCTGCCACTGCAGAAGTACAGGTCGACTAAGTGGGACCTGCAAAGGGGCATCTGCCACTGCAGAAGTACAGGTCGACTAAGTGGGACCTGCACAGGGGCATCTGCCACTGCAGAAGTACAGGTCGACTAAGTGGGACCTGCAAAGGGGCATCTGCCACTGCAGAAGTACAGGTCGACTAAGTGGGACCTGCACAGGGGCATCTGCCACTGCAGAAGTACAGGTCGACTAAGTGGGACCTGCACAGGGGCATCTGCCACTGCAGAAGTACAGGGCGACTAAGAAGGACTAATTTGGTACTGTTCTGTATTTCCCTTAATTTATTATTTTGTAACAGGAATGTTGTGCTTGTCATTCCAATTTGAGCCCCATCGTCTGCCTCAGTGCCCCCTGAAGTGTCTAAGGTGCTGCTCAATATGTGAAGATGTCTACCTATAAAGGTCTTCATCCCGTTGCGAGCCATTTAAGACTATGTTTACACAGACGATCGAGCAGTCAGCAACTTCAGAAATGCAACTGCAGTAATATCTTGATAAACTGAATACAACATGTAAAGAATACAGTATGAAAATCAACGAAGAAAAACACTTTAGTCATAAAAATATTTAGAACAGCCGGAGACATCAATATCTACATTGAAAAGCATCAAATTAAACAAGTGAAAGATTTCACATACTTAGGGAGCACGTTATCAGCAGACGGAAGAATTACGTAGAAATCCAACAAAGATGCAATACGGCTAAATAGATCTTGAACTATTAACTCTTTACTTAATTGCGATCACATGACAATAATTACTAAAAGAGCTTTGTCCCGACACTTTGCTATCAATGTGAAAACTGGACACTAATATCAAATTAAAAACGACACATAGTAATGGCAGAAGTGAAGTGCCTGTGACAAATAAGAGGAGTAACATGGAGACACAGGATCAGAAACGATGACATCAGGAGACTAGTGGAAAAAACACTAGTATTAGACTACGTAAACAAATAAGCAACTGAAATGGTTTGGCCACATAACAAGACTGCCACCTCACACACCCCGCAACCCACACCCCCTCCCCTTCCCCCCCCCCAAAAAAAACAACAACAACAACACACTAGTTAGATACAATGGATTCAAGGCCAAATGAAGACAACGAAAAAGGTGGTGTATATAAATATCTGAGGTGCTGAATGCCACGGTGCATGAGTCCACAGGAGGGCTCGTTCTAGAGATTTCTTCCTAACCTGACGCTGAAAGGCATAACAGGATAAGTGAAAAGGAAAATAAGTTCATGCTGTTTATTGCTAGTTGTAAACGCAATATACATTACCTCTCTCATTTCTCTCCCCAGCCATGGACACCAACAACGCCATGGTGAAGAAACAGGTGGTAGAGCTGCTGTCTGCGTTGTGTATGTATTCAGAGGATGGATACAGGCTAGCAATGGATGCACTGGATACTTTCAAGGTAATGTCAAATTCGACAGTCTGTATATTTAATAACTTATACGCCAACTAGTTAGTCCCAATAAGTGAATACAGCGTTCATGCGCTTTGGAAATTTCTTGTTTTGATGAAAAATATTGATCTTTCAAATTGTTAATTTTTATGAAGTTTGACGTTTATAGAATTGTTTACATATAAAATTATGTTATTTTGCAAGCTTATTAACATTTAAAAATTAATAATAAACACCCAAACCCCTGTTTTAAAGTTGACCTACTTTAAAAAGATACCGAAAACGGATAATAAAACAATGTTTGACACATACCAACAGCTTTTTCAAAAAAGTATAATGGGTCATATTATATATCATAATGACCAGGGCTAAACACACTGGTCAAATTTTTTCATTCGAAAGCAAATGCTAGCTTTGTCTAAACGATACGATACTTCAAATATAACAACCACTGCGATATTTCATTGGTTGGATTATTTTACTCTTTCTAATTGGTCAACAATGAACTGTCTAAATATACTGGGATTACAGCGTTCCAGGGTTCGAATTCACAAAGACAGAAACATAATCCGGGCCGTGGTTCGTGCCTGGTACGACCGCTCCTGCAGTCGACCCAGCTGTAAATAGGTACCTGACGGTTAAAAACAGCGAGGAAAGGAACACTCACTTACTGCCTAACTCGTTCACTTTCACACTTACTCACTCATTCATCCACACGAACGCATGAGCTGTAGTGGTCAGCGACCCATAGCTGACTGCTAGTGTCAGGGTCAGCGACCCATAGCTGACTGCTAGTGTCAGGGTCAGCGACCCATAGCTGACTGCTAGTGTCAGGGTCAGCGACCCATAGCTGACTGCTAGTGTCAGGGTCAGCGACCCATAGCTGACTGCTAGTGTCAGGGTCAGCGACCCATAGCTGACTGCTAGTGTCAGGGTCAGCGACCCATAGCTGACTGCTAGTGTCAGGGTCAGCGACCCATAGCTGACTGCTAGTGTCAGGGTCAGCGACCCATAGCTGACTGCTAGTGTCAGGGTCAGCGACCCATAGCTGACTGCTAGTGTCAGGGTCAGCGACCCATAGCTGACTGCTAGTGTCAGGGTCAGCGACCCATAGCTGACTGCTAGTGTCAGGGTCAGCGACCCATAGCTGACTGCTAGTGTCAGGGTCAGCGACCCATAGCTGACTGCTAGTGTCAGGGTCAGCGACCCATAGCTGACTGCTAGTGTCAGGGTCAGCGACCCATAGCTGACTGCTAGTGTCAGGGTCAGCGACCCATAGCTGACTGCTAGTGTCAGGGTCAGCGACCCATAGCTGACTGCTAGTGTCAGGGTCAGCGACCCATAGCTGACTGCTAGTGTCAGGGTCAGCGACCCATAGCTGACTGCTAGTGTCAGGGTCAGCGACCCATAGCTGACTGCTAGTGTCAGGGTCAGCGACCCATAGCTGACTGCTAGTGTCAGGGTCAGTGACCCATAGCTGACTGCTAGTGTCAGGGTCAGCGACCCATAGCTGACTGCTAGTGTCAGGGTCAGCGACCCATAGCTGACTGCTAGTGTCAGGGTCAGCGACCCATAGCTGACTGCTAGTGTCAGGGTCAGCGACCCATAGCTGACTGCTAGTGTCAGGGTCAGCGACCCATAGCTGACTGCTAGTGTCAGGGTCAGCGACCCATAGCTGACTGCTAGTGTCAGGGTCAGCGACCCATAGCTGACTGCTAGTGTCAGGGCCAGCGAACCAAAGCTGCCAAGACCCTTCTACACCTCCACGCGGTGATCCTGGATAACAGGCTGCAGTAGGGCAGACTGACTAACAAGAATTTTTTATTTTTATTTGCTTAGATGTTTGCCTCACTAGTTTCTACTGGCGGAGGCGCGCCATTTTCCACCCCAGACCGTAGTCAATTGGGCGATATCAGGACGCATAAACCAGTGCTTGGATGCATGTGTGCATCTGTATGTACCTATGCTAGGTTTGTGCGCCCTCAGAAGCTAGCCCAACCAAAGTGCAATGGAAGGGCTTTACCACGAGGGGGCGTGTGAAAGTTGTGCAAGAGTGTGACTGTAGGACAGAGTCAAATGAAACAGAGTGAGGTGAGAAGAGAGAAGGGGAAGAGTGACCCCCGTCCACAGTGGCTAAAAAGAAGGGATCGAAGAGGGAATGCTAACCCGGTACCACTCACACACACTCTATCACTCGCTTATTCATACATTCACTTACTCTCTCCCACATTAATTCACTCATTCCTTCACTCACTCATTCATTCGCTTACTCACTCATTCATTCGCTTACTCACTCATTCATTCGCTTACTCACTCATTCATTCGCTTACTCACTCCACCATTCACTCATTCACCCCTTTATTCATGCCCTCATGCATCCCCTCATTCACGCTCTCATTCACTTATTAGTGCATTCATTGCTTTACATATACAAACTAATTCATGCATTCATTCACATACACTGACTCATTCATTAATTCATTCATGGACTGACTGACTCACTCACTCATTTAAGCTCCCATAAAACATACACAGCTAATTCAATGGAAACTGAGACTAGCCAGTAAACGAATTAGTTGCAACAACTACAGAGACAAGCATATTTTAAACAGTCAGAAAGCACACACATGCTTGAATTAAGAAAATAAGGTAATAAACAATCTGGGTTCGAACAACGGACCCCCAGGTTATACATGCGCTTCGCTGCAAGGAAGACGTGACTTACGGGATTAGGCTAATTAGACACGCCGAGTGTATAAAATATGTGTATTAGCAATTGTGGATGTCATTAATTTGAAAACGAAGACCAAAAAACAGAAATGATATGGAAGGTATATGTGTCACAGAGTCGCTCCAGACATCCGTATGGCGAATTCCTCGCTGCAAGAAAGTGGTGAATTAGGGGATTCTATAAACAAATAGGAAACAAAGAATAATCAGGGTAAGGTGAAACATACTGATCAAAACCCCCACCTTATATTCTCATTCGTGCACCAGGAAACTGACGGTGTAGTCTGACCAGCAAGGTGGGGATCGACACTGTATTTCCCATAATAGTGAGCTTGCCGAGGAGCAATACATTGAACTACAAGCATGAGAATACTGTCCACCTTCTAAGTGCGCTTTGTGATATACGAAGAGCCACTGAAACGTGATATCAAATAAACAGATCAAGAGTTAATTCAACACTCAACTCAACACCACGAGTAGCTTCAACCAACATCAGAAAGTTACCTGGAGGTTCATGGTTTAATTCTGGAGTGCTTATGACTAACATCAGAAAGTCACCTGGAGGTTCGTGGCTTAATTTTGGAGTGCTTATGACTAACATCAGAAAGTCACCTGGAGGTTCATGGTTTAATTCTGGAGTGCTTATGACTAACATCAGAAAGTCACCTGGAGGTTCATGGTTTAATTCTGGAGTGCTTATGACTAACATGAGAAGGAGAATAGGAATGGACAAGGATAGATTCAGCAGAATGAAGAAGATATTCACTTCTCGAGAGAAAGCTAAACTACAACTTAAAGATAAGGATGATCAAATGTTATATACTGAACACTATTGTGTGGTGCGGAGACGTGGACAATAAACAGGCCGTTAGAAGATAGAATAGTCATTGAAAATGTGGATGTTAAAGAGAATCGGTCGCATTTCATGGACACAAAGATTGACAGATGTGGAGGTTCTGTATAAATTAGGGGTGAAATGAGAACTGTTGAAAGACACAGAGAGCCGACAAACCAAATTTTGGCCAAATTAAACGACATGACATTCTTGTCAAAACCATACTGGAGTAGACGGTAGAAGGCAGGCGAGCACGATGTAGGCAGAGCTACAAGTACTGGAGTAGACGGTAGAAGGCAGGCGAGCACGATGTAGGCAGAGCTACAAGTACTGGAGTAGACGGTAGAAGGCAGGCGAGCACGATGTAGGCAGAGCTACAAGTGGGAAGATAACATGAAACAATGGACGAGCAGCAGTCTGTCTTTGTTTAGCACCAGGGCGAGAGATAGAGAATGTCGGAGATTCATTACAGCGAACTTTTTGTGTGAATACGGCACTTGGATTGAATTGCTTATGGTATCAAGATGCTGAACAATGCATCAGCTGCAGTGGTCAGTGACCCAAAGCTGACTGTAAACGCCAGGGCCAGCGACTCGGAGCTGCCAAGACCCTTCTACACCTCCACGTGATGATCCTGGATAACAGGCTACAACAGTGCAGTCTGGCTAAGGAAACGGGATCCAAGAGGAAAAGCTAACTATGTACTCATAAATGCCTGCTGGAATCAGATGTGTCTGACAGAAAGGTATAAATATCGCAGCCAATCTGTAAACCACGAATGGTGTGCCCGGGTCTTTGTGTATGACAAGAACAAGAATAGCACCACTGCCTTACAGAGAGCATGTCGTAAGAGGCGACTAACTGTGTGACATGGCATAACACCGGCCGTGGTTAAGTGGTTTGTTTAGAGCAGCATAGATGGCACCTAACAGACTGCGGGTCTTTTTTGCTCTAGTGTTTGAGTCTATTACGATGAACTCGCACATCGGTTAACCACCCAATGCAGCGGAGTATTAAGCTGCCCAAGCCTAGCCCGCTAAGCAAGAAATCCTTCTCCCGGCTATATCCAGCTCATACCAGAGCTGGAACCTGCACAGGGGTATTTGTCCCTATAGAAGTACAGGTCGACTAAGAACTAAGATCTGTAAACTACAATACAGCACATCCCGTTCTCCGGACTACATCCTGTTACTTGCAAAGTCCTTTCCAGTGCTTGGTAGGGGGAGTTTGAGATCAAACGAAAAGAAGAAAATTGGTTACAACTTTCCATTTTTTTTAAAATTGCTTTGTTAACTTCATATCCCATTCTTTATACATGCTTTTCTTTTGAGACGTGCCTATTGTACTGAAACTACCCTTGAAGATCCGCTCGCTTCCTTTCCAGAGTATGAAACAGATGCGGTACCGATTCTCTCTCATCATCAATGAGCTGAAGACGTGTGAACTTCCACCATATAAGACGACACTGATGGCCTTCATCAACTGCATCCTGTGCGCCAGCGAGGACTTACACGAAAGAAACAGGATGAGAAATGAGTTTATTGGTCAGTATTATAACTGTGAACGTCTGATTTGTGTTGTGGTAGGGCACTCGCGTTTCATGGTAAAGGTGCAGGGTTCTTCTTCTTCTTTGTCTTCCTCCTCATATTCTTCCTCCTCCTCCCTGCTCCATACTCTTATTCTTTCTTCTCCTTCTACTCTTCTTATGTTTCCTTCTTCTCCTCCTTTTTGTTGTCCTTCTTCTTCATCCTACCCCCTCTTCCTCCTCTTCCCTCTCTTCCATTTCCTCCTCTTCCCTCTCTTCCATTTCCTCCTCCTCCCTCTCGTCCATTTCCTCCTACTCTTCCTTTTTCTTCTTGTTTTTCTTCCTCTTCCTTCTTCTCTTTCTCTTTCTTCTTCTCTTTCTCTTCCTCCCCCTAATTTTTCCCCTATTCTTTATTTTCATTCTTCTCTTTTTCTTCCTTCTCTTTTTTCCCATTATTACTCCTTCTCTACCTCCTTTTCCCTCCTTCATCTTCTTCCTCTTTTTTCTTCTTCCTCCTCCTTCTCTTACTATTCCTTCTTCTCTTCCTTCTCCTTTATCTTCTTTGTCTTCCTCCTCCTCTTCTTTTCTCTTCCACATCCTCCCCCTTCTTCGACGTTTGTCCTGAAAGGGACGTTGTGACATCTTGTCATAGTGTACAGAGAGACTGCAATATCTGCTCATTTCATGCCTGCACATCCAATTTTAATGCACCATTTTTAGGACCAGCTAAGAATTCCCTCTGTATTTCCTAATCTTTTAGCCAGGCTACATAGTTTCCGAATCTCTTAGCTAGGCTACATGGTTTCCTAATCTCTTAGCCAGGCTACATGGTTTCCTAATCTCTTAGCCAGGCTACATGGTTTCCTAATCTCTTAGCTAGGCTATATGGTTTCCTAATCTCTTAGCCAGGCTACATGGTTTCCTAATCTCTTAGCCAGGCTATATGGTTTGCTAATCTCTTAGCCAGGCTACATGGTTTCCTAATCTCTTAGCTAGGCTACATGGTTTCCTAATCTCTTAGCCAGGCTATATGGTTTCCTAATCTCTTAGCCAGGCTACATGGTTTCCTAATCTCTTAGCCAGGCTACATGGTTTCCTAATCTCTTAGCCAGGCTATATGGTTTGCTAATCTCTTTGCCAGGCTACATGGTTTCAGCTTGTTTCTAGGGCTGCCACTGCCACTGTTGCAAACAGCTAGCTATTTTGTCACTGGCTGCTGTCAGTTCACTGATGCATCTTCAGCCCAGCACAAGCTTCAGTGTCCGCTACCTGCACTCACCAATCACCACAGATGTAAATGGATCAATTGTAAATCATTACATGACCTAAAGTTAGGAAATAAATGGCAACGAGGCAGTGAGCTGACCCACCCTCTCCTTCTACTAGATGGTGTTTAGTACAATGAAGTCTCTAACACTTCATCCCCGATTGCAGGGGACAAAGTGTTTTTGTAAACCGATCAATAGTTGTCAATGGGACTCTATATCTTTAAGCACTTGTTCGTTTGACCTTTATTCTATCCAATTCACTCTTTACATCCTGCGTTATCACATCTCAAAAGCTTCTAAGAGTCCATGTTTCAGATTCATACAAAACTACAAGCCACATGTATTATTCCTATCCAAAGCTCTATTCTGAAGTTATCTGTTATAATAATCTTTTGTTTCGCATTCATTGCCTTCTTTTTTTTGCTGCTGTGATCCTAGTTTTAATTTCAACCTCACAGCAAGCATCCTTTGTAATAATTTGACCTAAATATGAAAACCTCTGCACTTGCTCAATAATCTATCCCTAGCTCTTCTTCTTCGTTCATTCTCAATCTCTCGCCAACAAGCCCTGAAAAGGTCTTTGTGAGTAGCAGGACGTTGTCAGGAGAACAAAATGCGTTGTGTCGTAGTTAACAGCTTGACTGCAATATTTGCACCTTTCGGTCTGACACGTGTCTTCAGCAGGCATGAGTACCAGGCTAGCGTTCCCTCTTCAATCCCTTCTATTTAGCCAGTCTGCTCAGTTGCAGCTTTTTATCTAGGACCACCGCGTGGAGGTGTAGAATGGTCTTGGCCACTGGTTCGCTGGCCCTGATGCTAGCAGTCAGTTATGAGTCACTGGCCGCTGCAACTCTTGCGCTACTCAGCATCTTGATCCCTCTGTAGAAAATATTCATTCCTAATTTACCTTGACCCATACGCTGCAATTTCTGGTGGCTTCTTCGAGCATCACCTATCAATACAAATTAAATTTAATGGAACTGAATAATCGCTGTATCAACTGATGAAATAAAAACAAGTTCACATATTTTTGTTACTCATCTAGGACTCAACCTTCTGGATATTATCCATGCCTTACGCAATGACAACGACAAAGAGTTGGACATCCAATGTGATGTTTTCGATGATGTCAAGCACGACGATGATGAAGAACTGACTGCAGGGTTTTCAGAGGCTGTGGATATCAGCAACCATCGAGAGTTGTTTGATGTTATTTTCAGCAAGGTTATGTGACTATATATACTTATCATTAAGATTGTTGGGATTGATTGTGATCTGGGCTATGTAGTTAGAAAGCCAGTTGGGGCTTCTCTGCTGGAGTGAGAATCAAGTTTGTTGTTGAGCATGCTTGACAACAATGTCCAGTATCAGAATAAAAATCAAGGCAGTAGCATTGGCTTTGAGGTGTCTACCTGGGACTTGTTTGCAAAGGCAAAGGCAGCCGTCCACCGTAGACGATGATGGCATAATTAATTTTGCTAGCGCTATTTTTAGTAAGGATTAGCTCGCTACTTTTTATCCTCACGCTCTCGTCTCGAGCCGTCTGACCCCAGTGGCAAGTCACGGACAAGACGACTAAGGGGCGACTATGAGATGCAGGGTACTCCACATCAAGCACCCAGGAAAAAGAAGGCGGAGTCGAACCCACACCACCTGATCACGAGGCCGACGGCTTAACCACTTCGCCACAGAATCCCCAACTTGTTTAATGAGTGCCATAATCACCTATAACAAGTTTTCTCATAATACAACTGTCTACAAGAACAACAGGGCGCAGCTACAAATTAATTAAAGAAAGTTGCAGATTAGATATTAGGAAATATTTTTTTAGTCAGAGAGTGGTGAATGCTTGGAATGCATTGCCACAGGAAATAGTGGCGGCAGGGTCAATTAATACATTACAGAATGGATTAGATGCACATAGTTTTTAGATCAAGGAAATGTAAATGTAAAAAAAACTGGTTGAATACAGACTCTGAATCAAGACGTTGAGCAGCGCATAAGCTGCAGTGGTCAGCGACCCATAGCTGACTGCTAGTATCAGGGCCAGCGAACCATAGCTGCCAAGACCCTTCTACACCTCCACACGGTGATCCTGGATAAAAGGCTGCAGTAGGGATCGAAGAAGGAATGCTAACCCAGTACTGAAAAAATGCTTGCTGAAGTCGGATGTGTTGGACCGAAAGGTGCAAATATCGCAGCCAAGCTCTAAAACTACAACACAACGCATTCCGTACTCTGGACTACATTCTGCTACTTAAGCCCTTTCAGGGTTTGGTAGTGGGAGATTGAGAACAAATGAAGAAGAAGAAGAATACAGACTCTGCAGTCTTCTAAATCAGTATAAAGACATCAAGTTATATCTATCTTTCAATCCTTGATTTAAAAGGTGTAGAAGGTCTGGTGGCTGTTTCATGAGTGGATAGTAGAGATAGAGGATTCTAGCTTCCAGGAACTTGTGTTGATCAACTGTCCTGACTATGCTGGGGTTTGCGAGAATAAAAAGGCTGACATCCTGATGTCAGCAATGGATGATGTTGTTAAATGCACACAATAAGTAAGTTTACTCTTTTGTGCGCACTGAAAAGGTTGTTACATTGTTGGTTGTAATAGCTTTTCTTCGTCACATTCCAAGCATGGTGATGGAAGTGAACTGTAGTCTTCCAGATGGTTGTGTTATGCTTGGCGTCATCTGCATGATGCTCGCTTCCACCAGGGATCACATCGGTCCATATCTCGCCAGCCTGAATTCCTTGAGAACAGCCTGTTTCTAGGGAACACTACATGGAAGAAAGACATTGGTCATCTCATTTCCATTTTGGCAATAAATAGAGGTGACATTTTGAAGTTGCTCAACTACTGCCTTTTGGATGATGACACTACAGTTGATGAACCAGGAATCCACAGATTGCAGGATTTTAAAATCAAATTCTAGTCCTATAGAGAGGGGAGTCTGAGAAGACAAAGCAGGGATGTGTACAACCAGTAAGCTACAGGAATCATAAGGATCTACACTTTTCACCATTTGCTGAGAGGAACTGAGCACCTATGGGTCTGACAAGTATGGAATGTCGTAGATTCATAACAGAACAGAATAGCATTTAATTTTTATCAGATAATTGTAATTAGGTACTCAGTGGTCTCGAGGTAAAGTGTCTGCCTTGGATGCCGGAGGTTGCGGGCTAGAGTCACGGTAGAGGCCGGGATTTTTCCAAGTGGATCTTCTGGTAAAAATTTCCCTGATCTCTGGGTAGTGAGATCGGGACTGCTGTGTTCAGTGTCGAGCACGTGAAAAAAGAAGGCTTAACGACTTCTGCATGGATAAAATTCTAGTTAAAAATCTACCTGAATTATTTGTACCTTCTCCGGGCCTAGTAAGCCGCAGGAAGTTTAAAATATCTACTACTGATAGCCTTTGGCTACCTGGCAACAGACATTAACAACATGCCTGTTTGAATACCAGAAATCCAAGAATCCCTAATATTTGTTTATGATTAGGTTCTGCTTGTTGTGAGACATTCCTTAGCCAACCATAGATAGAATCAGTTATATTAGGGAATATTGTCCATTACAAAGAAATCAACTTACATGTCCTCATTCTGCAGCTGTACTGTAAAGCACTTAAAAATTAAAGTCTTTTTTGATTTGACTTCAATCCCCCAGGGTGTCCTCCCCCAGACACCCCTCCCTCCCCTAACATGCTCAGTCCCTTTCATTGCTGAAAGTACTGACAACAAAGAAATTTTCCCCTGACTTTCTTAGATACCAGTTTACAGTTGTGCCAACTAAGATAAAGAATCGCTCCATTGAAACACTCATAACATGCCAGGTCTGTCAAATCGAATGAGAGATGGGATTTGAACCTGGTATGTTGGAATTGTGAACCAAGCTCACAAGCCCTAGATCACATCATCCCCATTAAAACACTCAACTCTACTTATAAGGTTTTTCTTCCTCTTTTTCTTGTCATCAGGGAACTGAGATGCTAGTTCCGTCACACACAACATGCTGACCAGGAATTCACGTCCACACACGAGATGTGAGGAAGATTGCTTCCACCTGTCACTTATTGGGTTTCTTCAACCTGCCACTTAATGAGTTACTACAACCTGCCACTTAATGGGTTACTACAACCTGCCACTTAACGGGTTACTACAACCTGCCACTTAACATGTGACTACAACCTGCCACTTAACGGGTTTCTACAAGCTGCCACTTAACAGGTTACTACAACCTGCCACTTAACTGGTTACTACAACCTGCCACTTAACGGGTCACTACAACCTGCCACTTAATATATTACTACAACCTGCCACTTAATGGGTTACTACAACCTGCCACTTAATGGGTTACTACAACCTGCCACTTAATGGGTTACTACAACCTGCCACTTAACAGATTACTACAACCTGCCACTTAACGGATTACTACAACCTGCCACTTAATGGGTTACTACAACCTGCCACTTAACGGGTTACTACAAACTGCCACTTAACGGGTTACTACAATCTGCCACTTAATATGTTACTACAACCTGCCCCTTAACAGGTTACTACAACCTGCCACTTAACAGGTTACTACAACCTGCCACTTAACAGGTTACTACAACCTGCCACTTAACAGGTTACTACAACCTGCCACTTAACTGGTTACTACAACCTGCCACTTAATGGGTTACTACAACCTGTCACTTAATGGGTTACTACAACCTGCCATTTAATATGTTACTACAACCTGCCACTTAACAGATTACTACAACCTGCCACTTAACAGGTTACTACAACCTGCCACTTAACTGGTTACTACAACCTGCCACTTAACGGGTTACTACAACTTGCCACTTAATATATTACTACAACCTGCCACTTAATAAGTTACTACAACCTGTCACTTAATGGGTTACTACAACCTGCCACTTAACAGATTACTACAACCTGCCACTTAACGGGTTACTACAACCTGCCACTTAATTAGTTACTACAACCTGCCACTTAACTGGTTAATACAACCTGCCACTTAAGTGGGTACTACAACCTGCCACTTAAGTGTGTACTATAACCTGCCACTTAAGTGGGTACTACAAACTGCCACTTAACGGGTTACTACAAACTGCCACTTAACGGGTTACTACAAACTGCCACTTAACGGGTTACTACAACCTGCCACTTAATGGGTTACTACAACCTGCCACTTAACGGGTTACTACAACCTGCCACTTAACAGGTTACTACAACCTGCCACTTAAGTGGGTACTACAACCTGCCCCTTAACGCCCATTTCAGGGCACACAAAAGAGTAACTCATTGCAGGCACTAAACAACAAAATCTTTTTATCATCAGGAAAACAAGTTATTCACTCATTTGTTTCTGGAGCTTTCTTTCAAACCAAGAAAGCTTATCCACAACTGACAGGTCTTTTGCTGTGCCTATGACAGGGTACCTACAAGTTAGAGCATCTTCTATCTTGGACTGGACAAAACATAGGGGTTCTTCTTCTGCATTCATCCTCTAAAGGATGTTGTAACACTGTATTGAAGTTTACAGCGAGAGAGATATCTGCACCTTTAGGCCCAGCACATCATTTCAGCTGCTTATTTTGGGTATTAGGTTTGACTTCTCACTTTGATCCATTTTCTTTTAGCCAGACTACACTAGTGCAGCCTGTTTCCAGGATTGCCTATTGGAGGCGGAATAAGATCATGGTCAACTCTGGTTTGCAAACAGCCAGCTATGAGTTGCTGGCTGCAGTCAGTTCATTCACTGTGCTGCACCTTCATTTCCACATAGGGTTTACATTAATACCAAAGATGGGATCAAGACGCTGAGCAGCGCATGAGCTGCAGCATTCAGCGACCCATAGCTGACTGCTAGCATCAGTGAACCAGAGCTGCCAAAACCCTTCTACACCTCCATCCGGGGATCCTGGATAACGGGCTGCAACAGAGCAGACTGGCTAAGGAGAAGGGATCGAAGAGGGAATGCTAACCCGGTACTCAAAATATACTTGCTGAAGTCGGATGTGTTGGACCAAAAGGTGCAAATATCGCAGTCAAGCTATAAAGTATGACACAACGCATTCCGTTCTCTGGACTACATTCTGCTACTTAAGCCCTATTAGGGTTTGGTAGCGGGAGATTGAGAATGAACAAAGCCAAGCCAATAACAAAGACCTCAAGATAATTTACCCGTTAAATTATTTGAATTCTTATTTTCAGGTATACAATACTCCTCTGTCGGACAAGTTTCTCACAATTCTTCAGACTTTGTTGCAAATTGACCCTGACACTAAAATCAGGTATGTTTACTAGCCCATTTGTTCAGTTTCTGCATGACCACTGTGTTGAGGATATGCCTTTTCACTAATAACTATGGTTTTTAGATATGCAAGGTTATCGTAGACCAGTGGAAGCAAAACTTTTTAAGGATGAGTGCTCAATATCCTCAGTTACTACTTTTTGTAAAAACTACCTGAACCATTTGAATCCTGGTCTCCTGGTCCATAATATCACATTTCCCCTGAGAAAATACGCACAAGGTAGACATTAGAGGAAAGCTATTTACTATGACAAAACTATGCGCTCTAATTTAATTATTCTATCTCAAATTGACTGACCTGATAATCCTCTCTCTCTTTCACCTTCTATCACCCAGGGATGCATAGACCATCAACCAACCCTCACCAAGCAGCTCTGTCCTGTGCCTTCTATCACCCAGGGATGCATAGACCATCAACCAACCCTCACCAAGCAGCTCTGTCCTGTGCCTTCTATCACCCAGGGATGCATAGACCATCAACCAACCCTCGCCAAGCAGCTCTGTCCTGTGCCTTCTATCACCCAGGGATGCATAGACCATCAATCAACCCTCACCAAGCAGCTCTGTCCTGTGCAATCTTTTCCATATCCTTCCAGCTTTTTCCTGTTTCCTTTACTTCTGCCTCCAGATCTTGTCTCCATGGATTCATTGGTCTGCTTATGCCTCTCCTTCCCTGGGGGTTCCATGGCAGAGATTGCCTGGTGATACTGGCCTGGGGCTTTCTTAATGTATGAACCATCCATCTCCACTTTCTTCTTAAGATTTCCTGTTCCCGCTCTCTCCCACCCTGATAATCCTAAATGTCCATAATTGTTATGCCAGTAGATCATGGAATGTATTTATTGAAGATCATCATGTATCAAATTTACTTGATACATTACATGGGATACCACCCAGGACCATAGTTTGCTCTGCGAGTGATAGGAACAGATCTAGCTTGATTATAATTAATCATAATCGTAATTATACACATTGTCATACAAATAATTACATATCCTTTTCAGAATTATCACTATCTAAATCTAGTTTATCAGCCTCCAAAATCGTGAGAATACTTTCAATGGCTTGATCTGTTGTTAGTCATTTTGAGCATTCATTTCCTAAATTTTCAAAACACCTTTTCACCACGAAACACAAAAATGATCAAGAACATTGAAGATTTGCATCGACATCATGTCATGTAATTTCATACACAATGACTAATGTCAATGTTGAGTACATTAATACATCAATGAAGCTGTTTACTAAATGATGTTATATCACTATGTTTCGAGAGAAGAGAAATAGCTTGGACCAGTCATCTGCCAAAGCTCATTCATGAAATGTTGTTGTTTGGAAATTTGAAATTATCTGTCAAAATTTCCTTCTGCCCCTACAATTTTAAGTACACTATGAGTTTACCACCTACTGACGAATGCACCTGTGGTACAGGGAAAATGACCGCTGAACATCTGCTGCAAAATTACCCGACATACGAGGACCAGAGAAAGCACATGTGGCCATCACCAGTGCCAACACTAGACAAGCTCTATGGCAGTGTCAACAGCCTCAGGATGACTGCTGCTTTCTTCTAACAAATTCAAGTTAACGTCTCACAGCGCACGAAGAAGAGTTTACTACCTTTGTGATAGACTAATATTTATCGGTAGTGCATTCATCACACCTGGGGTGACACAGGAAGAGATCCTACAATATGCATATGTCATACTACAGCTTTGTATTAGTTGCCAATTGCAAGCGATGATGGTCACATCAACAGACGGTTTTGTCTTGATGATGTAACTTGCGCTGTATTTGGATTATAATGAAAAAGAAGCTGCACTTGTCATCAGCCTCACTCTCTGGTCCCTAGCTAACTTGAACCAATGGTAAAACATAAGTCAAGACACGAAAGGAGCTCTTCATGAAGATTGCAACCAATAAGGCAGTCGGGCATTCCCTGGAAACAATTTTCAATCAGACAATCCTTTTAACATCTAGGCACTAATCATACCACGGAATGTAAAAAAAGCCTCGTGTTGATTTCAATCAACATCAAAGGACTCTCCACCAACAAAGAAACACTACTGTCTGAAATATGTATTCAGCACATATGTGATGAACTAATAGTCTACCCAATCGCTGACAGAAGACCAAAAATAGACAGAAAGACACTTGTTACAAACATACCACATAAGCAATATGGGAACATCATTTTGTGCCACTATGTCTTCCACCAATAGAGAGGGGCGAACTAAAAATTGCAGATCAAATGGCAAGGACATGATCTAGAACACAGCATGGCCACCAAATACTTGGGAGTAAAGTTGGACCGCACGCTGTTCTATGCCGCACGCTGTCCTATGCCCACATTGTCAGGACAAAACAGAAAATACATACGAGAAATAGTATCATATGAAAACTGACTTACACAACATGGGGAGCGAAGCCAGATGTCTTCAGAAAATCAGCACTTGCTCTGTATTTCTCTGTAGCTGAGTACGCAGCACCAGTCTGGAAGAACTCTGCACATGTCAAACATATAGATACAGCAATAACTGAAATAGGCTGTATAGTTACCGGATGTCTAAAATTTACACTAGCTGAAAAAATATACCCCATAATCGGCATAGCGTCACCAGAGATACGAAGAACTGTTGCATCAGAGATAGAAAGAAAGAAACAGGTAAATAACCCACGCTGCTATGTCAGACGTCAGGTGCAGCACCTAAGACTAAAGTCAAGACGAAGTTTCTTACAGTCAACCTAGCCCCTACAGACTAGTCCAGGAAATCAACGCATTGAAAGTTGGAATTAGCTGATACAGGTCCCCTTGATCGAGTTACAAGAGAAACCTGCGCCTACGCATCTCCTGCCCTACGCACCATGGAAGTCACCAAATAGACTTCAAACTGGTGTATTACGATGCAAGAAAAATCTGAAAACATGAAAATTCAGGGATGATGAAACATGCGAATGTGGAGTAAGTAACACAAGACCAGGACCATCTGCTGATCTACCTAAACCTCTCTGAGACTTGTAGCATGGATGACCTGCTGAGTGCCAGTGATGGAGCAATCCACCTGGCTGAATACTAGAAGAATGATGTGTGGTGGCGTAGTCCCTAGGACACGGAAAGTAAGTAGTCAAGACAACTGGAGGCAACTCAGGATGCAGTTATTAACAACAACGTTGTCTTCACCTGATAAACAAATTAGTATCGTGTTTTTTTTTTAATTATCACTTTTGTTTTGAATGCATCTTGCTTTCTATTTTTCCAGTGACACTCAATGGGATCTAATGGAGCATGCAGCCCAGACTGCAGTCGTTTTAGATGATGAAAAAGCAAACAAACTCAACTTCTCATTCAACTTTGACAAGCTCTTGTTAGACAAGCTTAGGATCTCCACAGATAACATCCATGGTAGCTTAGGGAGGACTTTGGCTGTGAAAAATTCAGGAGTTCAAACAGAAATTAATATGTCTTCCTTGGCAGAAAAGAAAGTTGTTGATGCTGGAGACGCTGCTTTGCTGAGTGCTCTGATTTCTCCTTCTTCGGGTGAAAGGATATTCCAGAATGGAGATGTTGATCAAAGTTCAAATAAAACTATTTCTTCTGCCATCAGCTCAACTGCCAGTACATTGCCAGATTTTCCATCAGTCGGTGGTGAAGACACTGTAACTTCTTCTGCCCTTGGTGCTTTCAACTCAATGCCTTTCTCAAACTCCACAGAGATAAACAATTGTGCTCCAGGACCACTGCCTCCACCACCACCACCACCACCTCCTTTGCCAGGCATGACTCTACCATGTTCTGTGCCACCTCCAGCACCACCTCTACCTGGTATGGGAGGACCTCCACCTCCTCCTCCACCTACACTACCAGGAATGGCAGGACCTCCTCCTCCACCACCACTACCAGGAATGGCAGGACCTCCTCCTCCACCACCACTACCAGGAATAGCAGGACCTCCTCCTCCACCTCCACTACCAGGAATGTTAGGACCTCCTCCTCCACCACCACTACCAGGAATGTCAGGACCTCCTCCTCCACCACCACTACCAGGAAAAGGTGGGCCTATGCCACCTCCACCACCACCAGGAATGGGTGGCCCACCTCCCCCACCATTTATGGTGGGCTCAGCACCAGCCCAGCAACAGTGGGGTACCCAGAATTCATCACTTCATCCGATCAGTACCCCACAGCCCAAGCACAAGATGAAAACATTCAACTGGTCCAAGATACCTGCTCAGTCTCTAAACAGTAAGTATCATACATATATCCTTTTATTTTTTTTGCTTTCACTTTATTTTTTTATTCCCCAAGGCGTTGTACGTTGCACTATGTTTTTATTTTGCGTGTGTCGGCCCAGTACATTCAACTTTGGCATGCATTTTATGTAAGGTCTGCTTCCTGTTGCATTTTTAAAGAGTTTGCTTCCCTCTGGGTAACGCCCGGTGCTGTTATGGGGAGCTTTACTGCTCGCTGATCAACTCTGTACGAATTCCGTATCACACCCGCCATGATTTCATTGGTCTGATGAGTAAACTATGAGTCGGAGGATAGTGAAATTTTGCAAACTTGATGGTTGGTATGTGCTGTTTACACCAGAAGTGATGTCATCATGCACATCGTACGTATGTTCACTTGGTGCAGTTTGGTCCTGTTTCATTTGAACACGACTTAAAGAACCAATTGCAGTAATTGATCACATCATGATGAAAAATCACCAAATGACTGTGAATTAAATAGCATTTCTTAACATCAATCAAGGTTCGGCATATCATATCATCCATGATGTTCTCCAATTACGCAAAGTGTCTGAAAGTTTGGTGCCATTGCAGATGACCCCAGAATTTAAACACGGTTCATGAGTGGCTACAAACACATGACCACAAAACTATTTTCTCTAGAGGATTCCATGCACAATGTAGGAACTGAGGAAACTTGCATTGAATGTTGTAGAAACTACACGGACAAATTATGCTGTTGTGTGCCACTTTTTTAAAATAAATTTTGAAAGCATATGTTATTTATCTTCTCATTTCTTCTTTGTCGGAATTTGATCTGAAAAGGATATTTTGACGTGTCGTAATTTACAAATTTACCAGATAATTTACAAAGATGATAGTGGGATTCCAGAATTACAGTTATGAGGAACGACTCAGAAAAACCGGCCTACAGTGTCTCGAAGAGAGAAGAATTTGTGGTGACTTAATACAGGTTTATAAGATGATCAGAGGAATCGATAAATTAGACTATAACAAGTTTTTTAAAATACAGCCACCTACAATAACACGAGGGCATAGCTACAAGCTGACTAAAGAGAGGTCCAGGTTAGATATTAGGAAATATTTTTTTAGTCAGAGAGTGGTGTCTGCTTGGAATGCATTGCCAGGGGAGGTAGTGGAGGCAGGGACAGTTAATGCATTTAAGAATAAACTGGATGCGCATAGCTTTTAGAGTAAGGTGATGTAAATGTAACTGGTTGTATACAGACTCTGCAGGGTCTTCTAAACCAGTATAAAGACGTTAAGTTATAGTGAGGCTATAATATCTTTGACTTTTGGCCCAACACATTCGATTTCAGCTGACTTTTTTAGTACTGGGTTCGCTTTTGTAATGCGATACCCATCCCTTGGCTAGACTGCACTAGTGACTAGAACAGCTTGTTTACAGGGCTGCTACGTGAAGGCTGAATGAAATCTTAAGTTAGCTATTGTTTGCTGAGCCTGATGAAAGCAGTCAGCTATCAGTTGCTGGCTGCTGTCCTCTCATGTACTGCTGCATCTTGACTCCCATGTTTTCATTTGAAACATCATCTTATAATATGACCTCAGGGAGGAAGACTAATATCTGGTCTGGCAAACATACTGATCAGACGTCTTAGTCAGGGTCAGACAAAATATACTGATCAGACGTGTTAGTCAGGGTCAGACAAAATATACTGATCAGACGTGTTAGTCAGGGTCAGACAAAATATACTGATCATACGTGTTTAGTCAGGGTCAGACAAAATTTACTGATCAGACATGTTAGTCAGGGTCAGACAAAATATACTGATCAGACGTGTTAGTCAGGGTCAGACAAAATATACTGATCAGACGTGTTAGTCAGGGTCAGACAAAATATACTGATCAGATGTGTTAGTCAGGGTAAAACAAAATATACTAGCCAAGACTTCCACCTTGACTTCTATGTAGTCCTTCCTGGAAATAGACTGTTCTTTTTGGCAATCTGGTTAACGAGATGGCAGATCAACATGATCCCTGTAGTAGTGAGCAGCATGCAGATAAAGTCAAGCAAAGTACACCTGCCCAGAGGACCCTGGTCTACCTTCATCAATATGCTGGGGATGTGAGGAAAGCTACTGCAACCAGCCACTAACGTCCTTTTCAGAGAGCACAAAAAGAGTAAACCTACTCATTGTGGACATTCACAGCAACAACATAATATGTTCTCACTGCCATATCCATAGGGCACCCCAACAATAAATGCAAATACCATGGCCAAGACTCAAATCAGAAAGAAAAATGCTATTAATGGGCCTCTCAAAGATCACAAAAACTTTGCCATTGCAATGCTCATTAGCTCTGAATCTGGGGATCAAGATGCTGAGCAACACATGAGCTGCAGTGGTCAGCGACCCATAGCTGACTGCTAGCGTCAGGGCCAGGGAACCAGAACTGTAAAGACTCTTCTAGACCTCCACGGGTGATCCTGGATAACAGGCTGCAGCAGGGCAGACTGGCTAAGGAGAAGGGATCAAAGAGGAAATGCTAACCCGGTACTCAAAAAATGCTTGCTGAAGTCAGATGTTTTGGACCAAAAAGTGCAAATATCGCAGTCAATCTGTAAACTATGACACAGCGCATTCTGTTCTCTGGACTACGTTCTGCAGTTAAACCTGTTCAGGGTTAGGTAACGGAAGATTAAGAATGAACGAAGCCAAGCAGCCAGCTCTGAATCTGAAACACATGTAAATTCCTTATCTTGAAACAGATTGTGAACGCATGAACAACTCAGAAACCTTAGTTGAACAATAGCAGGAATATCTAACACTCTATACGGTGTTATGCAATAAATGTACATTCACGAACGAGGCATTAACTGAGAAAGGGTCTCGGCATATCTTCTTCTTCTTCTTCTTCTTCTTCTTCTTCTTCTTCTTCGTACGCTGTCAGACGTCAACCTTTATTTTTTCGAAAAAAGCAGCGGTCATCCTGAGGCTGTTGATACTGCATAGAGCTTGTCTAGTGTTGCCACTGGTGATGGCCACATCTGCTTTCTCTGATCCTCGTATGTCGGGCAGTTTTGCAGCAGATGTTCAGTGGTAATTTTCCCAGTACCACATGTGCATTCGTCAGTGCCACCTATCTTCAGTTTATTGAATAGGTGGCACCTCAGTCTATTGTGGCCAGTGCGAAGTCTGAAGACCACGATCTGCTCTCTTCTGTTCAACTGGTAATAGGCATCGTTTTTTGTGTAGCCAGTATGTTCTGTTTCCCATTTGGTCATGTATCTGGCCCTAATAAGCCTTTTTGACTCTTCGTATGTCACACTAGTATCTGGTTGTGGTAGTCTTGCACCTTCTTTTGCCAGTCTGTCTGCCTCCTCATTGCCTTGGATGTTACAGTGGGATGGAACCCACTGTACCACTACTCTTTTTGGTGCGGACTGCTGGCATAGTTGACAGAGTACTGCTCTTAAATCATTAAGTTAGTATTCTTCTGGCTTTTTAGTGCTGCATATCTAATTAAACAACACAATATTATTACCGCTAAAGTAGGGAGATAATGCGCTTGTCTCCTAAGAAACAAATGTAGCCTAAGCATGAAAGGTGTGTGTTCAAAACTCGTAAATTTCAAGCGACCTCCGATCTCAGAGGAGATAGGATCCTACACTTAGTCCTGTCTGAGGTGGACGATTAACATGGATGTCTTATGGGCACACTATTCATGTCAAAAAAACCTTTGGCAGTTGAAAATTGAAAGGAGTAGAAAGTTTGCCACTGTTCAGACAAATCTTTAGAAAAGTAATTAAATTTCTGTAAATATTTAAATTCCATTTACTGGGTTCTGTTCTTGGTCTTGCTTTGTGTAATTTTCCTAGTTTGTTTTAGAAAGCCATTTTTGGGGGGACATTCACCTTATTTCTCTATTCCCCAAAGCAGTGTGCGTTGCACTATGTTTTCATTTGCACCTGTCGCCCAGTGTATCTGACTTCAGCATGCATTTTATATAAGGGTATGTTTCCTCCTGCATTTTCTATTGGGAGTGAGCCAGCACCTTCGGGATGTAAGCCGAGAAACTTAACCACTTGCCCACGCTGCCCCAGAAAGCCATTGATCTTCAGCATGTGGTGTCTAAGCCAAATACCTGTAACAAGTGCTGTGTGCAAAGTCGGAAAATGATGCTCTGATCTAACCTTTTCATACAACTTAACAGAGTCCAACCAGAACATAGTCTAGAGTGTTGGCTGTGCACACATCCCGATGAAACTGTGTCTGGCGCTTTACAGTGTAAGAAAAGAGCTTCTTCTTCTGAGGCCACACAAATGGAACACTTTGTACAAAACTAACCAACAGCACACAAACACTTGCAGATACCCCTATATGGCATTGGGCTAAAGGGAAGGAGCCAACATGCTGCTGAAACAATAACCAACCAACCATCTTTAACATATTCCATACTTTTTCATTTCCTGAGATTTCCTTGATTTTTTCTTTTTCTTATCTCTCTATCTCTCTGTCTCTCTCTCTCATTCTTTCTTTTTCTCTCTCTCTCTCTCTCATTCTTTCTCTCTCTCTCTCTCTCTCTCTCTCTCTCTCTCTCTCTCTCTCTCTCTATCTTTATCTTTCCTTCTGTTTTTCTTGCTTTTTACCCTCTCCATTAATTGAATAATTAATAGTGAACCACAACTGTCTATCCACAAACATTATTTTTCACCACAACCTCTTGCTCTTTGCAGGTTTATATTTGTTAATGTTTAGCAAATGAACTTTTGTTTAGTCTTTTCCATGTAGATCATTTAAATTTGTTAGCTGTATCGTCTATATTGTCCTCTGTCCCAGACAAAAACCATGTGGTTAATATGTAAGTGCCATTTCTTTGTTATGATCAATAATGGGATATGTAAATATTTGTAACTACTAAATGTGTTTACACTGGTTTAGAAGACTCTGCAGAGTCGGGATGCAATTCGTTTCTTTTACATTCACTTGATCTAAATATATCTATGCATGTCCAATCTATTCTTAAATGCAGTAATTGATCATGCCTTAACTATTTCCTATGGCAATGCATTCCAAGCATTTCTAGCTCTATGACTAAAAAATATTTCTTAATATCTAATCTAGATCTATCTTTAATTAATTTGTGGCTGTGCTCTCTTTATCTTGTAGGCGGCTGTGTTTTGAAAAAAATCTTGTTATAACCAAATTTATCCTTTCCATTGATTATCGAATAAACCAGTATTAAATCACCTCTCGAATAAACCAGTATTAAATCACCTCTCGAATAAACCAGTATTAAATCACCTCTCGAATAAACCAGTATTAAATCACCTCTCGAATAAACCAGTATTAAATCACCTCTCGAATAAACCAGTATTAAATCACCTCAAGTTCTTCTATTTTCTAGGCCGGTTAGTTTTAGTCTCTCCTCATAACTGTAATTTTGAAATGGCACTGTCAGTTTCATCGCACTTCTTTTGACTCTTTCCAACATGTTTATATCCCTTCTATGATAAGGACTCCACACTTCTAAACAGGACTCCAATCTAGGTCTAACTAATGCTTTGTACAGTTTGACTATCACTTCCTTGTTCCTATGTTCAATATTTTTTTAAATCATATCTAACATAGCATTTGTCTTTTTCACTGCGACCTGGACTTGCTCACTCACATTACCTGTATGATCTATTATAACCCCTAGGTCCCTTTCTTTTTCTATCTTTTTAATATTGTTCTCTCCCATTCTGTAATTATGTTCCATGTTAGATCTACCCATGTGGATAACGGTACATTTATCTACATTTGCCAGCTCTCAGACCATTGCCAAATTTAATCTAAATCCTACCACAATATATCCACTTCTTCTTTAGAGGAAACACTTCTGCATAGTTTTTTATCATCCACAAATTTTGCAATCGTGGTAAGTGTAATATTGTTTGGTAATAGAATTCATTTGTTTTGTTAACGAGATATTTAATGCAATACTTCGTACTTTCTTGTTTTTAATTCGTAAATATTTCTCGTCAGAGGAGGATAATGTCTGGAAGGAAGTCCTGGAGATGGAAGATTCAGTGGTTGTCCATTATGATAAAATAGAACAGCTATTCTGTCAGAAGACAGAAGATACCACAAAGAAGGACGAGCCACTCAAAGTAAAAGCCAGCACAGAGGTATAGCAATCCTCCATTCAATCAATCAATCTCTTCCTTTATCACTCATATCAACTTCTTTTTTAGAGGTTCCAGAAAATACATCACACGTGAGTTCAATTCAGTTCAGTTCAAGTGCCGTTTCCACATCGACGGTCGGGCACAATGATCTCCAATGTCCTCTGTCTCTTGTCTTGTTGGTACAATCTGTCAAACTGTCTCTTGCTTTAATGGTGCAATAGTGCAATCTACCAAGCTGTCTCTTGCCTCAATGGTAAAATGGTGTAATCTGTCAAGCTGTCTCTTTCTTGCCTTGATGGTACAATCTACCAAACTGTCTCTTGCCTTGATGGTACAATCAGCCAATCTGCCTCTTACCCTGATAGTACAATCTACCAAGCTGACTTTTGCTTTAATGGTGCAATCTACCAAGCTCTCCTCTTTTGTACATTCTTCAACATGTAGTGTTATCTACCTCTGGCAAGCCCACCCTTCCCCTTTCCATCCAGTATTGTTTTTAACATGGTCTTTTTATATGACTAAAATATTTTAGCTGTCTAACTTTGATTTCATCTATCAGGATCAGTAACAAGGAACACACAAACTTAACAATGCACAGTATGGCGTAGCATGATGTTGGGTGTCCTCATCGATGAAGACAGACGAATTTATCATTTTTACCAAGGGTTTTAAATAAGTATTTATACCACGAGTGGCATTAAAATCAAAATGGGACTTTTTGTTCTAGTTCTATCTTAATGTGTTATTGCATGCTGGAACCACTATCATTAGTTAGGGGCACTTATGTCCTATTAGTGCTAAGTGGCCTACTAGCATGGGTCAATCACGTGACAGATAAATTAAAATGGTGGACAATTAGTGCTTGCATGGAATAGCGTGTTGTGATGAATTTTCTTGTGACAGAAATCATAAAATGCGAATATTTACAGAGGACTGCAATTACAATATGGTGATGAGACACTCAGCCGTAGTAAGACATTTGAAGAATGTAAACGTTTTAGCGAAGGCTGTACATCCGTGAGTGATGATTCCAGCCATAGTCGCTCTCAACGCACCAGTCATTCATGTGAATATCAAGATTGTGGAATGCCTTATCCTGGAAAATCAACGCATAATCTCTTGCGAAATTGCACAAGAGAAGTCTTTCTCTGCATACGGTGATTTCCATCTATTTTGGACCCCTAACAGAATTTCTGGGAGGTCAGCATTTCGGCACTGATGACGAAGTGAAACGGCTGTCCTAGATATTAGTTCAGACATACTGAAAAATTTTTCTACACTGAATATTTTCTAGCATTACTTAAATGCTGGGATAAGTGCATATCCTGGGGGAGGAACCTACCTCCTACCAGGCGCGTCAGCAGGGTTGCGGATTGCTGAAAAGCCTCCTAATTTGGAAAAGCCTCCTAATAAATAAGCAGCCGTGGACAAAACGGGTCGGCAGGCATGGAGGCTGTAAGGAGGTAGCCCCTCCACTATGCAAAGTCACAACAGGCTAATCACCTGTTTGTCTTAAAAAAAAACGATTACAAGTCAAAACTTAGAGAAAACCGGACTGACCTCAACGGCGACGAACAGGCGAGAAAAAAGGACCACGATTTACAGAACATGGAATGTACAAAGTATAAACAGAAAAGAACATGAACTAATAAAGGAGATGAAGAGAGCAAAATTGACAGTCCTGGCACTTACAGAAACAAAGAAAAAGGGACGGCATTCTGGACCATGACGGCAACATGCTATACTACAGCGGAGTTCCCATGAGTGAACGAGCCAGAGCAGGGGTTGGATGTATAGTGAATAGTAACAACAAAGCAAACATTAAAGGATGGAAGTTCATTTCAGAACGACTGATGGTTCTAAGTCTACAAGAGGAGGATAGTCAAATGGATATCGTCACTGTGTATGCACCAAACGAAGATGAGAGCACTGACATAAAAGATGAATTTTATGAGCTCCTTCAAAGGACCATTGACGATTGCCATAATGAAATACTTCTCCTTGGAGACTTCAACGCAAAAGTTGGAAACGACAATTCTAGATGGGATGGAGTGATCGGTAGGTATGGAGAAGATGTCTTAAATGACAATGGAAAACGACTGCTGAGATTCTGCAGAGAACAAAACCTTGTCATTACAAATACAAGGTTTCCACACAAGCGTATCCATGCCTACACAAGATGCGAGCCGGCAAGAAATGAAAGATCTATAATTGACTATGCGATAGTGAGGAAAACTAATTTCAAGTATGTAAAGGATGCTAGAGTGTTCAGAGGACCAGAGATAGGAAGCGACCACTACCTAGTTAAAATAAAGAGAGAAATTGAAAAACACTATCCAGCCAGGCAACACCCATCAGCAAAAATGAAACATAATACACGAGGAGAAAATAAAATTAAGGCTTACAAACTACGAGAACCAGACGTTAAGAGGAGATACCAAGGGCTCATAACAACAGCAATAGAAAGGATAGAAGAATCTGAAGAAGATTTGGAAATGCTCTGGGTAAAATTCAAAGACATCCTCAAAGATGCTGCAGCAGAGGCATGCGGTCAAACCAAAGAAGGATGGAAGAGAAAGAGTACACCATGGTGGGCAGAAGAAGTGAAAACAATAATAAAAGAAAAAGGCATGGAAGCAGTACCTAGGGGCTAGGAATACAGAAGGACAAACAAAGAAATATAAAGAATATGTAAATTTTAGAACAGAAGCAAAGAAGACTGTGCTCAAGGCCAAACAGAAATCCTGGGAAGAATTTGGAGAGAAACTGGAAAATAATGCTGGAGAAAACCAGAAACTGTTCTACAGGACCTTAAAGAACATGCGGAAAGAAAAGGAATGCTCCCTGAAATTTGTTAAAGATAAACAAGGTGTTGACCGCTCCAGAAGAGGTAATGAACAGATGGAAAGAATATTTCTCAGATCTCCTTGGAGTGGAGGAAAACCAAGCTCTGGAAGTAACAGTCCCAATTCAAGAAGAGGGAGCCATGGAAGGAAACGATAATATCACAATGGAAGAACTAAAGGCAGCATTGGAGAAAATTAAGATTGGTAAAGCAGCAGGACATGATGGTATAACACCAGAAATGGTTAAATACATGGGAGCGGCAGGAGAGATACTATTCATGAAGATTCTCAAGGCAGCTTGGCGCCACAAGAAGATACCAAGAGACTGGGAGGTTGCAATAATAATACCAATATTTAAAAACGGCGACAATTGACAATGTGAAAATCACAGAGGTATTTCCCTTCTCAGTGTCCCTGGGAAAGTCTACTCTAGGATTCTAGAACGGCGATTAAGAGGTCTAGCAGAGCCAAACATAGATGAAACTCAATGTGGGTTTAGGGCAAACAGAAGTACTCAAGACCTTATCTTTACACTCAGACAGCTAAGTGAAAAGGCTCTTGAATATGATAAAGAGATGCATCTCTGCTTTTTGGATTTGGAGAAAGCATTTTATAAAGTTCCTTGGTACAAACTCTGGGAGTGCCTGACAAGGAAGAACATCCCAGGACCCCTGATCTCTGCCATACAGAGTTTCTATAAAACATGCAGAAATTATGTGCAGACATCAAATCAAAAGTCAGGAGAGTTCAAGACCACTAGCGGAGTAAGACAGGGGGACATTGTATCACCGTGCCTTTTCATACTCCTCATGGATGAAGTCATCAAAGCCTGCAAGGAACGGACAAAAAAGTATGAAGTAGGGTACTGGAAGATGAGACCAAGTTACATATCGGAACTAGCATTTGCAGACGATGTGGCCCTGATCACGAAAACCGAAGCACATCTCCAGATCAACTTGCAGGTCTGGGAAGAAGAATTGAAGAAGAGAGGAATGCACATCAGCAACTCCAAAACAAAAACCATTGTGATCGCCAGAGATGAAAAAAGACATCAGATAACCCTGGGAACACGAGCACTGGAGCAGGTCAGCAACTTTAAATATCTAGGAGTGGTAATAGACAGCAGGGGAGGAATTAAAGAGGAGTTAACTGCACGAAGGGCAGCAGCATGTAGACTGTTCCATGCAATAAACAGGTTTCCTCAGTAGAAGAGAAATAAGCAGGAAAACAAAGATGGATGTATACCGCTCGACCTATGTGCCTGTCCTGACATATGGATGTGAGTCATGGGCAATGATTACAGCCCAAGAAAGGCAATTACAAACTTTAGAAATGAGGTACCTAAGAAAGGCGGTTCAGGTGACGAAAAGGGACAAGATCCGTAACCAGACAATACGTAGAAATCTTGAAGTTCAACCCCTGCAGACACAAGTGGAGCAGTCCCAACTACAGTGGTTTGGCCATGTCTGTAGAATGGAAGAAGATCGGATACCAAAGCGGTCATGGGAGATCAAAAGTCAAGGACGAAGACCCCGAGGACGTCCCAAAGTACGTTGGGAAGACAACATACAACAGTCCCTAAGTGATAGAGGGCTGGATTGGAAAGAAGCCAGGAAGAAAAATGGCAGATAGAGCAGTGTGGCGTTCTCTTTGGCAAACCTCTACACCTCAAGGTAGAAGAGGAGCGGCTAAGTAAGTAAGTATAAGTGCATAAATGTTGCAGGAGATTATATAGAAAAATAAATGGCATTTTTACTATTTAAAAAAAAAAATGTTTCATTACAAAAATAGTCCAGGTTTGACTTTAGTGTGTCATGGGCATGTTCCTAATCTGGCAGGGGCTAATCTCTCCCAGGCAATGTGTTTGTCTATCACTGACCTGTTTGTATATTTCACAGCAGCACCAAAACTGGTACTGTCACTAAATACAGCAATGGGTGTCAATCTCTTGAAGTTCAGCCATGTGCACTGTACTGTGGAAATTTTACAAATTGTTGTATGGCAATAAATTTGAGTCTTTTCCAGATTTCTGTACTACGTCTCCACTACTTTTTTCCCCACAACACAAGGGGAAATTAAAAATTTAAGCACGTTTCTATAATATTTCTACATAACTAATATTGAATATTAACAAAACATGTTTGATTAGACAATAATAGCATTTTAAATGTACAAGAAAATTGCAAATAATGAACTTTTAACAAAATACATAGTAGAACCAAAAAAATAACAAATACAAAATCATTTTTGATCTAGATTGGCTTGCAGACACCAACAACACCCCCTTACAGAATTAGGTCCTTGGACTACAGGTTGAGAAACTCTATTTTAGAATAAATGACTTGTAGCCAGTTATTACAATATGTGAAGTGTTTACAAAGAATATTCTTTAATAAATGTATTCCCCAGGTGAATCTACTTGACATGAAGCGTAGCATGAATGCCAACATCTTCCTAAAGCAGTTCAAAGGGTCTCATCAGGACATCATACAGATGATCAAAGATGGTGACACTGTCAAAATTGGGGCAGAAAGACTGAGAGGATTACATAAAATACTGCCTGACAAAGATGAGGTCAGACTAGCCACTTTAAAAAAAACTGTTTTCCTGCATGTTGTTGATCTGCACATATGAGACTCTAGTTGTCTGAGCATCTTCACTCAAGTGTTAGTCCTCATGTGTTCTTTGGCATCACAGTATTCTCTTCCATTTTGTGTTTCAAACCTACGCACGTTGAACTGTTGTGATTCATTTCGAGAGCATTTTATGTCCATTTCAACATTTCTTTCTATAATCTCCATCTTCAATGGATGCTATATTTTCTTTGAGAAGTCTGTTATTACATTTGATCATCTCATGTAAACCATGTCGAGAAGCTCTCAGTTCATCTGGTGCGATGAACGCAGGCAGTACAGTCATCTCCACCATCTGTCTCAGCCTAAGTCTCTCTAGCAGCAAGTTTTGGATGACCAAATCAAAAGCCAGAATCATTTCTAAGGACTTGTACCGCCAACACAGCAAATGGCTTGTTTGCTGGTGGCCAGTGGCAATATTCATCTCCCATTGTAAATCGCAGAGGTTGAAGGGACTCATTCTGGACAGAGCACTGCTATCCCTCCTCGGGGAAGCTGGCATTGACTGTGCTGGGTGTAATCAGCATTCTTCTGTGCTGAGGGTCCCTAACTCAGTATTTCACAGAGCCGAGGGGCCAAACACAGAATTTCTCTCTGCTATCATGGTCAGACATGGACTCTCCTCAAGGCACAAGAAAGAAAAATCATGGTATGCCAAATGAAGTGTTTGAGAAAGTCTGTTTGGATCACAAGACTAGACAGAGTATGAAATTAAGTAATCAGACAGTAGGGGGGTGCAATACTAGGCATGGAGTACATAGAAAGGCAGAGAATAAAATAATTTGGACACCTAATAAGAATGTAACCATAGTTACCAGCTGCTCATATCTATAATACCAGACATCAGGGTTGTAGAGTAAGAGGCAGACCATGATAAAGGTGAATAGATGTTATCAGTGAGACACTGAAGAAACACAGAATGACAACAACATTAGTGACAAAGATGGCATTTGGCAGAAAACTACACCTCCCCACATCGTCTAACACAAGTGGATCAAAGATGAGGATAATGATGAATGTCTACAGTGACTATATGTTACAAGATCCTGAAAGGTCAGTAGAGAATAGTGACATTGCAATCTGCCCGGCATGGTGTAGGAGGCAATTTTAAGGAGGATTGGATATGGAGCCTGCAACACCATTATGTAGAAACTATACGCCACAAAACAAACCAAATAAAAATGGAAAAAAATAAAACATAATTTTTCTGATTGTTGAGAGTACAACTTATTGCATATGTAAGGATATTTGTAGCTCGGTGTTTCTCATAACTTAACTTAACTTAACTTAACTTAACTTAACTTAACTTAACTTAACTTAACTTGACTTCACTCAAATTAACTTCATTAAACTGGCTTAGAAGAAACTGCAGAGTTTGTATACAACCAGTGTCCTTTACATTCACTTGATCTAAAAATAACTATATGCATCCATCTATTCTTAAATGCATTAATTTACCCTGTCTCCACTATTTCCTGTGGCAATGCATTCCAAACATTCACCATGATTTTGTTATGCTTAATTATATTTCCCTTTCAGTATGTTTGTTTCACTTACAATGATGATGTTCCTACCTTCACTTTTCTGTGACTAAGAATAAGCTATTAGATGATCAGGGTTAGAGCACACTATGACAGCAAGAAAATAAAATTTAAAATAAGATGGGGTTGCGGAGGTACTGTGGATTAAAATAAAGTGTCTAAAAACCTGTAAAGGTGTGGTTTAGATAACGCACTGAAACAGAAAAACAAGAGTGAGAGTTATTTTATGTCCAAAGGGCTTTTTCGTGTCTGTTTTTAACTTCTGATAGCATGGAGACTAGTCCACACATGGAACATTTGCTAAGTATAATTTTATATTGTTTTTAACTTAAAAACTTAACTTAACATCTTTAAACTGGTTTAGAAGACTCTGCAGAGTCTGAATACAACCAGTTTTCTTAACATTACCTTGCTCTAAAAGCTGTGCTATTCCAATTTATTCTTAAATGCATTAACTGCCCCTGCCTCCACTACCTCCTGTGGCAGTGCATTCCAAGCATGCACCACTCTCTAACTAAACAAATATTTCTTAATATCTAATCTTGACCACTCTTTAGTTAATTTGTAGCTATGCCCTCTTGTTCTTGTTGGCGGTTAATTTTGAAAAATTTGTTATAGTCTAATTTATTAATTTTTCTGATCATTTTATAATCCTGTATTAAGTCACCTCGATTGCTTCTCTTTTCTAGACACTGTAGACCGGTTTTTCTGAGTCTTTTCTAATAACTGTAATTCTGGAATCCCACTATCAGCTTTGTTGCTCTTTTTTGTATTCTTTCCAGCATGTTTATATTCCTTCTATGATAAGAACTCCACACCTGTACACAGTACTCCAATCTAGGTCTAAGTAATGCTTAATACAGTTTGACTATCACTTCCTTGATCCTATGTTTAGTATTTCTTTTTTTTACACCTAATATTGCATTGCATTTTATATGCTCATATCTTCTTTTGATATATTCATCTCTTCTTCCATGATGTATTAGCTCATATGTGCATTGTCTATAGTCAAGAAGAAAATATTTTAGTGGTAATGTAGATATCATTTCTTGTTTCTATTCCAGTACAGTATCTGAACTAAACCGATACATGCGTTTAAACAATAGGAAAACAAGAACAAAAAGCAGGAAAAATAAACACAAATGGTCAAAGTTTGATTATATCTGGCCATTATTAAAATGTACAAAATTTATAGCATATTTTATTTAAAGTGTTTTCTTCTTTGATCAACTTATGCTTTGCTTCTAGCCCGGGGAGGTTCAGGGAGAAGAATGTGCGTTCAGGTCTTTGTCGGTCCTCCACAGCATATCAACTATGGACACTCCCACAGGTCAGACTGCCTCTCTTTAGTCTGTTTAAGTGGAGCAGTTCTGCAGGATGCATTCTGGTCTTAGCTTGGGTGCTCTGCAATTGCATGTGATGGAGTCTCTAAGACCAATTCTGTGGAGGTGGGCCTTGAGTCTGCAATTTCCCATTCTGAGTCTGAAGATCTTTGTCTGTCTATCTCTACCACGTTTGTCTATGCTGTCATTTTCTGGTTTGTATTTTTTGTGCTGATCTCTCTATTCCATCCACATGGAAAGTTATACGAGTGTCTCTGCTTCCTTATAGTTCTGTGGATGGTGAATCTGTTGTTCGCCACTTTTGGCTTTTTCAAGCTCATCTGCCGTCTCGTTTTCAAGGATCCCAGGGAAAGACTAACTTTACTTTTTGGGACAGCAACCCAATGTTATATTTTATTTCCAATGAGTCTATCTTGTTTTGTACATGATATGACTTGCAGTACTCTCCATTTTATTTCATGTTGAGAGTATCTTGTTTGAGGTTTGAGATGACTTGAAGTATGCTCCTAGAGTCTGTTAGAATTATTATTTTTCTTGTAGTTGCCTTTTGACTGATGAGAGTCTGAAATGAGTAACCAGTTGTTGATATCATCTACAGATAGAGTTGATCAAAAACTTTGATGGTGACAGGAGCAAGCTGGGAAATGCTGAAAAGTTTTACTCTGTTCTTTTAGGGTTATCAGGATATCAAATTAGGGTAAGCAAACACCAGCGGAATGTTTGAAAGGGTGAGGAAAAAAGTGACAGACCCCTCATGAATTATGTTTTCTTAATGTTCAATTTGAGCTGTCCCCTCCCTGCATGCACATCCTGCCTCTTGGTCTTTTGTTAAGGGAATCCAAAACAGAGATGGTCTCACAATGCTATCAAGAGCAGGCCTTAATGTGTGCATATCGAGCTCCATTGATGACCTTAAATATCTTGTTATTCTAGCAGGTACCTAGTTCTGGTTAATAGATAAACATTAGTGACCTTATTGTACCATCTCAGCAGATCAATCTGGCACAGACAATCATTGTTGAAAGTCTGTACTATCTTTATCACAGCTTTTGTAGTTTGCCAAATCTCAATACCCCAAACAGCATGCATTTCACATTAATTAATTAGAGTTTAAAACCTTCAATTTTGTATTTGAACCAACCATCCACAATGTCTATAAAGCAAAACGTAAAACCCTCTTCCATTTGTGAATTCTGATATCAATATTTCTTTATCTACCATTGTCAAATTCCCTTCAATACCATGAAACATGGTCAAATTTCCTTCTGTACCATGAACAATTTCCATTCTGTACCATGATCAATATCCCTTCTGTACCATAATCAGATTCCCTCATGTACCATGATCAATATCCATTCTGTACCATGGATCATGGTCAATTTTCCATCTGTACCATGATCAATATCCCTTCTGTACCATGATCAATATCCTTTCTGTACTATGGCCAAAATCCTTTCTGTACCATGGCCAATATCCCTTCTGCACCATGGTCAATATCCCTTCTGTACCATGATCAATATCCTTTCTTGTCCATGGCCAATATCCCTTCTGTACCATAGCCAATATCCCTTCTGTACCATGATCAATATCCCTTCTGTACCATGATCAATATCCCTTCTGTACCATAACCAATATCCCTTCTGTACCATGATCAATATCCCTTCTGTACCAAGGCCAATATCCCTTCTGTATCATGATCAATATCCCTTCTGTACCAAGGCTAATATCTCTTCTGTACCAAGGCTAATATCCCTTCTATACCATGGCCAATATCCCTGCTGTACCCTCTAGCTTGTTGATATTGCTCCCCAGATGTATGACCAATTCTAAAAAATAGTGTACAGAAAGTCATTTTCCAGCAAAATCTGACTGGCAGAATTCAACAGTTTTGTCCTGGTGTATGCGCAAACAATGGCGGGTACTAATGAATTTACATACCTGGGCAGCACGATCACATCAGAGGGATGTAGTGGCCTAGATATGTCAAGGCAGATCAGTCTCACCACTTCTGCAATGAACAAACTTCACCATGTGTGGAGTAACAGCAAGCTCTCCATTCAATCTAAACTTTGCATCTGCCAGTCATGTGTGTTTCCTGTACTTGTCTATGGCTCTGAGACATGGTAGTAAATAGTTTGTCCTTTGCAGGACGTCACTTCTTACAACCGCCAACCTGTTTGGTTATTATAAGTTTCTTGACAAAGGGGGGTAAGGTAGTTTGGCATTACTTTCCGTACATGGAGGAGCACCAAAAAAAACTCATGTCTGCCAAACTGGCGCGCGTGGGATTCAAACCGCGTGCATTTGGATTGTGAAACGGACGCTTCACCACTAGGCCATGCAACCTCCATCCTGCATAAATGTAACATATTGAGACTGAAGACCTTCTACATGGGAAATCAGAGACGTATCTTAAGAATCCACTGGGATGACTTTGTCAGAGAAAACTCGGATCACGACTACCTCTGCCTATTTGGCAAAATTTTGGGCCTTCCTCAGGGTGTCCTAGCCCATCAAATTCTTCAACAATCTGTCCTCTGTGTCAATGACCACCCACCATAGGATGCCCCAGCACATATCTTTGACAGTTGGCTGACAGGGTTTGGTAAAGTGCCGCTGCACTTAGATAAATCAGTGGTCAATCAATGCTAAGGGCCACTGACACCTAAGTGAACTTTGGTATGTACTGTTTATCAATCATATTTAAATTACTCTGAATCTGCCTGTGGTCTAGAGAGTATAATACTAATAACGAACTAAAATTCTAAAAAGGAAATATAATACTAAAAAGCAGCTAAAATTATAATCAACTAAAATTATAATAAGCAAATACAATTCTAATAAGCAACAAAAATTATTTTTTTTAAATTTAAATTCAAATGAGCAACTAAAATTCTAATAAGCAACTAAAATTCTAACTATAAAACGTAGACATTTCTTAAAATATGTGTTTAACGGTGGATTTATTTAATTGTTTTTAAGTGGGTTACCAAACTGTCACTACTTATTTGACATAGAAACAACTGGTAGAATTGTTTTTCAAAAAACATTATCAAAAAGTACATGTTGAATTGATCTGCTTGAATCTTTCAGGGGACTCAAGAAGATGATCAAAAGCATTTGAAAAAATGTTTACAACTTTTGTTTGTGCTTGCAGGTTGAAGGGATGCTGTTAAAAGATGACTTCCAGGTGGCCATGGGTTCTCTAAAACCAAACGTAGAAGTTGTGATCACAGCATGTCACAAGTTATTGGATAATACATCTCTGAAGGGATTTCTCAGATATGTGTTGCACGCTGGAAACTTCATCAACGCTGTAAGTAGAGAGTGTGTAAAACAAATTAAGTTGACCAAATATTTTGTCAGCGATTTATTTTGTATTGTTTCCTGGACTGTATTATTTTGCACACCATGTATTACAATTATTTGTATTATTTTTGCATAATACTCAGGATAAAAGCCTGTAGAGTATGGAGTAGCCATCAAATTTTTTTTATTTTTTATTTTTTATTTTTTTGCTTTTGCCTTATTTCTCAATTCCCCAAGGCGGTGTGCATCGCACTGTGGTTTTTATTTTGCGCCTGTCGGCCCAGTGCATCCGACTTCAGCATTCATTTTATGTAAGGGTCTGCTTCCTCCTGCATTTTCTAAGGGTTTGCTTCCCCGGGGTAATGGCCGGTGCTGTGATGGGGATAGAACCCAGCACCTTCTGGTTGTGAGCCGAGTCACTTCACCACTAGCCCTCGCCGTTCCCCCATCTAAGTTTGAAAAGAAGGTATCCAAATACTTAAGCTGTGAGGTAAAGGCAATTGCCTCTCAAGAATTGAAAGTTTGAAATGGTGGGGTTTTTTAATCCTGCTTGAATCCTTCAAGCATTTCCTGGTCTTAAGGAAGGTGGGACCAGGGACTAGTCATATTGGAGATTGATGGAAAAAACTTGGATCCTGTGTACACAATCTGCAAGTTAGAACTATTGGCATTGAAAATAAAAAAGTGCAAATTGTTAGCAGATGTCTTGGCAAAAATTATGAAGGTAATGATATTACTACCCAATAGTGGCCTGCGTGAAGGCCAAAAGGAAGTAGCCTCTTCATTATTCAATTCCTACCCAATAGTGGCTAGCATGAAAGCCAAAAGGAAGTACCCCCTTCATTATTCAATTCCTACCCAATAGTGGCCTGCATGAAAGCCAAACAGAAGTAGCCCCTTCATTATTGAAAGACACGACAAGCCAGTCACTTGTTTGTCTGTGCAATTTATTGCAATGGGTCTTAAGTGCCTAAGCAAATATTATTATTATGTACAAAAAAGGACTTCTGCTCCCACAAGAGTACAAGAGAAGTGATTCTGATATGAGATATTTCTCTTAACTCACTTCATAATTTCTCTTCTACCTCTAGGGAGGGTAGAGATACAAGTATTTAAGGAATCAATATTGTCACTATAATTACAGCATAACAGTCTTGTACTCTTCTGTTAGGGAGGATACGCAGGAAATGCTCTTGGCTTTAAGATGTCATCCCTGAACAAGCTCATGGACACTCGAGCAAACAAACCAAGAGTAACACTCCTGCACTACTTAGTGGAGGAGGCAGAGAAGGAACATGATGGAATAATGAGCTTTGCGGATGACTTGTCACAGACATTGACCGAAGCCAGCAGGTAAGACTTTCAAGTAATCTTTTTCAGCAGCTTTCTTCTTCTTCTTTGATCAACTGATGCTATACTTCTAGCCCAGTGAGGTTTACAAAGGAGAAAGCTTTTCGAGCATGGTCGCTCCCGCAGGATAGACTACCTCGCTGCTTTAGTCTGCATAAGTTGAGCAATCCTGCAGGACATGTTCTGGTGTTTCCCAGGGTGCTACGTAATTACACGTAGTGGTGTCTCTAATTCCCATTCTGTGGAGGTGGGCCTTGTCTACAATGCCCCTTCGAAGTCTGAAGATCTTTGTCTGCCCATCTCTGCAAAGTTTAACTATGCTGTCATTTTCTGGCTCACATTCTTTGTGCTGGTTTCTCCATCCGTCCACATGAATTGTTTAATGTGTAGCTTTGTTTTTTTATAGCTCTGTGGATGGTAAGTGTGTGCAACAAAGATGGTGCCATAACGGCTGCGAGTCTACAGTTCTCTTCTGTTTTAGTTCATTATGGATGCTGCCAGACCACGGATTTGCCTGGAATTCACACTAATCGACGACTTACACTTGTGTTCACTGAAACGTGTTGTTGTTTTCCATTTGGACTGGTTCATTTGTTTATTTTTGTGTGATTTCTTTTGTCCAATTATCCTAGTCTGGACATCAGCTATATGAATAGCACTATGCTTAATCCTGTGTCGTATTATCTTTGTTCACACTGCTAAACTTCAAGAGATTTTGCCCTAGCTGCAAACAATGTCAATTTTGGTGTGTGAAATTAGGACACGACTATAATGGACTGAACACAGCCGAGGGAGAGATGCCAAACTCACCTATTTGCTGGGTTATGTCCCTACAACCTGTTGTGATTATGGGAAAGGCACGATCCACAACGTTAGATGTCATCCCCCTCCACTGCCTTGCGGGATATCTGTTTACGAGAAAGACTTCGGGAGTGAACCCTGAGGAAATATCTGCATCCTGTGCTATCTCCAGTCATCTCAATAAATATCTTGATCTGGCCAAGGGTAGCTGAAGACCAGCGAGGGAGGTTGACAAAAGGCACAGTTTCTTCCTCACTTTAATCCAAATCACAGCGCAAGTCACCCATTTCAACAGACACAGCAAGAGACACGACTGTCTACACGGCTGAACAAAGAGAGTGGTCTTCATCACTTGTGATGGACGAACATTAAGTGTGTGCCACCACTTTCAGCTTTAATGGGCTTATATGTCTTCTATTTTTCCATGGATCCCACAGTGGGCCAAAATTCACTGTAGAACTAGATCTGGTTTTTGGGACAGCAGCCCAATGTTATATTTTATGGGAGAATCTATCTTGTTTGGGGGCTTGAGATGGCTTGGGGTCTGTTAAAATGACCATTTTCCTTATAGTTGTGTTTTGGTCTCTCTGCAGCTAATATTTTTATCTATAAATTTTTTTTTCTAAACAAAGTGTTTAACGGTCAACACAGCCACTATGGACTAGTCCTGGTAAATCCTGCATAAAAAAAAAGAATGGATAATCCCCTAGATTGAACTAAGGAAGGATCCTGCACCTTAATATGGAATGCTTTAAGCAACATTAACCTGAAGAAATGGGGATACAGAGATGATAAGGTGGATGACTGGAGCAATACCCAGACCACTTGATGATCTGCTCAAACCTTCTGGAAACATGCAATGGGGATGAGATGTTGAAGGGAAATGACAAGGCAATTCACGTGGCTAAACACTGGAAACAAGCAACGGGGATAACATGTTGAAGGGAAATGACAAGACAATTCACGTGGCTAAACACTGGAAACAAGCAACGGGGATGACATGTTGAAGGGAAATGACAAGGCAATTCACGTGGCTAAACACTGGAAACAAGCAATGGGGATGACATGTTGAAGAGAAATGACAAGGCAATTCACGTGGCTAAACACTGGAAACAAGCAATGGGGATGACATGTTGAAGGGAAATGACAAGGCAATTCACGTGGCTAAACACTGGAAACAAGCAATGGGGATGACATGTTGAAGGGAAATGACAAGGCAATTCACGTGGCTAAACACTGGAAACAAGCAATGGGGATGACATGTTGAAGGGAAATGACAAGGCAATCTATGTGGCTAAACACTGGAAACAAGCAATGGGGATGACATGTTGAAGGGAAAGGACAAGGCAATCTATGTGGCTAAACACTGGAAACAAGCAATGGGGATGACATGTTGAAGGGAAATGACAAGGCAATTCACGTGGCTAAACACTGGAAACAAGCAATGGGGATGACATGTTGAAGGGAAATGACAAGGCAATTCACGTGGCTAAACACTGGAAACAAGCAACGGGGATGACATGTTGAAGGGAAATGACAAGGCAATTCACGTGGCTAAACACTGGAAACAAGCAACGGGGATGACATGTTGAAGGGAAATGACAAGGCAATTCACGTGGCTAAACACTGGAAACAAGCAACGGGGATGACATGTTGAAGGGAAATGACAAGGCAATTCACGTGGCTAAACACTGGAAACAAGCAATGGGGATGACATGTTGAAGGGAAATGACAAGGCAATTCACGTGGCTAAACACTGGAAACAAGCAATGGGGATGACATGTTGAAGGGAAATGACAAGGCAATCTATGTGGCTAAACACTGGAAACAAGCAATGGGGATGACATGTTGAAGGGAAAGGACAAGGCAATCTATGTGGCTAAACACTGGAAACAAGCAATGGGGATGACATGTTGAAGGGAAATGACAAGGCAATTCACGTGGCTAAACACTGGAAACAAGCAATGGGGATGACATGTTGAAGGGAAATGACAAGGCAATTCACGTGGCTAAACACTGGAAACAAGCAACGGGGATGACATGTTGAAGGGAAATGACAAGGCAATTCACGTGGCTAAACACTGGAAACAAGCAACGGGGATGACATGTTGAAGGGAAATGACAAGGCAATTCACGTGGCTAAACACTGGAAACAAGCAACGGGGATGACATGTTGAAGGGAAATGACAAGGCAATTCACGTGGCTAAACACTGGAAACAAGCAATGGGGATGACATGTTGAAGGGAAATGACAAGGCAATCTATGTGGCTAAACACTGATATGGTGCATAAGATATGGAAAGTAAGTAAGATTTCTATTCTGTTTCTAAGAATCAACTTTACTGCACTCCAGACATACCCATTGATGTTCAGTCTCTCTCAGAAAATGTTCAAGGCTGTGGATACTAATGTTTCTTTAAGCCTGTTGGTTGTACACACTTCTACTTCATCCTGTCTTGGTAAAAGTGCACAGACTCTAGGTATTTAAATCAAAATAAAATTGAAACAGGTGTGGATAGGGGTTTCAGATATCTTGAAAAATGAAATGGAAACTGACTCAAAGGACCAACGTCACTGCATCATATCTGCTAAGTTCCTTTCATTGCTGATAAGGACTGAGCAGGAACTGTGTACCTCCTATGACAACTCCAAAACGGCCCCTTGACTTCATGAGGTACCCATTTACAGCTGGGTTGACTAGGAGAAGCACAAAAATCTATAAAATCCCTACCTGTGATGTGATTGGATCTTGGTAAGCTGGGATTGTAAATCAAGCTCACAATCCCTAAGCCACATGCTCTTTAAATAATGAATAAACTATTTCTTTGTGCACTGCCCATAATGTGTAATGGTATAGGTGGATAGATGAAATTATTTATTCTAAACCTGAAAAAGGTTGTTGTTGTTTGTGAATGCCTACAATGAGTAGATTACTCTTTTGTGCACCCTGAAAAGGACGTTAAGTGACGGGTTTCAGTAGCTTTCCCCACATCCTGAGCATGCTGATAAAGGTGGACCGAGGTCCTCCAGGCAGTTCTGCTATGCTTGGCTTCATCTGCGTATCACTCACTTCTATGGGGAGCACATAGATTCCTCACCTTGTTAGCAAGGCTGCCATGAAAACAGCCTGTTTCCAGGGAGGGCTACTAGGAAGCCGAGGTGAGGGTCTTAGCCAGTATATTTTGCCTGACCATACGTTAGTCTTCCTCCCCCCTGATAAATGTTAAACACTGTACTGTCTTGCAGGAGAAACAATACATTCTAAATCTGATAAATGTTAAACCCTGTATATATGGCAGGAGAAATGATGCACTCTAAATGATAAATTTTGAACACTGTATGCCTGGATAACAGAAACAATACATGCTGAATCTAATAAACGTTAAACACTATATGGTATTTTTAGGTTGACAGTGGACAACCTCTCATCAGAAATTCGTCAGCTTGAAGGAAATGTAAAACAACTCAAAGACAAAGTGTCCAAGTGTGATAAAGACATTCAGGAATATTTTGCAGAATTTCTCAAGGTAATTTGTCATAGCTAATGTTGACTTTTTCTTCTCTCTCGCTTTTGCAATAATTGTTTCTGTAGCAATATGTTTTACATAATGAGGTTGCTAGCCCTGTGTTACAGCTAATCACATTATCCTCATCGTCATCTGGCACATGTGCTGTATGCGAGGAACCCAACAATATTCTGTATGCATCCCGATCTTTTGCAGTACTGTACCAATGCAGCCTTATGTCTTTGGTAGTCCATCTCACAATTATATAGGTGGGCGACCTCGTTTACGTGTATAGGCATATGGTCACCAAAACATTGCTATAAGTGTCCATCTATTGTCAGACATGCGTACCACATGTCCAGCCCAACTATGTTTGCATGATATCATTGCTTTCTAGATGTACCAAAACAAAGTTTGATGTCGAATGTCTTCGAAATCACATCGTTATTTTCTGGGTGACTGCTTCTCTGCATCTGTTTTGCGCAAGTTCCACACTTCGCATTCATAAATCATTGCTGGAATGACCATGAACTTGAAAGTGTGTGCTCCCGCCGCGTGTCTTTCATCTCTGTCATACTTATAACCATTTTAAATGCTGTTGCTTGCTATTCATTTATACATTTTCTTCATCTTGAGTAGTCCTGTAGGCTGGTAATGGATCATGCCTCCACTACTTCTTGTTCATACAAGTAAGAGTCCTTTGTTCAAACTATGCATGTATTAATTTCACTCTATCAAACATTCCAGGATGCAGAGAATAAGATTAATGTAGTACAAGGCAAGATGTCTGAAATCAGAGAGCTGACGGCCAAGTTAGCAGCCCACTTTTGTGAGCCTGAGAAAACATTTAAACTGGAGGAATGTCTCAGTACATTTAACACATTCTGTCAGAAAGTCAAGCAGTGCCAAAAGGTAAGTCATTTTTGGTTTTCTTTACTTTTTTTGTAACATTTTCTGAATGTGAATGATGTACATTTATTGTTTTGTTAGGAAATACAAAATCTAATGCAGTTTCCTGTCAGCTCTCATCATTACTAAGGCACAAACACATTCCAATGAAAACAAAAAGACAGCTGATAAATAGTATTTTAATTTTTTATATTATACTCTCTGCTACCAGTGTCAGACATGGACTCTCACCAGGGTACAAGAAAGAAAAATCATGGTATGCGAAATGACGTGTTTGAGAAAGACTGTCTGATTCAAAAGGCTGGACAGAGTATGAAATGAAGTAATCAGACAGAAGGTGGATGCAACACTATGCATGGAATACATGGAGAAGCAGACATTAAAATGGTTCAGACACCTGACAAGAATACAACCAAAATTACCAGCTGCTTGTATCTACAATACCAGACATCAGGGTTGCAGAGCAAGAGGTAGATCACGAAAAAGATGGATAGAAAGTATCAGTAAGATGCTGAAGAAACAGAATTACAACAATATTGGCTACAAAGCTGAAAACTACACCTCCCCATGACGTCTATCAACACAAGTGGATTGATGCTGATAATGATTTTAGGAAACAAACATTTTAAAGCGCCTACTTATTTTAAGAGGATATCTATAGTTTGCCTCTCAAGAAACAAAAGTGTGAAATGGTAGGTGTTCAAATCCCACAAATTTCAAGTGTTCCAAGTCTCATATGAGGTGAGATTAGTGCATAATCCTTTCAGGTATGGACAACAAATGCAGAGGTCCTGTGTACATGTTGTGCATCTGAAAAAACCCTTGGCGGATGAAAATTGAAAAGAACGGGCTTTTAGCTGCTGTCCAGATACAAATTTTAAAATTAACTAAATGATGTTCACAAGGAGTCAGTCCCGCCATCATGCACAAGAGACAACATGATAATCACCTGTTAGTCAGCACAGTCAATTGCAAGTATATACTAAAAGACCTCTAAAACTCCAAGTGCTGTTGTTGTTGTTTGTGAATGCCCATAATGAGTAGGTTACTCATTTGTGCACCCTGAAAAGGACATTAAGTGATGGGTTACAGTAGCTTTTCTCACATCCCAAGCGTGCTGATGAAGGTGGACTGGGGTCCTCGAGGCGGTTGTGCTATGCTTGTATTCATCTGCCTGTTGCTCATTACTACGGGGATCACGTTGATCCCTCACCTTGTTGGCCAGGCTGTCATGAAAACAGCCCATTTCCAGGAATGACTACAAGGAAGCCAAGGTGAGAGTCTTGTCCAGGATGTTTTGCCTGAACCTGACTAACATGTCTGATCAGTATATTTTGCCTGACCCAGATGTAAGTCTTTCTTTCCATCCTCCAAGTGTTAGAAGAGCAACGACTAAGAGACAAGTACTTATTTCTTCGGGATCTCGTTGGAACATGCACCTAAAACTGTCCCCATCAATTCCTATTTTCATCCATCTCCCAGTTACTTCTTTTTCCACTGTTCTTTATCATGTGTATTTTTGCTTGCTCACTCTTTTCCATCTCATTGCAGCTTTTTCATATGTTAACTTTTTTTTAAAGTTTCATATATTTACATAGACAATTCAAAATTGGATTAAATGTTTGAAGAAATAAAAAATATTTTGAATCGACTGAAACAATTTAATAAAAAAAATCTAAATAAATTTAAAGTACTTATAAAATAAATTACCAAAACTGAGGTGTTCTATTTTCAGGATAATGAGCAGCGCAAGATACAAGAAGAAAGGACAGAAAAACGGCGTGTGGAAAATGAAACTATGAAAGCCAGTAGAGGAAGTAAGTGAAAAATAAATTTTTGTTATAAAAATCATATTTATTTCAGGTTCACTGAACCAGCAGATCTGTAATCAGGACACACTTTGCAGTATTTTCCATAACAAGATAGCTGCCCCACAGCTACTGTCTCAACTCTGACAAAGTTTTGTATTGTTAGAGTAAATTATTAAGGACTGCCAGTACTACATGGGCAATTGCTTGTGAGATAGCTGGAGACAACAGAGAAGACTTAGCAATCATTAGTGACCTGCTCTTAGATGAAAATGAATTGCTTGTTTAACTTAACATTTTTATACTGGTTTAGAAGTCAGTGCAGAGTCTGTATACAATCCGTTTCATTTAGATTCACTTGATCTAAAGATAATCTACGCATCCAGTTTATTCTTTAATGCATTAACTGACCCTACCGCCTCAATTTCCTATGGCAATGCATTTCAAGCATTCACCACTCTGTGACTAGAAACTATATTTTCTGGTATCTGATCTGGAGCTTTCTTTATTTGAATTTGTAGCTCTGCCCTCATGTTACTGTAGGCGGCTGTACTTTGAAAAATTTGTTATAGTCTAATTTATCCTTTCGCTTGATTACCTTCAGGTCTATAATGCTGGTGGAGTGGGTTCAATACTTGTTTCCTCATTAATGCTATCCCTCCACTTTGACCTACACCAATTGTATACAAGAGATTAAACTTCCATGTCTTGTAATGTGTTATGTAGGGGCTTCATTTTCCATGTAGGTTTTGACAAGGCCTCAGCTCTCTAATTTCATGTTATTTTATAGGGAAAAATAAGAAGTTTCAGGGAAACAGCTGAGGTCTTTTCAATGTTTAGCTCTGTTCTGATTTCATATAGCATTGAGCTTCTTAAGTGCTGTTCACCCTTTTGTAGTATATTTCTAGTTTTAGTTTTCAAAATACATTTTCTTTTCAAGAATGTAGCACATGATATTCAACATTTGAAAATATGCTACCAGACATTATGTATATGTTAGAATATTTAGTTGGTGGTAGCAAGGCACTCGCCTCTGATAGTGATGAACGGAAACGGTGGGTGATCGAATTCTGCAAGTTTCAAGTAACCCCTGATGTCATGGGAGGTAAGACCAGAGTGACTGCATCCTGAGTTACCTCCAGTCATCTCAACCAATAGTCTTGCCACTGATCCCAGGTAACTCAGGACAAGAGAGTGAGATTGATGATCACCACATTCTCTCCCTCACTATAATCAAAATACAGCGCACATCACATTATTTAGGGAGATTGAGGTAATGTGATGAGTTCATTTTGTTTGAAGGATTCTTAATATACTATTAAACATAGGGGTCCTATGATTGTGATGAAATTGTGGTATAGTTCTGCCTTTTTTGCATTGTTTTTACTACAAGTGTTATGTATTGTAATGTTAGTTTAGTATCAGATTTTTGTTATTATTTTGTGATTTTCTTTGTATATTGACCAAATTTGTCTTGGATGTTATCCTCTGTGTAAAACTTACTGTGCAATAGTGCTATTACTGAAATAGTTGTCATTTTTAGTGAGAGGATTATAAATCCACAATGCACTGTATTGTAATGTGACCTACATTGTTCTCTTTTAGCACAGCCATTGTTTGAAGACATATTAAGCATTGACCTTAATCATTGAACTATATATACAAATACTAATTTTATCATTTATCATGGAGAACTTTATTTCTTCAATGTGTGACCTCTGTTTAGATGCTGACATAATTTTTTTTAAATTTTGATAAACAAAATCAATTTTACCAATCTAATTCAACCAAACTAATTCAAACTAACTCTGTACTTGATCACCATATCAGGAGAAAGAACAAGTTACAGTAAGTAACTAAGAAATGTGTCTCTTTCAGAATGTTTTTTTTTGTGTGGATAAAGTAGTAAAAAAGATCCCGTCACACCATGCGACACATAGGAAATACGGTGTTAGGCCCATATTATTATGAAACCAACAGCACATAGTGGATGATGTGGTCAGCATCATGCCAACCGCCTATACTTCCCAGATTTTTCTGGTACCCATTTTCTGTGGCTGGGTCAACGTCAGAGGCTGGTTTGTGATCAGAAAAGTTCCGCACCAGCTGGGGCTTGAACACTGATCACCTGACTGGGAAGCCAGTGCTGGATAAAGTAGAGGCCTTTTGAAATGTGAATATTCAGATGGATGGGCCGCATCTCATTAAAGGAAAAGCGAACAAATATAGAGTCGAAGAGATTAGGAATAGAAAGAAAATTACTGAAGGAAATAAAAAGTTGACAAATGAAATATTTTGAACGTATTAAGAGATATGACTCAATGCTGAAAACAAATGCTGGAGGGAAAAGTGAAAGGAAGAAGGGCAATAGGAAAACAATGCTATAAGTGGGAAGACAACATTAACAGGTGAACTGGCAACAGTCTGTCAGAGTGTACACTCATCAAGGTAAGAGACATAGGATGTTGGAGATCCATTGCAGTCAGCTTTCAATGGGGAGATAATACTTGACACCCTCATCATTAGAATAACTTCATCCATCACTAGTAACAGTTAATCGCCCTTTATGATCTTGGGGATCAAGGAAAAGAACCTCTGAAACCTACCACATATGATGTGACAGGTTACTAAAGAGAGTTGTGCATGGTACTAGCAAATAAAAAAATTGACACAGAAATATGTAAGAATAAACATAGTTCTTTGAAGCATACTTCCTATAAGCAGCAACTGCGGCAGTGGCTATATGATGAATATGAAACAATGGACAGCGCAAAAAGAACTAGTACTGTATATAATGCCTTCAAAAGCCCTCGGCTACCCCAGCGATTGGAAAATATTCATATGACAGTATGTATAATGATGAAGAATGGACAAGAAGATAATAGCAAGAACTTGAAAAGCAAAGGCATTGATATACAAGCTATCATCATTACTAAAACATACAAACATTTCAATGGAGACAAATGTTGGCAACAGACAAATCTTCAGTAGGTAGTTCATACTAACTTTCTGCTACCATTGTCAGACACACAACCTGATCAATGTACAAGAACAAAAGATTACAACATGTTCTTGCCAAAAGAGATCACTAGTCTAATACCTTACCATAGGCAAAGCTGCATCTAACTTTGGTTTTAGATCATGCACAGCATCCAAATTTGATTGGACTACCTCCGCTAAGTGGACCTCATTAATTACGATATATAGATATATATGTTCCGTGCGGATTCCGTGGCCAAGTGGTAGCCGTCGGCCTCGTGATCATGTGGTATTGGTTCGACTCTGGACTCCACAGTCTTTTTCACGAGTGCTTGATGCGGAGTCCCCTGCATCTCGTAGTCGCCACCTAGTCGTCTTGCCCTTGACTTACCACTGTGGTCGGGCAGCACGAGACGAGAGAGTGAGGATAAAAAGTAGCGCAGTTAATCCTTACTAAAAATAGCGTTAGCAAAATAAATTATGCCATCATCGTCTACGATGGACGGCGGCCTTTGCCTATTTGTGTGTGTGTATATATATATATATATATATATATATACTGATGGTCAAAAGCTGATAATAACATAAAAAGATATGGTTCAGTTACTACACCATTCTGTTATTGTCTGGGTAAAGTAACTGAATCATCCCTATTTATTTTATCAACTAAAGGAAAACTACAGAGGCAAGACTTAAAACAACAATGGCCAAATTATTGTTTGTCCATCGTTTCCGAAGAGGATGACATTGTTATATGTCAATCCTGGAGTGGGTTTGTAGGTGGCTGATCCAAACCAAACCCGAGTCGGAAAGCGTCTGTGACACTGAGGGCAGAGAAACACCATCTGATTGTCAGAGGGAGGCAAATCATCTTCTATCCCTTGTGCTGCTCGTCTCCGTGCAATGGCCACATAAATGACACATAAAATACTTAAATTTAACATCTTTATACTGGCTTAGAAGACTCTGCAGAGTCTATATACAACCAGTTTCATTTACATCCCCTAGCTCTAAAAGCTTTGCGCATCCAATTTATTATTACACCTTGTCTAACAATATAATTGGATAGATAAGATGAGATTGAGGTCAAAGACTTCTGATATTCAAAACAAAAAACAAATTGCAGGTGATTGTTTTTTAAATTGAAAAAAAATAAACAAATTATAAAGTAAATGAAAAAACCTATTTATTTGTACATTGCACAAAATAAACCTTACAAGTTTTTTTGTATTTGCTTAGGCAGACATCTTTCGTGTCCCTAGGGGCCAAGAAATATTTGCATTTTTTCTTGCGAGCCAGGAATTTTAAACTACATAAAAAATAAAAATAAAAATTTGCAAGAAAATAATTATTCAATTTGAAATATTAATAAACTTCATTATCATTGAATTTAAATAAAGAAGTTTGTTAAAAATAATTTTTCAAACAATAACACATTTATTTTGAATTTATTGGAAGCAGATTCTAAAACTTTTTTTTAGATATATTTGTGCTTCATTAATCCTCATTAATTATATCTTCATTTGATATAAATTTTTGTTGCTTTTAATGTATTTTGTTGTGTTCCTAAAATTCTATCCAGCTGCGATCTCGCTACAGAAGAAAGGACCCCCACAAAATGTTGGAGCGCAAAGACTCAGTATGCCTTAAACAACTCTCAAATCTATTAGTTTCAGCATACTCATACATATAAAGAATGAATTTCTTTAGCACTGATACCATCTTAATATTCTTTTCTACCATTTGCAAACATTTTTAAACTGGATTATCTGTGGAAATATATATTTTTATTGCACAAATTGTCCCTTCCTTGGAAACTAAATGTTTAAAAATATTTAATATTTTGGTGGGTGGGATTTTCCATATTCGCTTGTGGTACACCTACAGGAATAGAAAGAATAGACCCACTACATTCTTCTTTGCATTTTCTAAAAGATTATAAAGTAGGGTTGTGTAAGAGGCTGGCAACTTTATTGTGTGAAAACAAAAGCCACTAAAATTAATCTTTACAGATACATAAATGTTTAGACACAGGCTTCCTGCAAGGTGGTCAACTATAGTGGTGAACTTATGCTCCCACTGGACTATTAAAGCAAGATATCATCATTTAGCACTTGCATTTGAATTTCTGTAGCTTTAGGTTATTGCTTCCAAAATAGACAGTACTGTTTGAAGAATACTTCTTAGTTCCGGTTTCAAGATATTTGCACCATGCAGAAACTCACATCTCCCACATAAGGCAGAATTATTATTGAAGCTTCGCTGTCAGTAATGACCAGATTTGATCTTATCACATTCAACACGAGACAGTATGAGATTTGGCAGAATCATGACAGTTGATGTGGGGAATAACTGGGTGTTTTGGTGTTTGGACAAATGAGATGGGGGGGGGGGGGGGGGGGTAAGGGAGTAGGGTATGAGAGAGGCAACATGAAATTCAAATTTCATTACATACATAATGGGACAGTTGCCTAAAATTGAAATATGATTTTTTTAAATATTTACAACATTACAATAGAGAACTATGACCCTATGATCCAATTCAAAGTGGAGTGGGTGAGTTTAGGCAGGAAGATATTGGTGGGGTGATGGACTGGATTATGGGCAGGGTGGACAGTTGATGGAGATAAGGAAGAGATGGGCAGATTGAAGGGGAAAGGAGAGATGGACTGAGGACTGAAGGGGAGATAGATGGGTGAGGGGATGAGCTGAGCACATTGAGTGAAGAAAAATTTGCCAGGTTGAAAGTGAATGAGAAGGGCAGATTGGAGGATGGAGATGGAGTGCATTGAGGAGATTGGAGGAGAGTCTTTTAATGAATAACTTTCATAATTATCCAGTGTATCGCTGGGTATTTATGCTAGTATATATATTTTTTTTTTAAATGGAAATTACATTCATCTTTTTTCCTAAGACTGAGAATTTTGTGTCTAATAGCCTAGTGTATCTGACTTCATCACACATTTTTAAATGGGTTAATTTTCCATAGTTTAAGAAACTAACTGACGTCTCATAGTGAGATATAGGATGAGTTATCCAATTAGTAAGAAATGGACATGGCAGAATGGTTAGAATACTGTTCTTTTAACCAGAAGGACCGTAGTTTGAACCCATGTAAAGCCTTTGCTTTTTCGATTTGAAAGTGAAATGTTGAAGTCTCAAACTGTGCGCTGTGTGATAATTGCAGGAGCAAGTGGTCTTTATACCATAGTCTTATAATTTTTCTTTAAGACCTTAGAAAGGGTATATTACTGCAATGACAGTTGTTTTTTGTATTTTAAACTACTGCAAATTAGAAAAACTAAGTTTTCTGGCCCATACTTTTATTTTTCCTGAGACATGTTTTTTAGTTCAAGAATCTGTCAGAATTCGATAGATTGACTGGTCCCAATAGTAGAGGCTGTGAAAAAAATGTCAGCACTTTGGGTTATGGGGAAGTTTGTTAAAAATAGAAAAACAGACATATCAAGTTTAAAAAAATCTTCTAAAATAACACAGTTCATTTTAAAATTCTTTAAAATTCATTGATTCATGAAATAATTGAGATGGTCAAATGAATTTGTACATGATCAATTGACATTTTTGGGGGAGTTTTTGGCACAACAAGAGTCAAGATCTGAAAGATTGACAGATCAAACTAGTAGAGACTGTGTGCAAGATATCAGCTCTCATGGTTATATGGATGTTGTTTAAAATAGGAGAAATAGAAGTCCACGCATACACAGGTCATGTAGGGGAACTGAGATGCTAGTCTAGTCAGGCACAAAGTACTGACCAGGACATCGCGTCAGTGTCAATACACTGACCAAGACCATAATTTCTTATCCATGTAGCGTTCCCTGGAGACAGGCTTTTTTCAAGACGAGATGTGGATCGATGTAATTACCGTAGTAGTGAGCACCACGCAGATGAAACCAAGCATAGCACAACTGCTTGGAGGACCGTGGTCCACCTTCATGAGCACGCTCGGGATGTGAGGAAAGCTGCTACAACCTGTCACTTAACATCCTTTTCAGGGCGCACAAAAGAGTAAACTTACTCATCGTGGGCAGTATTATAAAATAACAACAACAGGTCATGTCAATTTAAAGAAATGCATAAAAAAATCAATTTGAGTAAAGATACAAGAAACATGATTTTAACATTTCAGTTTCAAGGAAGGGACACAATTTGTTCATTTGGTGACTGCTCTTTTTCTGGCTATGGTTCTCTGAATCATGCACAAATAAGGACATCTATAGTAACAAGAGGTTTTGATGACATTTCAGCATATCTGGTTGACACTATTGCATGATCTACCAAATTTCTTTAATTGCATACATCAATGTTATTGCATGATGGAGGGTACATGGTTTGCATTAAATTATAAAATTGCATGAATAATGTACTGAAAACTTTGTTGTCACATAACAAGCATCTGATTGGCAGAGTAATTAGATTGTTTGTCTAGCAGATTAAAAGGGCCTGATTCAATCATCGGTCTCAACACTTTCCAGGCTACTCAGCTTTTCTTGTTGTTGTTGTTCTTCTTAATATAATTATTAGATGCCTTGAGTGATTAGTTAATAGTTGATTGGGGTCCAGCGGTTTTCCTTGTCCTTGCGCCCCCCCCCCCCCCCCCGAACAATATTACAAAGATAGATAAGGAAAGGGACCTAGATCATACAGGTAAAGTAAGTGAGCAATTTCATGTAGCAGTGAAAAAGGCAAATACAATGTTAGGTATGATAAAAAGAAATATTAAACATAGGAGCAAGGAAGTGATAGTCGAACTGTATAAAGCATTAGTTAGACCTAGATTGGAGTACTGTGTACGGGTGTGGAGTCCTTATCATAGAGGGGATATAAACATGCTGGAAAGAATACAAGAAAAAGCGACAAACCTGATCGTGGGATTACAGTTATGAGGAAAGACTCAGAAAAACTGGCCTAAAGTGTCTAGAAAAGAGAAGAATTCTAGGTGACAATATAGGTTTATAAAATGATCAGAGGAACGAATAATATAGACTATAACAAGTTTTTCAAAATACAACCACTCACAAGAACAAGAAGGCATAGCTACAAATTAACTAAAGAGAGGTCCAGATTAGATCTTAGGAAATAATTTGTTACTCAGACAGTGGTGAATGCTTGGAATGCATTGTCACAGGAGGTAGTGGAGGCAGAGACAATTAATGCATTTAAGAATAAATTGGATGCGTATAGCTTTTAAAGCAAGGTAATGTAAATGAAACTGATTGTATACAGACTCTGGAGAGTCTTCTAAACCAGTATAAAGACATTAAGTTAAGTTCAGTCTACCTATATGAATATGGTTATGAGACAAGGAAAACAAGGCAGTGAGGAAGTGAACTGGCCACCCCATCTCACAAAAGAAGAAGCTTAGACCCAGTACAATTAAGTTTGTAACAGTTCATCTTTTGATCCCAAAAGGCAATCTGTGCTTTAGAACTATCTTTGATTTTCTTTTACATAATGTTACCATTGCATGGGAAGATATCATTGGTAGCACATAATTCATCTGTTGCATGCGGTATCATCAAGTGTTTGCCTCTAGAATACTATTGCATGATGTATTGAGAACTTCATTGACACTAACTATTGAACTATAATATGTTGGGGGTCTCCGTGGTAATTTTTTTCAGAGATCCCTGGGTTCATCGCTGGAGCTACGGAGTTTGTGCTTTTACGATGCTCTCGGAAAGGCGGCATACTGTTCTGTGAAAAGAAACCAAACCATATGGAGAAACCCGTGGCAATGAAGTCAAGCCCTTAACTTTAACTATAATATGATATGTTTGCATCCAAGTTATATATATTTTTTATGTCGTACTATGCAGGTTGCTCAGAAAATATTTAACATTCATGTCATCTCCTGGGAGATGCTTGCATAGAACTGTTTCACTTGGTGCTTTAGCATCATACAAGATGCACAGATTGCAGGGCAAAACATTGTGAAATGAAGTGTTGGTGTCACCAGGAGCGATTGAATGTGGAACGACGACATTCGAAGTATGATCAACAATGCGTATTGTGCCTAATATATTTCCGGGCAGAAAATAAATTGGTTTGGTCATCTCATGAGAATGCACCCTTATCAACTTCCACTGATGTCTTACAGCGCTGGTAGATCTGGCTACAGAGCAAGGGGTCAGCAGCGAAGCAGGTGGATAGATGACAGAGTGATTGTGCAGCGACACGGGTTCACATTGGCTGACGCAACGCACTTGGTGCAGGACGACTTAAGGGCCCCACGACACAAAATGGCACAAGTGGAAAGAAAACTAACTAACATTGTCGTCGAGGCTCAGAGAAAGCGAGCCATCCAAAAGAACAGAATACTTACCGACCCCAGAGTCAACTCTTCATATGTATGCCCCAGTGTGGTGATCTGTCATGCCAGAATTGGACCACTCTATATGAGATCAATCTCAAATACAAGTCTAATGTTTTTCACCATCTTCATTTGTGTAGGGCTTATATTATAGGTGCTGGCACATAGAATCTTCAATTTATATACATATTGTTTTCCTTTGCATAACTGCATAATAATCAGTAATAGTAACTATTGAAATAGACGCGGCACGAGAAATCTCTGAAGCTATTTATTCCTTCCTAATTTTATTAATCACTTTTCAAAATATCATATAATTTATGCCTTTTTTTCCATCTGAACAGGTAAAGAGCCAAAAAGCCCACAAGAGGAAGATGGCTGCATCATCGATAATTTATTGAAAGACATCAGAAAAGGTTTTAAACTAAGGACAACATCCATCAAACGAAGCGGAAGTCAGAGAACTCCTCTCAAGCCAAAAGCGAATGGAAATTCTGAAGTTATTTCCCCTGAATCAAAAGTGAACGAAACCATTTCTGAGAAAGCAGCAACTGTGCCCACTAATCATAAAGAGGAATCTACTTGCTGATTGTATATGTTTTATTTATATAGCTGGTACTTATTTAGGAGTAGGTGATTCTAATTTACCAACTTTCTGACCAATGGGACACATGTTTAGCACAGCATTAAGCCAATGGTTTCATTCAGCTCTGGAAAAATAAAAACCTAGACTGTACATTGCAGGGCAACATTTGGGACAAGCAATCTTTATTCCTTAGCTATATAATTATTCTCGGTGGACCCTAGCAAACAGAACAAGCACTTAAGTGATAGGTTGTTCCAGTTTATAAAATATAAATTATGATCTGTGCTTTCTGTATCCTAAATTGTTCTTTCAGAAAGACATGAGAGCTGGATTGATGACCATATCTATCTTTCTCATTCTAGTAGTGACAAAGTAGTATCTGTAAAGTAGAAGTGTGATGAAATAGTACAGATAAAGTAGTTGTTACAAAGTAGTATCTGTGATGTAGTAGTACAGATAAAGAAGTGGGGACAAAGTAGTACTGGTACAGTAGGGTTGACAAAGTAGCTCTGGTAAAATAGTAGTAACAAACAATACTGGTAAAGTAGTATTGACAAATTTGTGTCAGTAAAGCAGCAGTGACAAAGTAGTACCAAAATGTAGTAGTGACAAAGTAAAGTCTCACAAACAAAACAGTATCAGCAAAGTTGAAGTAGCAAAGTAGTAGAACAGATAAAGAAGTAGTAACAAAGTAGTACCAGTAAAGTCATGCTAACAAAGTACTACCAGTAAAGTTGCACTAACAAAGTAGTACCAGTAAAGTTGTTCTAACAAAGTAGTACCAGTAAAGTCATACTAACAAAGTAATACCAGTAAAGTCATACTAACAGAGCAGTTACAGTAAAGTCATACTAAAAAGTAGTACTAGTAAAGTCATACTAACAAAGTAGAGTACCAGTAAAGTTGTACCAATAAAGTAGTACCAGTAACAAAGTAGTAAGGATAAAGTAATAGTAATGAGGTATCAGCAATGAATTAGTTGTACTCAAATACTAGTGACAAAGTAGTTGCAATGTAGTATAGTGTCTACAGTAAGGTAGTAGCAGTGAAGTCACATTGCCTAACAATGAAGTAGCAGTGACATAGTAGTAGCAACAATGTAGTTGCAATGAAGTAGTGATAATGAGGTAGTGACAGAGAGGTAGGCATAGTGAAGTAGTGACAGTGAGATACTGTCAATGAGGTAGTGACAGTGAGGTACTATCAATGAAGTAATGACAGTGTCAATAAAGTAGTGAAAGTACGGTAGTGGCAGTGAGGTAGTGACAATGTAGTAGTATCTCCATGCCTAACAATCCCCTGTTGCCTTTTACAACATGCATGATAGCCTGAGTTGAGTTTGAGGCTGGCCAGTCCATCCTATAAAAGACTTTTGCCACACAAAAAATTAACAGATATAGACAGGTCAATATTTGATGATCTGGATGTATTTGTTGAAGACATTCACTTCACAGGTAGCTGAAAAGGCATGGATTGAATGATTGATGATAATAAACTACAGTTGACCTCCTCTTTCTTCTTCAATGAAGGGTCCAGGGTACAAATGGAGTATGCTTCTTAATCCTGGTTTGATTTTCCATCTTAGTCATAGCTGCTCACCTAACTTTTTGGCCATTCATACTTTACTTTCAGCAACTCATATTCACATTAGTATAATGTTCTTTTTCTTTTATATTCATTCTGAAAAGGACATTGTGTCGTAGTTTACAGCTAAGCTGCAATATTTCCACCTTTTGACCAAGTGCGTCCGGTTTCGGCTGGTTCTTTTGGGTATTGGTTTTTCTTTCCACTGCGATCCCTGTTCTCTTAGCCAGACTACACTAGTGCAGTCTGTTTCCAGGGACATTGCTTGGAGGTGGAATAAGGTCTTGGACAGTTCTGCTTCGCTGACTCTGATCGAGTTACTGGCTGCTGTCAGTTCATTCACTATATTGCATCTTCGGCCCTGTATAAAAAATTAACAATTATGCTTAGACACATTTCAATCCAGTCTAATATTTTAAATTTTGACATACAACTTAACTATTTCGCTCACTAGAGCGATGTATTGGCTTGCAAACTTTCTTACAATGCTGCGACCACGATATATTGGCTTGAACTATTGCAGTATTTGCGAGCGTATATTTGAATGATCCTTTGTATTAACCTTTCCTAAATTTATAAATGTTCCAATACTTCATACCAAGAGTCTTACATTTCTAAAGTAAATATGTCGAGAAGTCAAAATATTCAGAAATAAAGCCTTCAAGACCCCTCGACTACCCCATCAATGGGAAAAATGTTGTGTGACAGTAAAGAGTTAACCTGTAGCACTCCAATGTCCGATCTCTTCTAACCAGCTCGGCCTGCAAAAACGGTGTGCGGAAAATTTTTTTTTGTTTTTTGAACGAGTCACTCCTGACAGCCATATTTTACTGCTGAGTACGTCCTCCATATATACACGATATTTTGCCGGTTAAAGTATCGTGTGTTCGATTACAAATGGCTTTTGAACAGTTTTAATTTTGTATACGCCGTTTGGAGCAAGCCGACTTTTTGCGAAAGGGGAAGTAGGTTGTTGGGAAAGATCTTTATCGCGTAGATCTGTTTATTTTGTTTGTTTAAATGAAAGAACTACGTTTGAATTGGAAACTAACAGTTGTGGCGATATTGTAAACACAGTATCGATACGTTGTTGTGGTTTCCATGGTTTTCTATCGAAGCGACTAGGCCTAGTGGTCGAGTCCAAATTTTTCCCGAGATTTTCATAAATTTTCAACTTCATCTTTTTAAATCTAAAAAACTAACAAACATACAACAAAAACAATAACACCCACATGTTCGTTATGCTATTGTGTATCTACACACCAGAAAATCATATTTATTGACAAACAAACATAAAAGTTACAAATTTTGAAAGACGACTACCACGGCGACTAATTAAGAAAATTAATTAGGTCAAATTTTTTTCATAAATTATGTAGCGTGCGTAAGGTTAACTTGTAAACTCACCTCAATGTCAAATAGGTGTGTACAAGTTAAATATGGCCCAGCACGTTTTTTAATTCAATAGTTAATATATTCATTTCTATAAAATTATTTTGTCTATTATTTATTCTCAGTCCTGATATTGTTTTTACACCAATCTTAATGATTATTTTGAGTTATATGCTTTAATTTCATCTACGCCACTTAATTTGTCCTGACTGTATTCTACTGCCCTTCATCCACTATTTTGCACCTCTGCACACTTGTAGTCATGTCCGGTAACATATCTTTCTGTCCTTCAGATATAATAGTTGCTGTTGTGTTCTTCACCACTGAAACTTACTGAGAGAACAAAATCAAGTGATACCCCACCGCTGAAACTGTTAAAACTTTAAAGTCAATTTTAGTATTTTTATGTATTAATTTTGCCGAATGAAATGTTTAAGTTTTGTCTTTTTATATATCTTTGAAACATCATAATTATTGGGTTTTTTTATATACCAAAAGCAGGCTGGTGTTACCTCTGCGGCTGACTTTTTTTGTAGGGAGACTACCGGAATTGTTTGATCTGTTATTGCTGTGCTTGTTTTGTAGTAATCTATTTTAAAGGATGAAGTGTGTCAGTAACATCCACAACCCTATTTCATTACCTTTTATGTCATGTACAGCAGAGTACCATGTATGGGTTGATGGTGCCCGGAAGGGAAGTAAAGAATAGTAGAGCTGTAACCTGCTGTCCACGTCAAATGAGCTTGACTAGGGAGGGTGGAGCATGTGATTGGTCACCGCGTCCTGGTAACTATAAACAAAAGAAAATTGAAGACTGGAATCTACATCCCTTATTAATAGTGACAAAGTAGTAACAGTAAAGTAGTAGTGACAAATTAGAAGTGACAAATTGGTAGCAGCAAAGTAGTAGTGATAAAGTAGTATTGATAAAGTAGTGGTAACAAAGTAGTATCAGTAATGTTAAAGCAACAAAGTTGTACCAGTAATGTAATAGCAATAAAGTAGTGGGGATGAAATAGCAATAAAGAAAGTAGTAGTGATGATATTGTAGTTAAGTAGGCAAATTAGCTATGAAATAGTAGAATGAAGTAGTAATGACAAAGCTGGAGTGATTAGGTTGTTGTTGTTGAATGCTTACAATGAGTAGGATTACTTTTTTGTGTGCCCTGAAAAGGACGTTAAGATGCGGGTTGTCGTGGCTGATGAATGTGGACCAGGGTCCTTCAGACGGTTGTACTATGCTTGGCTTCATCTGCGTGTGGCTCACTACTTCTGGAATCATGATGATCCCTCACCTTATTAGTAAGTCTGCCATGAAAACAGCAAGGAAGGGCTACGAGGAAGCCAAGGGGTCCAGTATGTTTTGCCTGAGCCTGACTAACAAGTCTGATAGTATATTTTGCCTGACCAGATGTTAGTCTTCCTTTCCCTGGTGATTAGGTATCAGTGATAAAATAGTAGTGGTAAAGTAGTAGAGCTGAAGTAGTAGTAATGACAAAGTAGTAAGGATAAAGGAGCAGTGGCAAATTAGTTGCAACATTATAGTAATGACTAAATAATAGCAATGAAGTACTAGTGACAAAGTAATAGCAACAATATAATAGTGTAGATATTAGTGTACGCATAATTGAGAAATTACAGTGTTTGAATGTATGTACGTATGATATTGATGCTTCTGCTTACAATATTTTTATACACACATACCAACATGATCTGAATGCGCATACATGTTTGTTATGATCATTCTGCTATAAAAAAACTGATGTATATTTACTTTGTTCTGTTAAGAATCATTGCACTACAGGCAAACCCAAAGGTACTCAAGACGTTCTCTGCAAATGGCGACGGGTGTAGATATTGTTGGTTTCTGTAGCTAACTGGTTGTACATACTCTCGACTAAACACAATTGATTTCAAAACTTTGCATCTATACATTGGCTGTTCATCAATTGCAGTGTATTCATCGAAGGGGCAGTCATTGATTAACTTAAAAATTCTATCCATATCCAATGTCCCTACAATGGGTGTCTTTGAACCCAAGGAATCATATTTGGATAAACCATTACCTTGTTCTGTACGTGTATATATTCAGCAGTAAATTGTTGTGAATATGCAATCTGTGTTTCTATTTCTTCTGTTCCTTAGGAAAGCTAGATATTTTCTTTTTTTAATTCCTGTATAATTTTTGGGGTGTTATTACTAAATAAGTAGTAAATTACAGTTATGAGGAAAGACTCAGAAAAACCCTGCCTACGGTGTCTAGAAAGTAGAAGAATCTGAGGTGATTTGGCTTGGCTTGGCTTCGTTCGTTCTCAATCTCCGGCTACCAAACCCTAAAATGACTTAAATAGCAAAATGTAGTCCAGAGAACGGAATGCGTTGTGTCGTAGTTTACAGCTTGACTGCTATATTTGTACCTTTCGGTCCAACACCACCGACTTCAGCAAGAATTTTTTGTTTTGAGTACCAGGTTAGCATTCCCTCTTCGATCCCTTCTCCTTAGCCAGTTTGCCCTGCTGCAGCCTATTATCCAGGATCACCACGTGGAGGTGTAGAAGGGTCTTGGCGGCTCTGTTTCACTGGCTCTGACGCTAGCAGTCAGCTATGGGTCGCTGACCACTGCAGCTCATGTGCTGCTCAGCATCTTGATCCCTGAGGTGATTTAATACAGGTTTATAAGATAATCATCAGAAATTACTATAACAAGTTTTTCAAAGTACAGCCACCTACTAGAACAAGAGGGCACAGCTACAATTAATTAAAGACAGATCCAGATTAAATACTAGGAAATGGGATCAAGATGCGGAGCAGCGCATGAGCTGCAGTGGTCAGCGACCCATAGCTGACTGCTAGCGTCAGGGCCAGCGAACCAGAGCTGCCAAGACCCTTCTACACCTCCACACGGTGATCCTGGATAACAGGCTGCAGCAGGGCAGACTGGCTAAGGAGAAGGGATTGAAGAGGGAATGCTAACCCGTACTAAAAAAATGCTTGCTGAAGTCAGATGTGTTGGACCGAAAGGTGCAAATATCCCAGTCAAGCTGTAAACTATGACACAACACATTCCGTTCTCTGGACTACATTCTGCTACTTAAACTATTCTGCTACTTAAACCCTTTCAGGGTTTTGAAGTGGGAGAGTGAGAACGAACGAAGCCAAGCCAAATACTAGGAAATATATTTTTAGTCAGAGAGTGGTGAATGCCTGAAATGCATTGTCACAAGAAATAGTAGAGGTGTGGACAAATAATGCATTCAAAAAAGATTAAATTGAATGTCGCATAGCTATATTTAGATCAAGGGAAGTAAAAGAAACTGCTTGTATACAATCTCTGTAGCGTCTTCTAAACCACTATAAAGACATTAGTTTAAGTTGAAAAAAAAATGCAAAAGCCTATTGTATGATTTTATTCCTATTTCTGGGGGTAGTTGAGAGTTTTAAAAGGCAGACAGCATACAAGACAGATGGAGTGGAGGCAATTTGTCTAATCCAGGTTTTGTGCAGGCGGCTTCTGGACAACTCCATGAGGGGTGCAAACTTTTCCTAACTCCACTGATTTCTGTGGACAAATAGTTGAAGCTGGCAGGATTGGATATCTTGGTAGAGGTCGGCCACATAGCCAAAGAAAGATAGGTGACTAAACCCATCATTGAAGAAAGGTTATCAAGTGGAGTCCTTTGGGTGACAGAGTCCTTTCAGCGAACTCCAAGGTTGTGTCAATGAATTCCCTTGTCACAGGCCTCAGCTGCTTCTGATCTCCCTGTAAGACTATTGAAGCTTCAGAGTTATGCAAAAGGATTGGGATATTATTACTAGTGCCCTATAAATGCTCCTGGTGGACTCTCTTAGAAAGTTTTTGGCCCCGTGTGAATGGCTGAATGTGCAAAGCCATGAGATAGTGAATCTTCACTCTACAGGGGTTAGACTACAGTTTCTCACACTATTACAACACTAAAAGAATTGCATTGGCATTGGCCAAGAATACATTTAACAACATGAGTGATACACTTCTATCCAAGCAGATATCTCAGATTTAAAAAAATGAGAATCACTTATTGTTTTGTGGGAGTAAAAACCTGGACCCTGATAAAAAAAATGCAGAAGCATATTGAGGCCTTTGAAATATGGGTATTCAGAAAATTTAGAAGAGTTTCTTGAAAAGATAGGAAAACCAACATAGCGAGGTTCTGGAACAACTCCAGGTGGAAAAGATACTTCTAAAGAAAATAAAAATCAGAAAAAGAAAATATTTTGGTCATGTCAAACTATGACAAGTCTGTTAACGGTTATTTTGGAGAGCAGAGTAGAGGGCAAGAGAGCCAAGGGGAAACAGAGGTACAGATGTATAAAATAACATCAAGATAGGGTCAGGACACAGTTTGACTGTGTGAACCAGACTGGCGCGAGACAGAGACAGCTGGAGATCAATTACCATCAACCTCTGTTGTGAAAACAACACTTGATGATGATGATTACAACACGCTTTAAGTATGGCTATAGTCCTTTTCTCGTCTCTATCATATCAAAGAAACCACTTATCCTAAATTGTGAACATACAAGTCAATTTCAAAATTTTCAGAATGTTTAAACTTTGTTCACTGATAAACATTAAAGTACAAACGCATTTGAATTATTGTAAGTTATTCTATTCAAGAGTACTTGGTTCGATTATAGTCTGGGCCATTCATTTAGGTCTTTGATAACCTCTGTACAGATTGCAAAATCAAATTTGGCTAGTTTCATATTGTCAATCTCTCTGTTTTCTTTAAAATCTCTTGGTCTTATAATATTTACGTTTTTTACATTGCCAGAATATTCAGTGATCCAGTTGATATGGACCCAGTGTATTTGTTTCTGCCAGACTGACTGTAGTTATGGTTTTTTTTTAAAGTTCTCTCGCCATTTTCAACCCATACCAGGGATAAAGTGTATTGTTATAAGAGAAACCACCTGAGGCAGACTGTCAAGTTTAGAAGGAAATAGTTTGGGATTACTTGAGCGATAAATTGCATTGTTGGTAAGAGAGGCATGAAACAGTGTCAAGTTTATGAAGGAAATAGTTTGGGATAGTTTGAGATATATTGCATGGTTGTAAGAGAGGCCCTGAAACAGTGTCAAGTTTATGAAGGAAATAGTTTGGGATAGTTTGAGATATATTGCATGGTGGTAAGAGAGGCCCTGAAACAGTGTCAAGTTTATGAAGGAAATAGTTTGGGATAGTTTGAGATATATTGCATGGTGGTAAGAGAGGCCCTGAAACAGTGTCAAGTTTATGAAGGAAATAGTTTGGGATAGTTTGAGATATATTGCATGGTGGTAAGAGAGGCCCTGAAACAGTGTCAAGTTTATGAAGGAAATAGTTTGGGATAGTTTGAGATATATTGCATGGTGGTAAGAGAGGCCCTGAAACAGTGTCAAGTTTATGAAGGAAATAGTTTATAATTATCAGAGCCACAAATTGCATGGTGGTAAGAGAGGCCCTGAAACAGTGTCAAGTTTATGAAGGAAATAGTTTGGGATAGTTTGAGATATATTGCATGGTTGTAAGAGAGGCCCTGAAACAGTGTCAAGTTTATGAAGGAAATAGTTTGGGATAGTTTGAGATATATTGCATGGTGGTAAGAGAGGCCCTGAAACAGTGTCAAGTTTATGAAGGAAATAGTTTGGGATAGTTTGAGATATATTGCATGGTGGTAAGAGAGGCCCTGAAACAGTGTCAAGTTTATGAAGGAAATAGTTTGGGATAGTTTGAGATATATTGCATGGTGGTAAGAGAGGCCCTGAAACAGTGTCAAGTTTATGAAGGAAATAGTTTATAATTATCAGAGCCACATATTGCATGGTTGTAAGAGAGGCATGAAACAGTGTCAAGTCTATGAAGGAAATAGTTTGGGATAGTTTGAGATATATTGCATGGTGGTAAGAGAGGCCCTGAAACAGTGTCAAGTTTATGAAGGAAATAGTTTATAATTATCAGAGCCACATATTGCATGGTTGTAAGAGAGGCATGAAACAGTGTCAAGTCTATGAAGGAAATAGTTTATTATTATCTGAGCCACAAATTGCAGGGTTGTAAGAGAGGTCCTGAAATAGAATGTCAAGTTTATGAAGGAAATAGTTTGCAACTGAGTCATACCTATATGATTGAATTGCTACATTACCATCCCACCTTTTTACTTAACTTAACGTCTTTATACTGGTTTAGAAGACTCTTCAGAGTCTGTATACAACCAGTTTTATTTACATTGCCTTGCTCTAAAAGCTATGCGCATCCAATCTATTCTTAAATGCATTAATTGTCTCTGCCTCCACTTTTATTACACAATATAATATCAAAGCACTTGACTGTTAATCATAAATAAATCAAAACTGTTATGGTATTGATGGCCAATAGTTTATAAAAACATAATTATTTTATTGACTTAAAACAAGTCATTTATTGTATTTCTGTAACTGTTTTAAATCTTTTTTTGGTAACTATAAATATAATTTGTAATTTAATTTGACTTGAGTTACAAAAATCATTCTATATTTTTTATCAATCATTCCTGTTATTTTCAATACATAATATTCTATGTATTTCCACTACGAGTCAAATTTACTTTGAACTCAATCCATCCTTATCCATTCCCAAATTCAAATTATGAAAAGTGGACACTTACGTCACTGTTGTTTTTAGGAGAATATACACAGAATATTAATTTGGATGTTCCTTATTATTTATACTAAGATAATTAAATGTTTTCAGTCGACCAACAAATGCTTCATTTATATTCTGATAATTAATTAATTAGTCTACTCTCACTCTGTTTTAGTTCCTAACTTTACACATCTACTTGTTAAAATTGTTTTTTTTTAGTTGATAATTGGCCTATACAAAAATATGAATATTATGTGTCCTTGTTCATTCCTTTAGATTTGTATCTTTATGTATGCATTTTAACAGTTAATCCTTATCATTCTTTTCCTTTTATTGTGCATTTATGAAAAATATTAACATTTTTATGCAAAGAGTCTAAGTAATTCTGAGAACTTTTTGTGTTTCCATTACAATGATAATTGAATTATGTATGTATATTACTCAAAATAAAGCTAACGGTCATTCACAAAATCTCACCATTCAACAAAATCCACAAAATGAGAAGCTATTTATATTTAATCAAGTTGTTGTTCTGTCATTTAAACATCAGAGTACATTTTCATGAAGAAGAACGGATCTGGAGAAATTGCTGTTTAATTGGACATACCCTTCTTTCTGAAATTCTGTTATTTTGCTACATTGTTCTTCAGTAATTTGGACATCAGAGTGTGACTGTTCCATGAGAAATTGCTGGTTAATATACGTGACTTCCACATACATTGATACAAGCTAGGCAGCATTGCCTTTTAATGATAAAATCAAACTTCTGATTGTGTACTAGGGGATCGTCTGCCATTACTGCAGGTTTTGAAACAGTTTGTTTAGGTGACCATCAGGTTGATGGCTAGCTCTTACTGATAGTCTAAAGATGTCTCAGAGATTCTCGTGTTAATGACTTCATCCAGCAACAACATGTCACCAGGATTTGACTGGCTTGCTTACTCACATGATTTCAACCCTATTGAAATGTCAAAGAAACGCCATTGGTGTTATCAGGAAAGTCTTAGTCTTAGCCGACCTGTACTTCTACAGGGGTGGATGCCTCTGTGGAGGTTACAGCTCTGGTGTAGGCTGGATGTAGTCAGCAGGAGGATTTCCTGCTTAGCGGGCTAGGTTCGAGCAATTTATTACTCTGCTGTATTGGGACAAGTGCCGCGAAGGGTCGTTAACAAATGTAGGCACCCATCTTAATAAATTAAAACCTTAGAGCAAAGTAGACTCGTGGCCTGTTAGATACCATCTATGCTGCTCTTAACAAACCACCCAATCTTGACCAGTGTTACACAATGTCACACAGTTAGTTGCCTCTTAGGACATGCTCTCTGTGGGACAGTGGTGCTTTCTTATTGTCATACACGAAGACCCCAGTGGACCAATCGGGACCACATCAGGATAGTAAAATGAGAAATGACATTAGACATGTACCAAAAACTACCTTTTATGTTGAATACATTGAAGATAGGAATAATGTGTGACTGTCATGTTTTAATAATGCAATCTAATCAACTGCCAGCGCTCAATACAAAAGAGGATCTGACTGCAAGGCACAATGCAGATGGCTAAATGACATAAGAGAAATCTAGCAACACGCAAACTTACAACAACACACTTGGTCCAAGCAAGCAAACTTAAGCTCCCCATGACACTTAACAGCATCAGTGGATAGAAAAGAAAGTAAATAGATATCACAATTCAGAGGAAAATAACCCTGTACAAATCAGTGTGCAGCCAAATACTTAAAAGAGCAAAAGAAAAAAAATGTGAAAACTGCTGGTAACCTGTACAAATAGACAGGAAAGCATTTTGAGTAGTTTATTTTATGGATAGAAAGTGATACAAAGTGTCCAAAAGTTATTGTGAACATGACTTTAAAAAACATTTGTTTAAATATGACTTTTTCTTCTTTGTGTGCTCTCAAATAGCCTTAACAATTTAAGTCAGTTAGTAGGTCTTAAAGAAATTTGGGATAGCTGAAAAAGGTGGTAGATAGTTTTTAAATGTGCCATTAGATGGCAGCAAGATCCAGCTTTGTGACTGCTGTAGGTAACAAGAGCTAGGTGTCACATACACATGCGCAGCATAGATACAAAATGACATCTATGCTCACTGAGTGTACAATAACAAAATAGTGTGCTGTTATATATTATTTATTCTGCCTAAAATCTTCATGAAGAAATGCTTCCTTTTTATTGTTAGCAGTGTTTGTCACGCAAAGCGGTGCATAATTGGGTCGATAAATTTTATCAAGGATGCTAAAAGATTGCTGGTGAAGCTTGACCTGGCCATCCCCTTCAGATTGCTCCATATAGTTCAACTAAGCAAGGAGAAAATTGGCCAACCAGGATCACAATCAATTTCTTGAGCAGCCACCTTACAGCCCTAATTTAGCCATAAACAATTTTCCCCTGTTTGTGCACTGAAAACCCACTTTGGTGCTAGTTGTTTCACAAATGACGAAGACGTTGATCATGAAGTGCAAATTTGTCAGAGATAACAAAACAAGGATTGTAATGTTGCAGGTTTTGATGTACTAAACAGCGATGGGATAAGTACATCAATGTTAGTGGAAATTATGTTGAGAAATAAGGGACAAGTTAAGTGCAATACTGCATGGTTTAATGTAATATTTCAAATAACGTTTAAATGCATTTCTTGACATCTGTGAAGAATGTGACTTCAACAAGTTAAGTGTAGACATCTGGGCCAAAAAACATGACAACAAGCATTCACCACTCTCTGATTACAAAATATTTCCTTATATCTAATCTGGACCTGTATTTAAACAATTTGAAGTTGTGCCTTCTAGTTCTTTTAGACGGTTGCAATTTGAAAAACTTGTTATAATCTAAATAATTCTTTCCATTGATTTTCTTATAAACTTGTATAAAGTCACCTAAAATTCTTCTGTGTTCTAGACATTGTAGACCAGTTTGTCTGAGTATTTCCTAATTACTATAATTTTGGAATTCCACTTTCAGTTTAGTAACTCATCTTTGTATCCTTTCTATCATGTTTATATCCACTCCATGAAAAGGACTCCACACCTGAACACAGCACTCCAATCTAGGTCTCACCAATGATTTATATAATTTGACTATCACTTTCTTGCTACTAATTGTAATTTTTCTTTTTATCGTATCTAACATTAGCCTTTTCCACTGCCACTTGGACTGGCTCAAGCACCTTACTTGTATGATCTATTATAACATCTAGGTCCTATTCTTTTTTTTTTAGCTTCCTAATATTGTTCACTCAAATCATGTAATTATACTCTTTATTAGATCTTTCTGTGTGGATGAATGTACATTTATCTATATTAAACTTCATCTGCCAGCTCTTAGACAGATAAACACGATTTGAAAAATAGCATTGAAGTGGAGGCGATTATGTTATAACGAGTGCCAATATATGACTCTCCCATCAAAATACACACTGCTGTAGAACAATAATTCACCATCATCAGCAAAACTTTTCCAACTCTATGGGGCATAGGACGCAATAGATACAAGCTACCATCAGATTTATTGTGGCACTGGCCACAAAAGACTGAGGTACCACCTATTCAACAAATTGAAGATAGGTGGTACCGACGAATGCCCGTGCGGTACCGGTAAAATGACCGCTGAACATCTGCTGCAGAACCGACATACGAGGATCAGAGAGAGCAGATGTGGCCATCACCAGTGGAACTGCAAGACAAGCTCTATGGCAGCGGCGGCAGCCTCAGGATGACCGCCGTTTTTTTCGAAAAAATAATGGTTACTGTCTGACTGCGTACGAAGAAGAAGAAGAAGAAATAAGATTAAAAGATCATCAACAGAGCTAGACAAAACTTACAGGGTGCCGTGCGCATGGTCTATACAGACTGAGATGCCTATAATCTGATCTGTCCATTGTTGACTTAATATTTTTGTATGTTCTTGATCTTTTCTTTGTCAATATCTAAATGTATATATGAATGTGATACTTCTATTTTCCTTGGCTTTTAAAAACATTTGTCTTGTTATCTATTTTCAATCTTTCCACGTGATAGTACCAATTTTTATTTCATATCGCATCAACACCATTTCTGTCATGTGTAACTGCAAGATGCAACTATTTATTCTACAATCCCATGCTCATATTTGTGAGAAAAAAAACATCTTTATTCTTTCTATAAATAAAACACCATTTATATATAATTAATCATGTGTACAGTTGTCATTTATACCTGCATTGTTGTTTGATTTCACTGTAATGAGTTGTCCTCTTTATGATGCATGTTTTACAAATGTATTCATGTATATCTTCGGCATTTTGTATGTCTGTATGTAAATGCATTATGGTTGTTTCACAAAAAATATAATGCAATATATCTGTGTATTTATATCAGCTGATACATCAAATAAAATGTTAAATTGTTTTGTTTGTTCATCAAGTATTGGTAAGGACTACAGTAAAACTGTAGATCAAATGGGATTTTTTTTTAATAAGGCAAAAAGAAGGTTAAAATACATTTTCACCCCAAAACAGAAATGATTTCGACCAATGAAAGTTTTTAACTAGGACCTCGTGAAACAAGAACTAAACAGTAAATTAGCTAACTATGCTAAATGAATAGCAAAATAATATCAAAGCGCTTGCTACTAGCTATGCTAAATACAAAATGAGAATTAGCGAGAAGAAATCAGAATGATGAGCATCAGCAGAGACACTTAGCAAAAGTGTGAGTGATATTGCTTGTCAACAGACCCATGAGTTTGGGCACTTTTTTTCGACAGGGAAATCGAGATTTGGTGTCCGAAAGCATCTCCGGTAACTTGTTAGCTGTCCCAACTGCGTAGGCACCCGAGCCCTAGTCAGATAACAAAGCAACAGCCGATAAACAGTATATTTATGCCAACTCTGTGTTACCAGTGTCAAACATGGCCTCTGTCCAGGGCGGGAAAGCAGAATTTCGACGTGTGAAGTGTAAGTGTTGGTGGAAGGTCATCATTGTTACCAGGAAAGACTGAATGCGAAACGACGACATTCGAAGTATGATCTGCACTGCAGCTAGTGTACAATATATTTCAAGGTGCAAAATACGTTAGTTTGGTAATTTTATGAGAGTGCGCCCTCATTATACTGATGACTTACAACGCTGGTAGATCTGGCTACAGGGCAATGGGGCGGCCGCGAGGCAGATGGATAGAGGACATTAAAGTGATTGTATAACGACACGGACTCACATTGACCGACGCAACGAACTTGGCTCAGGACAGACGACTTAAGCTCCTCGCGGCGTTGAACGGCATAAGTGGAAAGAAAACTAGCTGCTATAGCGTACATAATTAATTTAGCAATGTGTACAATCCCAAAGTTGGAGAGGCTTTTACTCTACTGTACTGTCACTGTCAGCATAAATTTACCTTGGGTGATGAGGAAATAGATCAGGTTACACATTTTGAATATCTGGGCTCCAGAAGACAAAAATGGTGACTGCTTGAAAGAAATCAGAAGAAGACTAGCTATGGCAATGCAGAGACTGAACAGCCTGAAGAAATTATGGCAGGGCACCAACAAAACGATAAAAGTAAAAGTCTTGAGAGCCTGTGTTTTTTCCTGTGGCAGCTTATGGCTGTGAAGCATGGACGATTACCAAAACTTCTAGACAAAGAATCGAATCCTTCGAGTCAAAATGTTACAGAAAGGTCCTCAGAATACCCTGGACAGAGAAAAGAACAAAATGTAGACAGACATTCGGCAAGAGTTGAGCATAGAGGAGAACTGGTTTATCAATTCCATTTTGGCTAGAAAATGCAAATACTTTGGTCACATCAAGAGACACAATGGTCTTGAGAGGACGGTGATGGAAGGTATGGTGCCAGGCAAAAGAGGAAGGGATAGACCAAGAAGACGATGGCACCAAGATATCCAGGAGTGCCTGAGTATGACAGTGGCGGAAGCTGGTGTTTTGGCAAGGGAACGAGTTTCTTTTAGACAGACTGTGATGGGAGCGACGTTCTACAAAGGACATGGCACATGATGATGATGACTGTCACTAGTACTATAGATAAGTTTATTTTATCAGTTAGAGAAAGTGTTATCAGTACCACCTAAGCTACTTGGTAGCTAAATGTGTTCATCTTCTATGACTCTTTCAGTCTTATCAGACGATGGTATTATGTTGTTAGGTGTGACTACAGTCCATGACTGTAACGAATGCGGAAGCGTCTTCCACAGTGTGTGTAAGGAACGTTAGGACCATTTGCGACCGCATCGCATGGTGTGGCGTGTCTTCTCAAGCACTGTCTTTAGCCTGCCTGTAATCAGTTTCTTCTTTGTCTGTATTTTCTATTCTTGACCCTACCTCCATGTAAAACACGATCCATAGCGTCATGTTCCTAATATTCCAAATCGAGGCCTACATCATTCATATCCCGCTTGCTGACATCCTTGTACCGAAGTAATGGCCGGCCGTGAGACCTTTTCCCCAACTGTAACTCCGCATAGAGATCCTTTACTTTGGTATTCTCCCAATTCACCATCTTCCGAGTGTGTCTCAGCCATCGGGAACCATCCATACTAAGCATGGAAAATAGCCATCGGGAGGCATCCATACTAAGCATGGAAAATAGCCATCCATAACTAAGCATGGAAAATAGCCATCGGGGGCCATCCATACTAAGCATGGAAAATAGCCATCGGGAGCCATCCATACTAAGCATGGAAAATAGCCATCGGGAGCCATCCATACTAAGCATAGAAAATAGCCATCCATACTAAGCATGGAAAATAGCCATCGGGAGCCATCCACACTAAGCATGGAAAATAGCCATCGGGGGCCATCCATACTAAGCATGGAAAATAGCCATCGGGAGCCATCCATACTAAGCATGGAAAATAGCCATCGGGAGCCATCCATACTAAGCATGGAAAATAGCCATCGGGAGCCATCCATACTAAGCATGGAAAATAGTCACAGTTTATCTTGTCCTGCCACCCAACGCTCAGGATTCTGCGCAGGTTCCTCACGTGAAACATGTTCAACCGCCTCTAGTGGTGCGTGAAAGAAGCATGTTTCACCACCTTAAAGAAGCGTGCTGAGGACACACGCCTGGTAAACAAGGTTTGTTTTGTTTTTTCTAACAGTGAGCTTGTCATTATCTCCTACCTTTTTGTTAGCATGTTCATTACCATGCCTATGCTGATATTGATAAACTAATAATGTTATCGTACCAGATACTGCGTTCATGTTTCTAGAAAGTCTTAATATAGCCCTTAAGACTGCTCACGTGATAAGTAAATAGTTGGCACACAAATAATGAAGTTGATTAGGTCCCTGTAGTATTATCATTGATGAAATCACTCATGAATCGTGACCTCGTGGAAGGGCCAGTGTTAGTCGGCGAGTGATGACGTGTTCGCTGATAGCTTCTGCCAAATGCGTCTTGCCTCCGTGTCTGCCAAATACGTCTTGGCTCCATTTTATTATAGAACTGTATTTGTAGAAATTTGTTTCTTCCCATTATAAAGGGTTGTTTAGTGCGTTGGATGTAACAACATATGTCCTGGATACAGAAATGATGCTCTGTGTGCTTATAATATTTCTGCTAAATGGATTGTACATATTCGTTATCCTACAGACGTGAGGTGTGCTTAAGACAGAACGCTGGCCATTTAGAAGTGTATTCACAATCTTGTATGTTTCGAATGCCCACAATGATTAGATTTACTCTGTTGTGCGCCCTGAAAAGGACGTTAAGTGGCGGGTTACAGTAGTTTTCCTCACATCCCTAGCGTGCTGACAAAGATGGACTGGGGTCCTCCAGGCGGCTGTGTTATGATTGGCTTCATCTGCACATCGCTCACTACTATGGGGATCACGTTGATTCCTCACGTCGTTAGCCAAACTGCCATTAAAACAGACCGTTTCCAAGGAGGGCTACGAGGAAGCCGACGTGAGGGTCTTGGCTAGTATCTTTTACCTGACCCTGACTAACATGTATGTTGGGCCTGACCAGACGTTAGTCTTCCTTCCAATTTTGACAACCTTCAAACGGGCGAATGTGAATTCAAACTAATTTGGGCGAGACTATGCAGGTCTTGGTCGGCTACACAAGTGCTGTTAAAACCGCCTACAACATGCGGCCCACGAGACCATTTTATGTGGCCCTCCAGAATTTTGTGTAGAAACCACAAAGGTTAGTGTTTTATTCGATCAATTTCTGCATATCACTTTAACCACAATGCTGTTTTTATTAGCTCTTCAAAACCATGAAGAATTGTTAAATCATCTGGAAAATCGGGTTTATACTGCAAGACTTATTTCTAACTGACATCATGGATCATCTTAACAAGCTAATCATAAAATGACAAGAACAATATCGAACAGGACGCCGTGGAGAGGCACGGTAAGCATGAAATAAAGACAAAGGAGACACTGATTGCGGATAGGCTAAGGACAGCGTTTGACGCGGATAGGCTAAGGACAGCGTTTGACAAGACACGCCACACCATGCGATTCCACAAACGGTGCTGACTTTCCTTGCACATACTGTGGAAAACGATACGAGTCATACATTTTTATCGTCTTGGACTGTAGTAACATCCCTTTTTACAAAGCACAATTACTATCGTCTGGCAAGAAGGAAAGAGTCAATGATGTTTAAATTCGCGCACACTTTCCACCGAATACTGTTCACGGCTGCACAAAAAGATGCAGCTTTGGTTAACTGTGAGCGTTTCGACCAATCTTTGTAAAAGTTGAAATTAATAATTTCCACACGTTTCAAAGACATTCGCATTTTACTCTTTTGTTGGTAAGCCATTCGATTGTGACGCTTGCACTTTAGCCACATGGATGCAATTGCTTGTTTGGGAGCTCAAAGTGCAGTACAGCTGGGAATAATATAACCACAACATAATACGTCTATTGGGAAAACAGACAATGATACACTGCCAACTGAGGATGGCATACGTTCCTTCTTCTGAGTTTCAGCACTTATCTAAATGTATCAAAACAATACTATCGACAACATTTTGACGCACTTATATCCGTGAAGCAGAATTCTCTGCCATGACCAACGTCTAGTCAAAAGAACTAAACTCTCTGACTAATACACATTTAGAAAATTTGACGACTAATGTTACTCTGTACCAGCCATAGATTTTTAATATTGCTATTCACTTCAAGCTCAAAGATCTCCCTAAACAACAACTTTCTTGATAATCGTGATCAACATTCCTGGTAAGATTTTGTGCCCTTATTTGTTAATGTTTTAATTTTCTAGAGTACATTATCTTAAAATAAGTGAACTTAACTAAACAATAACATGAGTAGTAAATTGTATAGTCGCTGCATTCGGCTTCACAAAAAACTTTCAAGTGGCCTAGCAAGAAACATGTTGGACAGTCATGTGCTGTGCGGACATTCATTGACGCTGAAGAATATATGTTTGTTTGTACGAACTTGTGCAGATATCGTTATATGGCATTGGGTCAAAGGGCAGGAGCCCACGGACTGCTGGATTAATAACCATACGAACTTGTTACTGCTGAAGACTCATCTTGGGTGCACAAATATAGACTTGGGATACAGATAAGTAATTTACTTATGGTATCATAATCATCTGCCTCACATGGATGATGCCCGTGTAATTGGCAATAATGCTTGAAATGGGGTCTTGTTTCGACATGGCCCTGATAATCCTGCCGGTGGACTTTACCCCTGCTGCCTTTTTGGGTCACCTTTTCGCGTGAAAGGCCTCACAATCGGCATCCTGCGATACTTCCAGTTGTCTTGGCTGCGCTTTGCTGCATGTAGCAGAGGACGAAAGAGTGGAAATGACGCAGCTCAAATCTTTCTCGACGCAGCTAATATCTTTCTCACTTCAATCTATTTGAGCGACTGACTATCGCCGTGGTTTACTCGCTTTTTACAGCAAATGTACGTGGTTCAATTCCCGCTATATGCAGCTCAAGTAGGCCCAGCTGTAAATGGGTACCTGGCTGACGGCTAGCAAACAAGAGGCAGCGAGGAAGGGAAATGGTCAACCCACCTCACACACACAATGAAGGTTTTAACACTTCACCTCCGGCGGCAGTGCCTGATATGGGACTACCTTACCTTACCTACTTTTAATCGCAAGTTAAAGCGACAGCACCAAACTTGCCCCAGCAACAAAACGAATCTGTGAGAAAATGAGGGCTATTATCGCATCTCGCATCACAAGTCTGCTGCTGTCACCACCTTTGCTTGCGATGGACAACTATTAAAATGATAAGTGTTAGCCGTCTAGTTAGTGGCTGGACTTAGTATTATCACACTCTAATGGCTGGACTTAGTATTATCACACTCTAATGGCTGGACTTAGTATTATCACACTCTAGTGGCTGGACTTAGTATTATCACACTCTAATGGCCTGCAGTTTCCTATGTCTGAGAATCGGAGTGGTTAGAGCGATCGTTTCTTGAGTAAAATAGGTCAAGTTGCTCCAGTTCAAATGTCATCTCCGCATCGAAGGTCAGCTGCAATGGATCTCCAGTGTACTCTATCTCTTGCCGTAATTGTCCAAATCTGACAGGGTTTTTTCAGTCCATCTCCTGATGTCATACACCCATTTATAACATTGTCTGCCTCTTGAACGATTGTCTTCCACCCTACCCGCTAGTATGGTCTTCAACAAGGCCAAAATATCTTAACTATCTATCCCTGATTTCGGTCATTAATTATCTTTTCACCCCCACCACTTTCAATCTCCACATTTGTTTACTTCACTTTCCAAGAAATTCGACCCAATCTTCCATTTAGCCAATTTTTGTAGGCTTCGATAATCTTTTCCAACTTTTTATTCAACGTCCATGTTTATGCGCCATAACATAATGACGAACATACGAGGTGGTTTCAAATGACAACATTAAAAGGGAAATAGAATTATAAAAAGCATGCCTCTTTATTGTATCTTGTTAATATGGTTGCTGAGGATGCCAAGAGTGTACTGCACGTGCCATTGCGGTGCAAACGAACACCATAACGTCATAATTGCAGTTAAAACTGGCCGCCCCACCATTGACATAAAACCAAAGAACAGCAGCGCTCTGTTATCGGTGAATTAAGGTCCTGTTATGTGACGCATGTCTTACACTCCAGCAAGTGTATGAGTGGATTAGGAAGTTCCTAAACGGTATGATTTATGTGACAGATTGTTCACGACCGGGTCAGGCATATCGAGTAGTGACCATAGAGTCTATTGCAGCCGCTAACCGCTTCGTAAAGAAACATCGCCGATTGACCGTGAGGGTAAGACATGCATCACCATTTTGAACATTTTATTTTTTGATTTTTATGTGTTTGCCTCACTAGTTTCTACTGGCGGAGGCGCGCCTATTCTACCCTAGACCGTAGTCAACCTGAGCGATATTAAGACTTATAAACCAGTGCTTGGATGTATGTGTGCGTCTGTATGTACCTATGCTAGGTTTGGGCGCTCTCAGAAGCCAGCCCAACCAAAGTGCAAGGGAAGTGTCTCACCCTGAGGGCGCGTGTGAAAGTTGTGCAAGAGTGTGACTGTAGGGCAGAGTCAAATGAAACAGAGTGAGGTAAGAAGAGAGAGGAAGGTGAATCTCTTGTACCTTCATTTGCTGATGGATTGTTATAAGTTTCATCCCTTTGATGCTAAAAAAAAAATAACAGAATGCTGCTATTATTTGTGCATGGAAATAGTTGGCGGTCATCTTTTAAGTAGAAATATAGCGTCATGTTGCTGGTCTGTACCATGACGGCACGTGCAAGACCTTCTTATTGTCACCATGTCAACAGAATGACACCAAACTTATATGTCCTAGAATTTGTCTTAATATCTACTTATCAACAAACAAACTTTAGATTTAATGTCCTACATAGTATGTTACTATACACATAGCAATAGATGTAGGCTGTCACTGAGCTTTATAGTCCTGTATAGTATCCTGCTTTCCATATATTAACAGACAAACACTAACCTTAAATGTCCTACATTGCATTTTACTATCCAAGTGTTAACATACTGACACCAAGCTTTAATGTCTTACATAACATTTTAGTGTCTCCATGTTAACAGACAAACACAAATCTGTGTTGTCCTACAAAGTATCTTAATATCTGCATGTCAACAGATGTGAAATGACGCTGAATGACACTGCCCTACATAGTACCCTACTGTCCACAGTAACCACTGTTAACAGATAAACACTGAGCTTTAATGTGAAAAATAAGTATCTTCCTATCCACTTGTTGACAGACTGACAGTATGTTTTAATGTCCTTCACGTTATTTTGCAGCCTCGTGTCAACAGACTGACACCAAGCTTTGCTGTCCTACATTATATCTTACTACCCATACATTAACAGACCAACAGCAAGCTTTACTTTCCTAGATTGTATTGTACTATCCGCTTGTCAACACACCAATAGCAAGCATTCATGTTCAACATATTTTATATATCTCAGCATCTGAGCAAACCAACAAGAAGCTGGAATGTTCTACATAGAATTTTACAGTAAAAATGCTAACAAATGGAACCTGAGCATTAGTTCTTACATTTTATTTTATTATCCATTTCTCAGCTGACCAACTCTGCAAAGTAATGTCCTACATTTTGTAAAATGACCACATGTTAACAGACAGACACCGAGCTTTAATGTTCTACATTCTATCTTACTGCCCACATGTTAGCATATCAGCCATGCAAAGTAACGTCCTACATTTTATCTTATTATCCAAATGTTAACAGACCGATACTGAACTTTAATAAGCTACGTAGTATCTTACTATTCACAAAGAGAGATCAAAAACATAACTTTACAGTAAAATGACATGCCAGACCTGACCAGACAGCGTTGAGCTGAGCAAAAGCTGTGGGGCATACACACTGACCTGGTGAAGACTACAGATTTCATTAAGGCAACTGGCCTACAAATATAGCAGGGCGAAAGGACAATGAACGCAAAACAATAAAAAAGACTATTCATATGTTAGGATACCAAAAGGAAACTTTAATGTCCTACATATTATTTTGCTCGTCACATATCAACAGACCAACACGGACCTTTAATGTTCAACATATTAAATTACTATCCATATATTGGTAGTAAGATACTGAGCTATAATGTTCTACATCGAATTTTATTATTCCAAAATTACTAGATGCAAACTGACACACACCTTTATTGTACTATATAGTATTTTACTATTCGCATGTTAGCAGACCAACACCAAGATTTAATATTTTACATAATATCTGTTAATTAAAATGTTAACCACAATAGCATTGAAGACTCTCAAACCCTTAAATGGTTTGCACGTTGCAGTATTTTTAAACAAGCAAAACTTCTAATAAGTTTGGAGTAGCTTAATGATTGCACCAGCAACAACAGAGCCAAACAAAACAGTTCTGCAAATAACTCCACAGTTTAATTTCTAAAAGCCAGTAGGAACAGTACGTAAGATGCATTTCCAAGTGTTGGAAATCCATCTGTACTGTAGGGCTTTAAACAGCAACACACACACACAAAGAAAAATGTATGTTTAGTATAATAAGCAAAAGTATCTGTTACTAGGCCTCTTCATTTCGTGTATATTAATAGTTACAAAAGTGTTGTTATTCGAATATACCATATGCGTACAATGTGACAGCATCGTGTAATTTTACCTGGAAGGTAGGAATGTGTACTTTATCAGCTGTTTGTTTACATTCATGTATATGTCAACATAGGTATGTTTTGAAATAAAGAAATAAACAACCCCACACTGGTAAAAGGCTCAATTTAATCGAGAAATAGTAAAACAAGAAAGACTACGTACCTTTGGTTTACATCCAAGGCTAACATAATTCATTATAAAGACCTCACGATAAACCATAAACAACTCTCAGTACAGGATCTTCTAATAGCTAGATAATAGTTTCACGACAAGTAGTGAACTGTATTCACGTTGCCACTGTTCCCCTTGGCACAGGGGTAATATATCATATTACAACAAAGGGATGTAGTAAATATAAAAATAAAATACAATATTTAATATTTTCTTATTAAAAAATAAAGCAAATATTTCTAATAATTAAGGTTGGGTTTCATGGGACGTATCAGACATTTTAAACTTGTTGGAAATTTGTAATTTTTAGTTACATTTTTGTATTTATTAAATTAATTTTGAAAACATTATGCAAGCCGTAGTTACCACAAGATAGCTAGCTTAAACATGCATCAGCATATATGTTAACTCTAACATTACTATTAGCAACTACAGGAGCAGCCAGTGTTGTCTTCCGCTCCATGACTTCGAGGCCTTGCAGCCACAATCGTCGCCCAGGGTCGCGAGCTGTTCCTCCCCATATGTCTTGTACGAGGTCGATAGTAAGCGTGATAAATTTGGTCGGGTGGATAATTAACACCTATCGCCTTCAGTGTACAGATGCCAATGTACACGTCCATGTGGTTCTGGTGTAGGGCCATAGCTCACTCGTTCTAGATTTGTCACCTGGATAGAGGGGAGACGCTCAAGCCAGAACCTCTCACGCAAATTTTTATGATGGGATAACTCTCATTCTTCATTTGTTTTCCAGTTTATTTGGTTGAGTCCCTTACTATTAGAAACGCATAATTGTTAGGATAAGGAAAAGGTCACGTGTCTGCAACTAATGCCGTTGACTTACAAGAAAACAATTAAAGAAATATTTATTCCATGAGAAAAGCAGAAGAAACAGTGTGAATCAAATTAAGACATGTTAATGGTAGCATTATAAGAACACTGTACATATAGAGCCTAGGGTGTAACCTTTTTTAGAGTGGCTGCTTCTCTCGCTAAGATACACGGTTTGCTCTATGGCTCAACATGTTCCAGCCAACCCAGCTGTAAATGAGTACCTGGTTTACTGTTAGAAAAAAATGTGACAGAGGGACCGGAACTGGTTCCCACATAAGTTGAAGTTCTTGGCATTTCTGAATTCTATTGGCGAAGGCACTCCTTTCTTTTACCAGATCGTAGTCCTTTAGGCGATATCAAGACGTTTTGGCCAGTGTATGGATTTGTGTGTGTATCCGAACAATTAAGTCTCTAGTACCTCATCGCTGACGGTAATGATTGATACGGAACTAAATTTACCTATCTGCGATATAAGTCTAGGGAGCGAGGAAACGAACTGGCTAAACGCATCTCACAAAAGCTAAGACCTATTATAGTGAGGATTCTACCACTTCCTCCCCTACTACTGTGTTTGTATTATTTGATACATCCATGAATATGAACAGCGAGTTGGCGATGTGTGTGTCCTTACATTCTTTCCTTGACATAAACAATAGTTTGTTGGGCATATAGCCGTTACGGTTGGCAGTTGTTCGTGAGCTTTACTTCCTCGCGTATTTTGTGTTGCCATTAACGTGTGCGAAGAACTTGGATTGTCTTATATTACCACAGCAATTCATATTTGTCACGAATTAGTTGGTAGTCTGTATTGATTCTTGAAAGTACAGAGAAGCAAAAAGATTAACGCAGAGAAATAGATAGAGAGGAAGAGAGAAAGAGAGAGAGGGGGGGGGCGGGGTGAAAAGATAGAAAGAGTAACAGAGAGAATGCAGATTGTTAATGACTGTTAATGGATGCAGGAGTTAAGAAAAAATGTAAGGTAGCCTATTATGGCGAGAAAAGGCAAAGATAATCCTGTAGCACTCACTGCTGTCGAGGATCACTTCACTGTTAAGAGACTTCACTGTGGCGTCTCAGCTTTTTATGACGTGGGTTAGCCAACTCCCGTACCCGCCACATTTCCTTCACTGACATTTAGCGAGGTGCCAGCATAGTTATTGATGAAAATATCATTTGAGAAAGTTGAGAGTTAGTCAGTTAATTAGTTAGTTAGTTAGTTGCCCATTGTAAGCAAAGATGGCGACAGCGTCAGACATGTTTATTCAGATTTGACTGCACATGACTGTAAAGTCCGATTGTTTAGGTAGACGCTCATCTGACATGCGAACAAGATGCTCTCTGCAGTAGCGTATAGATGTCAAATAGTTTCGACCTGCTGAGGACTACAGAGTTGGTTTCTCTATCCTGACAAAAGATTCTGAGCAGTTTAATGAGACAGTTTACATGAAAATGATTACGTTTTCTGACATGCCTGCTATAGACTGTCCATGTTTTGCATTCATACAGAAGGGTGGTTAGCACAACAGCACTGAACACACTTATCTTGGTGGCAACACTGATTCCCCGACGGTCCCAAACAGTTTCTTGTATTCTGCCGAAAGTAGCACTCGCCTGGAAAATCCTTTTGTTGACCTGAGAGTCAATATTTCCTTCTCCGCTGATGGAACTACCAAGGTAGGAAAAGCTATCAACTGCTTTTAGGAGATGTCCCTGTACAGTTACGTTTGGTGCGTGGTAAGGTTCCCAGGCGCAGGTAGAGAGAGACATTACCTCCGTTTCCTTGCTGTTGACCGTAAGACCAAAATTAGTGCACGCATTTGACAACTCGTTTATGGTTGCTTGTGTGTCCTGTTATAAGCACGTGTTAATTGCTCAGTTGTCGGCAAAGAGGAAATCTAAGATAGTTGCTTCTTTCATCTTTGTGAGGGACTTTAGGCGCCTCGGATTGAACAGATGTCCGTCCGTCCGGTATCCGATGTGTATGCCAGTGGTAAAGTTCGGTACACATTTTAAAATTTTGATTACATTTAATTTGATTAGACTTTTAACAATTTTGTTTCATTTATTTTTTTCTCACATTTGATCTCAGAAACTTCAGACCTGTCATTGCTTTCAGTTTCCCATTATCAAAGTGGGTACGACACTGTCTTCGCCTGTCCACGTGCACGATCAGAGATTTGACGTATTATTTTCGTTTTGTTGATACTATCTAGTAGAGCTCATTTGGTATGATTGAGAGATAAAAAGAGAGAGAGAGAGAAAGAGAGAGAGAAAGAGAGAGAGAGAGAGAGAGAGAAAGAGAGAGAGAAAGAGAAAGAGGGAGTTGGTGGAGTTGTGGGAGATAGGGAGATGTTTATAGTACATTTTGGGTCTTTTTGGTTTTGTTTCTGGTGCCTGTGCGTGCTATTTTGTACTTTTTCATTTAGCACAGTGGTCGGTGTATTCAGTCATTTTCAACCAACAATAATAGGCCGACCAAACTGGTTGGCGGATCGGATCTGGCCCGCGGGCCTTAGTTTGGCCACATAGATAGATAGACAGACAGACGGCTCTTTTATTTGTTGCTTTGAGATCCGACAAAAGTATATGGTTCTGGCTTCTTCTTCTTCTTCTTCTTCTTCTTCTTCTTCTTCTTCTTCTTCTTCTTCTTCTTCTTCTTTTTCTTCTTCCCTTCTTCTTTTTCTTCTTCTTCTTCTTCTTCTTCTGCGTTCGTTCTCAATCTCCCGCCACCGAGCCATGAACAGAGTTTTGCAAGTAGCAGGATGTAGTCCGGAGAACGGAATTCGTTATGTCGCTAGTTTACAGCTTTACTGCGATATTTGCAACTTTCGGTCAGACACATCTGTCTTCCGCAGATGGTTCTTGCATTCTTGGAAGGTATACATGTGTTCGGACTCTTTGATAGCTTCGCGTTCCCAGACATGTCTTCCGCATATCCCAATTTTTTTTCAAGTTCGATCTATTCCTGGACACTCTTTCACAATTTGTTCAGGGCTCTCCACACAAGGTATGGCATATTATGCCATGTCGGTAGTTCGTCTATGATTTCCATCCATCCCTCACCATATCTTCGAAGACATTTTTCTGGGCGGTCTTGCTCAGGTTAATTAACTGTACAGTGGGAAGGAAACTTTCCCCTGATTCCAGTCGCCCCTCTTCTGGATCATATCCAAAAAGAGGCAATCTCTGATCATAGGACCGCTTTTTCCTTTCGACTTCTGATGCAGCACATCTCCTGATTTCTGGTGGTTCTATGCCAGCAATTCTATACATTTTTCCCTTTGGTGTCAGCATAAGGCACCAACTATCAATGCGACATGCCTCATTTACTGCCACATCCACGTATCACAGGAACTCTGTTAGTTTTTAACAACGACACCACTTAATAAAGCATTCTTTTCAGAACAATTGCCGAAGAGGATTACTTAAGACCTGGAAACGGGAAGGAATTGGGGGGGGGGGGGTGCAAGGCGTGGATTTTCCAAAGCCACAAAACAGTAATAGCCCAAATGGGGTCTGTGATTAACATTATCTAAACTCGAGTAGTTTTTACTACTATCATGAGCCTTCACAAAACCATACATCCTCTTGCTGTCCTTTTTCACTACGGCTACACCATAAGACATCATCTATATATGGCCACCATCAGGAAGCCTATGCAAAAGTACTTCGTGTACTCTTACATCTGTGGTGTCTGTAGCAATTTGTTTTATACGATAAGGTTGCCAGCCGCATTCAAAACTCTCTTTAGACGCATTTTACGACATGCATATAGGTATATCGGGAAGTAATTAGCATGTCCCTTGCAGAACGTCGTTTCTTACAACCCCCAATCTATTTGGCTGTTATAATCACTAAACTATAATTCGTTGATTGTTTCAGCTCCACAAAAATAGGTCTTGTCATTGTTAAAACCTTTTAACCTGACCATAAGTTATTTATGGGCCACGAGTTTTCATTTTGAATAATAGCAGTTCTCAGAATAAGTTAACACCGCAGGTTACATTCAATCTGTAATGCTCTTTCCCATTTTTGTGTTGTCTTTAATTATATATTTATTTTTCTATAATTTTGTTTTGCCATTATCATTTTTTAATTAATTATTTGTCACTTTATTTATTCTGTTATTGTTGAACACTACTTGTTTTTCTGTTGCTTTGTAAGTGCGTCTACTATGGTTAACACTCTGTTTGTTATTCTTTGTTATTCAACTTGTTCTATGGTTGTTTAACACTAAGTTTGTTCTACTTTTGTTTGTAAAACAACTTGTTTTATATTTGTTTCCTCTCTGTTTGTTCAACTGTTGTTAGTAATTCAACTTGTTTAACACTGTTTGTTCTATTGTTGTTTGTAATTCCAAAGCCAGATACATGACCAAATGGGAAACCGAACATACTGGTTACACCAAAAACGATACCTATTACCAGTTGAACCGAAGAGAGCAGGTCGTTGTCTTCAGACTTCGCACTGGCCACAATAGACTGAGGTACCACCTATTCAACAAATTGAAGATAGGGTGTACCGACGAATGCCCGTGCGGTACTGGTAAAATGACCACTGAACATCTGCTGCAGAACTGCCCGACACACGAGGATCAGAGAGAGCAGATGTGGCCATCACCAGTGGAACTGCAAGACAAGCTCTATGGCAGTGGCGAGAGCCTCAGGATGACCGCCGCTTTTTTCGAAAAAATAATGGTTACTGTCTGACTGCGTACGCAGAAGAAGAAGAAGAAGTTTGTAATTCAACTTGTTCTATGGTTGTTTAACACTTTGTTTGTTATGCTACTAATGTCTAGCACTTTATTTGTCCCCCTATTGTTAAACACTCTATTCCTTCTCCTATTGTTGATCACTCTTTCTTCTCTATAATTGTTGATCTCTGTTGTCCTGTTGTTAATCGTTATATCTTTTCTCCTGTGGTAGATCAATTCATTTGTTCCCCTAATAATGATCAGTTTATCTGTTCTCCAGTTATTGATCAGTTTATGAGGTCTCCAGTTGTTGATCAGTTTATCTGTTCTGCAGTTGTTGATCAGTGTATCTGTTCTCCAGTTATTGGTCAGTTTATTTGTTCTCCTGTTGTTGATCAGTGTATCTGTTCTCTAGATGTTGATCAGTGTATCTGTTCTCTAGATGTTGATCAGTGTATCAGTTCTCCTATTATTGATCAGTTCTGCTATTATTGATCACTTTATCAGTTCTCCTATTTATTGATCAGTTTATCAGTTCAGCTATTATCGATCACTTCATATGCTGCCTGTTTTTAATCAGTAAATCAGTTTTCCTATTATTGATCAGTTTATCAGTTCTCCTATTATAGATCAGTTTAAATGGTTCTTGTTTTAATCAACACTCTAAGACGTGTTTAACTGACATACTCCTAAAATTCATTTTTTTCTTGCAGGAAAGCGCATTCGTCATCTGCAGGACTGATATGACATTTAATTTTCTATTTAAATGTGTCACTGTCGTTTACTATTGCTATTATACCAGCTGTGTTCACTGTTGATCATTGTCTCTTTGAGTGCTCGGCGCTCAATATTGTTAGGAAAATACCAGATAAATGGAAGTTTGTCTATTACTTTTAATTGTGCATCGCAAGCGATGATGACCACATCATCAGACGGTTTTGATTTGATGATGTAACTTGCGCTGTATTTGGATTAGAGTGAGGAAGAAACTGCGCTTGTCATCGACCTCAATCGCTAGTCCCGAGCTACCTTGAACCAGTGACAAGACATTAGTCAAGAGGACTGGAGGCAACTCAGAATGCAGGCACTCTGGTCCCACTTCCCGTGAGACCTGAGATCACTTTAAAACTTGTGGGATTCGATAGTTCACCGTTTCTGTTCATCGATTTGGAAGGCGAGTGCCTGATCTCTCGACCACAACAACCCCAGAAGACTCTGCAGAGTCTTCAGACAATCAGTGTTACATCCCAGTCATGCAGTTTCCTCACAAAGTGATTTACCGAAAAAGGGGATCACCAGGATGGATTTATAGGGCTGATGAATAAAGGCTGCTTGACACTAGACAACAATTAACAAACACGTAGTAACGACGTGGGTTAATGGTTAAGTGACACGGCCCACAACCCCAAGGGGCTGGGTTCGATCCCCATCACAGGTCCGGTCGTTACTCCGCAGAAGCAAACCCTTAGAAAATGCAGGAGGAAGCCGACCCTTACATAAAATGCATGCTGAAGCTGGATGCACTGGGCCGACAGGCGCAAAATAAAAACCACAGTGCAACGTACACCGCATTTGGGATTTGAGAAATAAGGCGAACGCAAAAAAAAAAAAACAGGAACTCGTATTGATACCATTACATGGCATTTGGTCGAAGGTCAAAAGTTTGGATGCTGCTGAATCCGTAATAACAGCATACCGAGTGCAACAAAATACATGTCCGAGCGATGATTATCGATATTAAGTTCACAATTGACTAGCCGAGACCTCGTCTGCACAGAACGTATCTACTGCAAAGGCAAGCATCCTTTATTCCACAACCGTATAAAAGCTCTCGGTGGAACTCATCAAGGAAAATAAACACCGTTGTGATAGCTATTGTATTTTAGTTGGTAATTTATCTAAGAGAAGAAAACTGACGTCAAACCACCTGAGCCTTGTAGGTAGGTTGGGGACAGCCACAAATATCTTTCTGTACTTGTTTGTTGTCATATCACCTGTTGCACATTATATGAAATTACGAGATTGCTAGCCTCGTGAATTCTGTAAAAGACATGCTACATGATGATGTCACGTGCTTGCAATTAAGTATTGGAGTTAATTGTCCAATGATTTGATTTGCCTTTTGCATCTTTGTTGGATTTCCGCTGTAATTCTTCCTCTGATGATAACGTCCTCCCTAAGTATGTGAAATCGTTCCCCTGTTTGATTTACTGTTTTTCAATGGCGATATTGATGTCTCCGGCTATTCTAATTATTTGTATGACCTCAATTTTTTCTATATTGATTTTCCTTCTGTATTCTTTACATGTTGTATTTAATGTATCAATATGCTGCTGCAATTGTAGTTCTGAAGTTGCTATGTCTGCGTGATCGTCAGCAAAAAGAAGTTCATTTAAGAGTTCACCAATGGTGCAACCTGCATTTGGGTTGGCTGTTCAACAATTGTTGTGCTTCATATGTAATGAACAACAAAGGTGATAGTACACATCCTTGGCGTACTCCTGATTTGGTATGAAATTTTGCTGAGAGCCCGGTTATTGTTCGAACAGAGCACCGGCTATTAATGTAAAGACTTTTTCCATAGGTTGATTAGGTGATCATTTACTCCAAAGTGTGCCAATATTTTCCAAAGATGATGTCAAAAGCTTTTTCTTGATCTACAAACGCAACATACAATTCCTGATCATATTCATTTGTTTTCTCCATCAATTGACGGAGTGTATCGCATACGTACAGCTTCTGTTCTTTCTAAATCCCATCTGAGTATCGTTGAGCTGAGGTTCGATTATCATGGATCGTAAAGCAGCTGTCCTGCTGATTTCAATCAACATCGAGACTCTGAACACTAGACCCAGGTCTCCTGCTCATTTGTCTAAATCTTCTGGAAATATACAGACAAAAAGCTGATTCGAAAACCGATGTGTAGTCCAAATGACGCAGATATCGCATACCAGCTGTTGTTGTTTTCGTTGTTGAATGCTCACAATGAGTAGAATTACTCTTTTGTGCGCCCTGAAAAGGACGTTAAGTGACGGTTTGTTGTATCTTTCCTCACATCCCGAGGGAGTTGATGAAGGTAGAGTGGGGTCTGACGAGTGGTTGTGCTATGCTTGGCTTGATCTGCGTGCTGCTTACTACTACGGGGATCACGTTAATCGTTCATCTAGTTAGCCATGCTGTCATGAAAACAACCAGTTTCCATGGAGAACAGGAGTGGAAGTCGAGATGAGAGCCTTGCCAGTATATTTTGCCTGACCCTGACTAATATGTCTGATAGCTGTTAAATGCAGCACTTTGTTAGTTACGTTAAAAGGGGCGAGTTACTAAGAATGAGAAGAAATCTAGAAATAGACGAAACATTAAACACACCTATTGAGTGAGTTTATTGAACTAGGTAACAAACTCTAGTGCCAACTGAATGTCTCGCTGTGTTCACACCTGTATTCCACACATGAGCGTCTCTTTAAAAGATTGATCAGAGCGCTTGCTATTCACGGCAAATGTACACGTCTATGCAGTGGTAAATTGATACCTGACATGCATTTATAGAAGGCAAGGCGCTAAGGAAGGTATCTTGTTACCTGTCTACGAATAGAAGCTTAAGTCTTAGTACAATGTAGAATCTAGCAATCTTTACAGTGCTGAATTTAGACTTGGCGAGGCCCTAAGCTATCTTAAAACGTGGAGTATTCGTGTTAAAAAATAGCACCAGAAGGTCTCACAAAATTTGAAAACATATGCGGGTATGCCTGTTAATTATTTAATAGCTAGACATTCGAAGTGTAAAATACAATTCATTTTCCAATTAATGTAATCTATTCCTTTTCTTCTTCAAGTCTGCCACGTTCTTTTTTTTTTTACCTTAACACGTGAAGACCGGTTCTTTAAATAATGGTTGCAGTAGTGTTTTTCTGGATTTCCTAACAGTTTTGTGTGGGATTCCTTCTCCGTGGGCTCAGTACGGGAAGGACTAAGCATATAAAAGAGTCTTGTAGGACATGTTTGTCTGTTCGTGCTGCCTGTCCCCACAGACACAGGGGTGGTGGAGCCAATTTCATTCTGTGTAAGTAGCCATTCAGTCTGTCATGTCTAGCTCTCATGCGGAACAGGTTCACTTACTCCGATCGACCGAGGCAGTGATAGTTGTCGTTCGTTTATTCGACTTTCCTAGTAGCTTGAATAATGTTCTTGTTTTCTTCTTTTCTTGAAAGGTGATTGTTTGTTCTCTTTGTTCTCTTTTGTTCTCGTGCTGCTCCCTCTTTTGCTAACCTGTCTGCTGTCCCCTTTTCTGGTATGCAACAATGTGAGGATATCGGCTGTAGCACTACCCTTCTCTTTGCTATTAGTTCGCCCAAAGCATTCTTAAGCTCTAGCAGTTTACCATTCCTGAGGGCTTGCAGAACTGGCATTCCATCTGTAAGGAAAACACCCTGCTGGCATTGACTTCTTGTGTTGCTAATAATGTCTGCAGTAATAATTAGCGCGTTAATACAATTATTGATTACATATTTATCATTACGTTGCCTTGATCCCTATCATAGATTATAATATTGCATACCTCTTCTTTTGTTCACGCGAAAATATAATGTATATATCTGCAATGTTCTCTTATGTAGTTCTCATAAAGGTCCATAAAGTTTCTCGTCCAGTGTTGTTTTTATGGGCCAGTGGGATTATCTCTGTATATCCTGTTCATGGAAATTATGTAGTATGTGCACTGTAATATGCGTGCCTGTGTGCATGCCGATCTTCAACTGTGTATATATGCTTGTATATTTGGCTTCAGAATCGGTTGTGTTCTGCTGTGACTCTTGTCTCTAGTCTGTTTATCTTATACTAATCGTAATTTGTTACTGTTGTTGGCTTCTAATTAATTTGATCATCTTTTTCTATAACATTTTGAGTCGATGACTCAATTCTCTTCCTTGAGGTTTGGGTAACTGTCCATGTTTCCCTGTTATGACTCGCAACATATTTTTCTCTAGTCTGTTTATCTTACACTAATCGTATTGTATTACTGTTGTTGGCTTTCTAATTAATTTGATCATCTTTTTCTTTTGTTTGTGTGTAATTTGGTACATTATGTTGCTCGTCTGCTTCAATCTCCTTTGCTAGTCGATCTGCTTTCTCATTTCCCGTTATTCCACAATTAAACGGTATCCACTGCATCGCAACATTGCGCTGGCTTCTCAGCTCAGACATTGAAGCCTGTAGACTTTGCATTTTGCCAAACTTCAGTGCTTGTAGTGCTGATTTTTCAAGTCAGAAATACTACAAGTTGTGGAACTAGATTGGCTGTATATTGGTATATAGCAGGGCTTGTCCACGTTTTAATACCTGGCGCCCACTTCTATTTCTTTATGAGTGAAAATTTTCCGTACCGACCTCTAAAATCTAAACTGAAAAACAAAACTTCACGATCGTCCACTGAGTCTGAATATTTTTGATGTTTTTAATACATTATCATCATCATGTCGCATGTCCTTTGTAGATCGTCGTTCCCACCGTACCTCGTCTGAAAGAAACTCGATCTCTTGTCAAATCTCCATCCTGCTCCAGAGTCATGTCCAAGCATTCCTTGACCTCTTGGTGCCATCGCGTTCTTGGTCTACCCCTGCCTCTCTAACCCGGCACCATACTTTCTTTTACCCTTCGATCAACGCCGTTGCGTCTGTTGATGTTACCAAAGTATTTCAAATATTTGCTCATTGTGGAATTTAAGAGCCAGTTCTCTTCTATGTTCAACTGGTGTCGAATTTCTGCATTCTTCTTTTTTTTTTTTTTTGGTCCTTTATTTTATGAGAACCTTTCTATAACATTTTGACCCAAAGACTCAATTCTCTTCCTTGAGGTTTGGGTAACTGTCCATGTTTCACAGCCGTATGCTGTCACGGAAAAAAACATAGGTTCTCAAAATGTTCCCGTTTGTTGGTTTTCTGGTCTTCTGCCATAGTTTTCACATGTTGTGTAGCCTCTGCATTGTCATAATAATAATTATAATAATAATAATAATAATAATAATGTATTTTAAATACAAAATGTACTTATTCTGGTGCCGCCCACCTGAAAGTTAAAATCGCGCACTAGTGGGTGCTAGCGCCCAGGTTGAAGATCACTGGTATATAGTATACCAATGGAAACAATTTGAGATCCCCTGCGAAATTTGAAACCTAAACTGTCATTTATTTAGCTTAGACCTAAACCCGTCACTGACTGTCCCTGGCGTCTATCACGGGCCTACTTTCCTACTTTTGTTATCCTATTCTGGTGGCTAGACAGCATACTTTCATCATCATCACCATCACCATCATCATCATCATCATAATCACCATCATCATCATAGTCACCATCATTATCATCCTTGTCATCATCATCACCATCATCATCATCATCATCATCATCACAACCATCACCATCATCATCATCACCATCATCACCATCACCCTTGTCATCATCACCATCATCATCATCACCATCACCATCATCATCATCACCATCATCACCATGATCCTTGTCATCATCATCATCATCATCATCATCATCACCATCACCATCATCACCATCATCACCATGATCCTTGTCATCATCATCATCATCATCATCACCCCCATCACCATCACCATCATCATCATCATCACCATCACCATCACCATCATCATCATCATCACCATCACCATCACCATCACCATCATCATCATCGCCATCATCATCATCACCATCATCATCATCATCATCATCATCATCACCATCACCATCACCATCACCATCATCATCACCATCACCATCACCCTCACCATCATCACCATCACCATCATACTTGTCATCATCATCACCATCACCATCATCATCATCGCCATCATCATCATCACCATCATCATCATCATCAGCGCCATCATCATCATCGCCATCATCATCATCGCCATCATCATCATCATCGCCATCATCATCATCACCATCATCATCATCATCATCATCACCATCACCATCATCATTATCATCATCATCCTTGTCAATATCATTACCATTACCATCAATATCATCACCATCATCATCATAGTTATCATCATCACCATCACCATCACATAATCATCACCATCACATCACCACCCTCACCACATCATCATCAAGCGTCTTCTCCCCACCTGAGGTTGACCGTAATAGATCTCTAGCTGTGTCTCTGTTCCATGCCAAGCTGGTACACGCAGTCAAACTGTGCCCCAACCACATCTTAACGTTCTCTGCCCAACTGTACCTCTCTTGCCCTTTGGCTCTCTTGCCCTTTGGCTCTCTTGCCCCTTGGCTCTCTTGCCCTCTAGTATGTCCTCCAAAATAACCTCTAGTAGGTAAAAATATTTTACTTTTCTGCTCTTTATTTCCAATTGTGGTTTTCCTATCTTTCTAAGACACTCGTTCGTCTTCTGAATACTCATATCCCAAAGGCTTAAAAACGCTTCTACATTTTCTTTATCAGGGTCAAGGTTTCCATTCCATACAATAAAACGTTATCAATAGCAATACTATTCAATATGCAATGCACTATGTATATACTATAGACCATATTGTCAGGACAATAGCAATATCAGTATATAATACAATAGCAATATCAGTATATAATACAATAGCAATATCAGTATATAATACAATAGCAATATCAGTATATAATACAATAGCAATACAGAATAGCATACTTTATATCAATAATTGAATCGTTTTTCAAGAGTCAAAACGGCTTATTAGAGCTAGATACATGACCAAATGGGAAACTGAACATACCGGCTACACCAAAAACGATGCCTAATACCAGTTGAACAGAAGAGAGCAGGTCCTGGTCTTCAGACTTCGCACTGGCCACAATAGACTGAGGTACCACCTATTCAACAAATTGAAGATAGGTGGCACCGACGAATGCCCGTGTGGTACCGGGAAAATAACCGCTGAGCATTTGCTGCAAAACTGCCCGACATACGAGGATCAGAGAGAGCAGATGTGGCCACCACCAGTGGCAACACTAGACAAGCTCTATAGCAGTGTCGACATCCTCAGGATGACCGCTGCCTTTTACGAAAAAATAATGGTTACTGTCTGACTGCGTACGATGAAGAAGAAGAAGAATTGTTTTTCAACTGCAACCTTCTATACACAATTCTGGTTCACTTGGCATTGATAGAACGCTAATCCCGGAGGAGTATATGATCGTACTATAAAATGTGACAGTTCTTGCTGTTGTTCTTGAATGACCGCGATGAGTAAGCATACTCTTTAGTGGGCCTGAAGATAGCTTTAGATGGCTGGTTCCAGTAGCTTTCCTCCCATCCCGAGCGTGCTGATGAAGGTTTATCGGGGACCTCCATTGTAGACACTGCTATCGAGGCTGAAATGTTAGAGATATTTTATTGTACTAACCCAATGCTTTTGTATGAGGTGTTTTAGATAGTTCAATGCCTTTCCGTCCCTAGCAAAAAACCAGATATATATTTTCCCAAGTATGTACCCAAATAATTTCTGCCGGAAATTAAAACCTAGGCTTTAAAGTTGGGCAATCGGCCTTTGTACATCAATATATAATATAGTTTGAACAGTTTGTTTCATCCGACCCTGACTAACATAGTCGGATCAGTATCAGTATGTTTCACTTAACCCTAACTAACATAATCTGATCAGTATGTTTCACCTTACCCTGACTAACATAGTCTGATCAGTATGTTTCACCTGACCCTGACTAACATAGTTTGATCAGTATGTTTCACCTAACCCTGACTAACATAGTTTGATCAGTATGTTTCACCTTACCCTGACTAACATAATCTGATCAGTATGTTTCACCTGATCCTGACTAACAAAATTGGATCAGTATGTTTCACCTAACCCTGACTAACATTGTCTGATCAGTATGTTTCACCTAACCCTGACTAACAGTCTGATCAGTATGTTTCACCTAACCCTGACTAACATAATCTGATCAGTATGTTTCACCTGATCCTGACTAACAAAATCGGATCAGTATGTTTCACCTAACCCTGACTAACATTTTCTGATCAGTATGTTTCACCTAACCCGTCAAAGTGTCCGTCAAAGGCCCGAGATGTATTTCAATCGATATATTATAGGAGAAAGTCGAACATAAATAGACAAGAGCGATTAAAAGCAAAATCCCTAGATGAAAACGAGGCCGGAAAAAAATACGGAAAAGGATAACATTGTGACGCCATGGTTGAGTAGACATGGAGAGCATAGACAAGTTCTCAATATGGAGGAATACGTTGCCTGGAGTGAGATGGGCTCCGCCAGGTTCAAAATGGCCCAAGACACATCGATATTGCAGAAAGCTTTGAGAAAATTCAGTAATACGCCAGCCCTCTCAATACACAACAATTTTTATTTTTTTTGCGTTCGCCTTATTTATATATTCCCAAAGGCGTGTGTGCGTTACACTGTGGTTTTTATTTTGCGCCTGTAGGCCCAGTGCATCCGACTTCAACATGCATTTTATGTAAAGGTCTGCTTCCTCCTGCATTTTCTAAGGGTTTGCTTCCCCGGGGTAACGGCCGGTGCTGTGATGGGGATCGAACCCAGCACCTTCGGTTGTGCATAGTGTAATCTTCCATATACACAACAATGATAATCATGCCACTGAGGTTAACTCATGCAGACGGAAGATTCAATATCCTGGCACAAAGTGGCGGAGTGGCGGGAACTGGTCCAACAATCTGCAGTATTGGTGCCCCAATAATCCTTTCGATAACGGGACTCACGATGATGATGATGATTCATTCTCAATTTGGCGGATTTCTCTTTCATCCAGTCCAGCCTTTCTTATGCTGCAAAATGAATAGTTCTCATAATATATCAAATACTATAGTTTCTCATTCATTTTCCCATTTTGACTTTGATCACACCTTGTCACACCTTGCAATTGTTATCCAATGTCTTGGAAACAGACCAACATGACGCTGTTGCCAACTCTGTACAGCTTCCATTACTAAAGAAGCCTGACCTCTGTGTCACACTTACTCACCCATACCTACACTAACATAACTGAAATTCCTCCAACAGAGATGTAAATGCACGACCAATCTACCAGGATGACAAATGATGACTAACGCGCAAGAATCGTAGCAGGAACTACTCACAGACAGTCGCACACTTCGTACCTCCACGTTATTATCTTACTACACACACTCACTCACAAAAAAACGAAAATACACGGAATACACAGCGGCACACCTTCGGCTGACATGTTGGGTTTTGTTTTTTCATTTTTTGCGGAAGTTCGCCAAGCCTTATTCTCCTCTGTGCCCTGAATGATAACTAAAATATTACATTTTAAAATGTAGGTGTTTTTGTATTGATGTCGGACAGAAACCTTATCGTCCAGGTAACATGTTTTCCTTACTTCTTTGAGTTAAAACCAAAAGTCGGTAACCTTTATGTTATTTCTTTGTTAGTTTAAAGATTTGCATTTCTGGATTCTACTGACGAAGGCACGCCACTTTCAACCACAGATCATAGTCTTTCAGTTTATATCAGGACGTATTGGCCAGTGTATGGATGGGTGTGTGTATATGTGTGTAGTGTGAACGTATTGGCCAGTGTATGGATGGGTGTGTGTATATGTGTGTAGTGTGAACGTATTGGCCAGTGTATGGATTGGTGTGTGTAGTGTGAACGTATTGGCCAGTGTATGGATGGGTGTGTGTAGTGTGAACGTATTGGCCAGTGTATGGATGGGTGTGTAGTGTGAACGTATTGGCCAGTGGATGCATGTGTCTGTCTGTCTGTTTGTAATGGGTTCCCATGTGGCAGTGTTTGCAGTACAGTAGTTATTTACAATCCTTTATATACCTAGAAAAGTGGTCATACCAAGAAAAATCCACTACAGGTCCAGTCAAACTGGACACGAAGTGGTTTCTACCTAGGTGTGTTAGGATTGCAAACCAAACTTGCACTTGATTGACACATCGCCAGGCTGGTTAGCGCGGTGGTAGATCACTCGTTTTTCATGGCAAAGGTACGGAGTTTAACTCCCGCTACCGGCAGCACCAGTAGACCCAGCTGTAAATGGATAACGGACTGACAGCTAGTAAAGGAATCAGGCAGCGAGCAAGGGAAATGGCCACCCCGCCTAACAAAACTGTGGCTTGGTACAAAAAAGCCCTTACACTTCTGATCCTGCTATAGGACAACCTCTACCTTTACCTTACACTATGCACTCGCCTCTTCATTCTAGTCGTAAACCTACATCTCGCCGGCTGAATATTTCGAGCCTGCATTTCTAAAACTTAATATAAAACTCCCCGGTCCAGGTGGTCCTAAAATTAAATATAGTGTTGATGTTGTTGTTGGAAGCCACTCACACTAAGTTATTTACCTGTTGACCTGGCTACTATCATGACCTGGTTACAGTAGCTCTTCTTACATCTCAGGGCGTACTTTTAAAGGTAGACAGTTATTAAATGGAAGGCTCCACAGTGATATATATAAATATACAGTATTATTCACTTTAAATTATTTAGGTTCACCGTCTGCTCAATGACATGACCTCTGTTCCTTGAACAGAAGAATGGCTCGACCCTTGCCGTAACAGGATCATTGAAACAAGTGGCGTACTATTTACTATGGTTCGAGACCCCCCCCCCCTTTCTCCCGCCTAACACCCCCCCCCCCCACAACCCCAACCCTCCCATCCGGGTTACAATCAGAGAATGCGGTCTAGAAGGCGCCAACGGGACAGTGAGTGTGAATATTTTATCAAAAGATAGTAACATATATTAAGTTCAAATTACTAGTAGACGGATGGGAGAGTGTGCGTCAAATGACGAGTCCACCTCGTATGCCGAATACGCCCCTGATTAATAAATATATATATACAAACGGCAGTTGACCTATTTGCAGTATGTCTGTGCCAAAACAGAGGTGTGTTCCTGCAGTCCCTGTTTATTTAAAACGCCGTATCCCATGACGAGGACGCTACTTCGGTTCACATGCAGCCTACCTGGTGCATATGGCAATATGTATGACGTAATCTTCGTGAAACTTACAGCAGGTGTGCTCCTCGTGGAACCACCGGTAGTTGGACTACTTGTAGGAAGTCTGTACCGAAACATGTCTGTGGTCTACTACTCTTCCAGTGGTGCTATCTGTTTTGATGCAGGGGCTGGAACACAGTGCGACTCCCAAATACGTGGGTGTAAATTTAGATCGCACACTGCCCTACGGGATGCATGGTATGGAAAAAAACGGAAAGGTTCATGCGAGAAATTATATCATTTGAAAATTGATTGGCTCAATTTAGGGAGCACAGCCAGATGTCATCCGAACATCAATATTCGCCCTGCGTTTCTCCGTAGATGAGTACGCTGCGACAGTTTTGAAAAACTGCACGTGTAAAACTGATTGTTACATCAATAAATGAGACTGGTTGGGTAGTTACAAGATGGCTAAAACCTACTCCAACTGAAAGAATATGCCTTATAATCGGCATTGCACCAATTGAGACACGAAGAAATGTTGCATTAGACATTGAAAGCAAGAAATTGGCAAACGATACAAGACATCATATGTTTGGGACACCAGCTGTAGTGTACAGGATTAAAATCTAGGCTAAGTTTCTCACAGTTCACACAGCTCCTACAGACTGGTCCTGGGAAACGTCTCATCGAAAAATGGAATGAACTGACACAGGTTCCCTGGATCGAGATGTGGGAGGAACCACCTGTGCCTCCCTGGACACCACTTGACATGGACTCACTAAATAGATTCCGAGCTGGTGTATCACATTGCAGAAAGAACTTGAGGAGGTGGGGATATAGTGATGATGAGACATGCGATTGTGATGCAACACATAACCCAAACTACCTGATGGTCTAGCCAAACCTTCTGGAAACATGCAGTATGGATGACAGGGTGTAGGGGAATGGCAAAGCAATCCCCAGGGATGAACATTGGGAACATGAGGTCGGACGTGGCTTGCTTGGCAAGGGAAGTAAGTCAGTGGCGTGCAAAAGAAGGAAAGTAAGTAGTTTATCTATATTGATGATCTCGTTCACTTTGTGTGTGAATTCCAGTATTCTCGATACAGTTTGCTGAAGTGGGAAGCTCTTCGAAGATTTCAAATAGCACTGTGTGGAGGTTCGTCTCTGTGGGCCAGTGCTCAGTTCACAATTGGCAAAGCATTTAACAGTCTTGCTGGATATGTTCGGTTGTCTGCACAGTTTATCCCCACGTAGTCATGAGTGATTGAGCCAATTTTAGAATATGTAAGTGGCTAATCAATCTGTTATGATCTGTTCTCTTATTTTCTTAAGGCCTGGCAATGCATCATGATTGAGGTAATTGGTTTTGTAAGGGTCTGGTAATTTATCATGCTTGGGGTAATTGGTTTTCTAAAGGTCTGGTAATGTATCATGCTTGAGGTAATTGGTTTTCTAAAGGACTGGTAATGTATCATGCTTGAGGTAATTGGTTTTCTAAAGGACTGGTAATGTATCATGCTTGAGGTAATTGGTTTTCTAAAGGACTGGTAATGTACCATGCTTGACGTAATTGGTTTTCCAAAGGACTGGTAATGTATCATGCTTGAAGTAATTATATGGATGATGAGCATGACCTTGCGAACTCAAGACCCACCTCCACAGAATGGGTCTCAGAGGCACCACCACGTGCGATTGTGGAACACCCAAGCAAACATCCGAACATATTCTGCAGGAATGCCCCATTTATATACAGTAAAAACGAGACAGTCTGGACAGGGAAAGCGGTCATGATGGAAAAGCTGTGAGGTACCAGAGAAGACATTATACGCACTCCTTCGTGAACATCACCAGGCTAGGAGTATAACATCAGTTGATGGAAGAAGAAAATGAAGAAGAAAAAAGAAGAAGAAGAAGAGGATGATGATGATTCTACGTTATAATCAAACAGAAGCATACGTTACCACTACAGCTGGCCCCTTCACTGAAACCTTCATCCGAATATTTGCAGGGATCGGTTTGAATAGCAATAGTTGAACATGATGAGGTATCCAGCTCCACGCACACATCTCGTCAGTCGCTTTATTCGGAATACTTCAGAGACTACTGTGGTGCCACCCTTTTCAACACTAGGATCATTTAGGAAGTTGTATCATAAGTTAGTGACTTTTCAATTCAGCTATGCCGCTGAGCACCGTAGAAAGCTTACGTCGTACGTTCTGCGCCAAGTGCGTTGCGTCGGTTGTTGTGATTACGTATCGTTGCACAATCACTCTAATATCTTCTTACAAGCTGGTTACAAGCTCATACCCTGTAAACAAATCTACCGGCGTTGTAAAGCCATTAGGGGAAGTTGATGGGGTTGCATTGTCCTGATACGACAGTACCAGCGCATTTTATGCCTGTAAATGTACTCTATACACGATGTAGTGCCGGCCATACTTCGAATGACGTCCTTTTGAATTATTTCTGTCTCTCCTGGTAACACCGATAACCTTTCTCAAACACTTCATTCCACATGTTAAAATTCTGCTCTCACGCGCCTTGGAAAGGTACCATGTCTGGCATTCAATAATAAGGTCACTAACCGCATGCCCAATAATACATTAAGCATTGAAATCGCCATTTGGCTTAGTCTACTTGCCCCTTTTGCTTTCCATTCGAAGTGCATGGCTTTGAGTTCTGGTTATCTGCTTTAGGAAGACTACATCAAAGTACTCTGCTGTGATGGTTTCTGTAGCAAGTACATTGTAGGAGGTACATTGTTATTATTCGTTCATCCCACTAAGGAGCCCGGGGATCTACTCTGACAATAGACTGGCCCTCAACATCAGGTTAGTCAGTCCGGAGACTGGTGTTAAAGTCTTCTGATCATGTCACGCCACTGACCTCTGTTAGTCAGTCCGGAGACTGGTGTTGAAGTCTTCTGATCATGTCACGCCACTGACCTCTGTTAGTCAGTCCGGAGACTGGTGTTAAAGTCTTCTGATCACGTCACGCCACTGGCCTCTATTAGTCAGTCCGGAGACTGGTGTTGAAGTCTTCTGATCATGTCACGCCACTGCCCTCTGTTAGTCAGTCCGGAGACTGGTGTTTAAGTCTTCTGATCATGTCACGCCACTGGCCTCTGTTAGTCAGTCCGGAGACTGGTGATGAAGTATTCTGAACATGTCACGCCACTGCCCTCTGTTAGTCAGTCCGGAGAATGGTGTTGAAGTCATCTGATCATGTCACGCCACTGACCTCTGTTAGTCAGTCCGGAGACTGGTGTTGAAGTCTTCTGATCATGGTACGCCACTGGCTTCTGTTAGTCAGTCCGGAGACTGGTGTTGAAGTCTTCTGATCATGTCACGCCACTGGCCTCTGTTAGTCAGTCCGGAGACTGGTGTTGAAGTCTTCTGATCATGTACCGCCACTGCCCTATGTTAGTCAGTCCGGAGACTGGTGTTGAAGTATTCTGAACATGTCACGTCACTGCCCTCTGTTAGTCAGTCCGGAGAATGGTGTTGAAGTCATCTGATCATGTCACGCCACTGACCTCTGTTAGTCAGTCCGGAGACTGGTGTTGAAGTCTTCTGATCATGTCACGCCACTGGCCTCTGTTAGTCAGTCCGGAGACTGGTGTTGAAGTCTTCTGATCATGTCACGCCACTGCCCTCTGTTAGTCAGTCCGGAGACTGGTGTTGAAGTCTTCTGATCATGTCACGCCACTGGCCTCTGTTAGTCAGTCCGGAGACTGGTGTTGAAGTCTTCTGATCATGTACCGCCACTGCCCTCTGTTAGTCAGTCCGGAGACTGGTGTTGAAGTATTCTGAACATGTCACGTCACTGCCCTCTGTTAGTCAGTCCGGAGAATGGTGTTGAAGTCATCTGATCATGTCACGCCACTGACCTCTGTTAGTCAGTCCGGAGACTGGTGTTGAAGTCTTCTGATCATGGTACGCCACTGGCTTCTGTTAGTCAGTCCGGAGACTGGTGTTGAAGTCTTCTGATCATGTCACGCCACTGCCCTCTGTTAGTCAGTCCGGAGACTGGTGTTGAAGTATTCTGAACATGTCACGTCACTGCCCTCTGTTAGTCAGTCCGGAGACTGGTGTTGAAGTCTTCTGATCACGTCACGCCACTGGCCTCTGTTAGTCAGTCCGGAGACTGGTGTTGAAGTATTCTGAACATGTCACGCCACTGCCCTCTGTTAGTCAGTCCGGAGACTGGTGTTGAAGTATTCTGAACATGTCACGCCACTGCCCTCTGTTAGTCAGTCCGGAGAATGGTGTTGAAGTCATCTGATCATGTCACGCCACTGACCTCTGTTAGTCAGTCCGGAGACTGGTGTTGAAGTCTTCTGATCACGTCACGCCACTGGCCTCTGTTAGTCAGTCCGGAGACTGGTGTTGAAGTATTCTGAACATGTCACGCCACTGCCCTCTGTTAGTCAGTCCGGAGAATGGTGTTGAAGTCATCTGATCATGTCACGCCACTGACCTCTGTTAGTCAGTCCGGAGACTGGTGTTGAAGTCTTCTGATCATGGTACGCCACTGGCTTCTGTTAGTCAGTCCGGAGACTGGTGTTGAAGTCTTCTGATCATGGCACGCCACTGGCTTCTGTTAGTCAGTCCGGAGACTGGTGTTGAAGTCTTCTGATCATGTCACGCCACTGCCCTCTGTTAGTCAGTCCGGATACTGGTGTTGAAGTCTTCTGATCATGTCACGCTACTGTTCTCTGTTAACAGCAGATCTCTTTAGCTCAGTATAAGTTATCACCCATATGTTCTTGCACGACTGTGTGGTGTAATTGTTTATTAGACGTCATCTTCTTCTTTTCCCCTGAATTTTGTTTTCTAGTATTTTTAATAGTATAAGCCTCAATGTCTCATATTATGACTATTGTCTTTCTGAATACTTGTCATTAGTTGCGTATGTGACTATATCTTTAAGCACTTGTTCATTTGACTTTTTCTGTCCAGCTCCCTTTTTTTGCATCCTACGATAGCACCAAATTTGAAAAGCTTCTAATGTCTTTTCATCCTTAATGATTAGAGTCCATATTTCTGATTAACATTGAAGTTGATCTACTGGTTGGACGCATGCGTCAAAATATTTGTCTGCACTTGTTTGTTGGCGTGTTACCTACAGCACACTTTATGAAATTATTGAAACTAGTATTTTAGTTCATTATGGATGCCGTCAGGCCACGGATTTGCCTGGAATTCACACTAGTCGACGACGTACACTTGTGGTTACGGGAGAGTGTCATTGTTTTCCATTTGGACTGGTTTATTCGTTCGTTTTTGTGTGTTTTGTTCCCTCCGATTATCCTGACCTGTACGTCAGCTATATGATTTAGCACTAAGCTTAAATCTGGGTCATATTTTAACTGTCTAGTGCACACGACTGCACATCACGAGATTGGCGCCGTTTGTACTCGCTGCAGACAGTGTCCTTTTTTGGTGTGACTGTGAATTTTAGAACGACTATAATGGACCAGAACACGGCCTGGAAGAGACGCACAACACATCACTCACGCGCTGAGTGATGTCCCAACAATCTCTTGCGGTTATGGGAAAGGCACAACACACAACAATAAATGTCATCCAATACTCCGTTGCCATACGGGATACCTGTTTACGGGAAAGATTTCGGGAGTAAATTCTGAGAAAAAAATCTGCATCCTTTGCTATCTCCAGTTGTCTCGATAAAATCTTGCTACTGGCCAAAAGAAGCTCAGAAACAGAGAGTAAGGTTGACAAAAGGCGCAGTTTTTTTCCTCCCTTTAATGCAAATCACAGCGCAAGTCACCCATTTCAGCGGACACAGCAAGGAGAAGACACGGCTGAACAAAGAGAGGGGTCTTCATCACCTGTGAAGCACGATTATCATCATTATATGAAATTACGAGATTGATAGCCTCGTACAGACATAACGAACATGTGGCAAAAGAACTACCAGTACAATATATTCTGTTAAACATTTAGCTAATATGTTATTGTTTCGTTTTCTACAACCCTTATATCTGTGTTTTGAACTATTTTTAGCATTTGTTTATCAAAGCTTGTGTCTAAAATTTGAACATCGCCAAGTAAATTGTAATTAAGAGAGCAATCTGGAACCTTCATGGAAACAACTTTCAGTCGGCCAATAGATTCACGCTCAAAGCACTACTGAAGTATTATGGATCTTAAAACAGCTGTTCTGCTGATTTCAATAATATTATTCCGTTTGTACTCGCTGCAGACATTGTCCTTTTCTGATTATATTATTTTTTTTTTTTCTTCCGTCGTTCGTTCTCAATCACATGCTACCAAGCCCTGAAAAGAACTTTCCAAGTAGCAGGATGTTGTCCGGAGAACGGAATGCGTTGTGTCGTAGTTTACAACTTGACTGCGATATTTGCAATTTTCGGTTCTCCCCATTCAACTCCAGCAGGCATTTTTGGGTACCGGGTTAGCCATCCATCTTCAATCCCTTCTTCTTAGTCAGTCTGCTTTGTTGCAATCTGTTAACCAGGATCACTGCATGAAGGTGCAGAAGGGTCTTGGCAGCTCAAGGTCGCTGGTCTTGACGCTAGCAGTCAGCTTTGGGTCACTGATGCTCAGCTCATGCACTGCTCAGCATCTTAATTCCATCTCAGATACAGGTTTCCTGTAAAGAGACCAGCTGTAGTGATAGCTCTATACTTCGCTTGGAGAGAAAAAGGCGACTCATGGTAGAAGGCCTATTACTGGTCGTCTGCAACTAAGCACATTGAATGCTTATGTAGCTGTGTTGTCTCTAGCAAATCGTTTAACACGATGATGTTGCTAACCCCATAGACATCTCTCATTAGAGCTCATCCACGATATAGCGAGCGTCTGAGTGGCAGAACGATCGCTTCTCATACCAATGGAATCGGAATTAGTCTCCATTATGGACATGCTTCAGACTATCCAGCTGTAATTGGTCACCTGACATACTTCTAGGGATCGAAAAGCATTGCGTGAGATACAATGACATCTCCAACCAAGAAAAAACATTGTACTGCACACAAAGATCTCTAACACTTCATCTCCGATACCACAGTCTGCATTAAAACTGCCGGAGCGTAGAACCACCACTGCCGTTTGCCTCTGTTAGAAAACATGCGACGAAGTACTTTGCGCGCATTGACAGTTTCTCTAGCAATGTCTTGTGTATGGTGAGGTTGCTAGGCCTATTCACAATCTCTTCAGTTGTCTGTTCAACCTTGCATGGAGGTGCTGTACCCTACTCTTTCCTTCCCAGTAAGAGCAGCCTGGATCGATTAGAGGATTTGAACTGTCCTTATCTTACATGGTAAGGACGAATTCCAAACAAGCTAAAACTTTGCCCTACAAGTATGAGAGGTGTAAACATCTTGCCAAATCAAGCTCCTAATTCTTCACTGCCAACTGCTTTGCGCAACGTAATACTCACGGGCAATCACGTGAGACTTCTATTATAGATAACAAAGAAAAGAAGATGCCTATCTGTCCAGGAAAAAACTCTGAACTAAAGTTATTATAAGCTTACGTTTCGTAAATAATTATGAGTAAAGACTCAGAAAAACCGGCCTTATTTCAGAAAAGAGATGAATTCAAGGTGATTTAATAGAGGTTAACAAGATAACCAACGGAAAGAATAAATTAGACTATAACTGGTTGTTTTTCAAAGTACAGCTTGCTACGGGAACAAAAGGGCACAGTTTCAAATTAAGAAATGTCCAGATTAGATACTGAGAAAAACAATTTTTAGTCAGAGAAAGGTAAATGCTTGGAATGCATTGCCACATGAAATAGTGGAGGCAGTGTCAATTAATGCATTCACTAAGAAATTGGATAGTTATTTTTAGATCAAGTGCAGAAAAAGCAAATGGTTGTATTAATATACTCTCCAGAGTCATATAAACCAGTATAAAAACATTCATGTTAAGTTAAGTTGGTCAATATGAAAGCAATGTTTAATTACTTTATCACCTCAACCAATCAAAATTCGTCACTCCTCTCGGGGTATAGGCTATTGACAACATCCGCATCCTGCGGACATACAGGGCCCTGGGCTGCTCTATTTGTCTCCAGGTGTAATGATTTAAAATTAGTTTCTTTTCACATTCTCTTGTCCGTATATTAATAGGCCTACCTCTCTTTTTTACCTTTGAGGATTCCATGAAAGAGCCTGTCTACCTATGTTGAACACAACGTATGTTTTATACAGCCCATTTTCTTCACTTAATTTGTTGTTCCAGTGACTATTGTTGACTTTTTTCTCACGGTTCTTTATTCATCATCATGTCCTGCCACTTTATTCCATTTTCCTTCATAAGCATCTGTTAATGAAGGACTGGAGTCTTTGTTGTATGACCTCATTGGAAACTGCAACCGATTCCATGATTATTAATAGTATATCTAGCGCCGTGTCTTCCGATTGTACTGTCTTGATCTTTGCATGGATACAATTATATGATTATATGGAAGTTCTGCATTCACTGCACGCTCCGGTGGGGACGGCGTGGGTTAGTTGTTAAGTGACACGGTTCCCAACTCGAAGGTGCTGGATTCGATCTCCATCACTGCACTGGCCTTACCCCGGGTAAGCAAACCCTTACATAAAATGCATGCCGAAGTCGGATACACTTGGCCGACAGGCGTAAAATAAAACCACAGTGCAACGCACACCACCTTGGAGAATAGAGAAATAAGGTGAACGCAACAACAACAACAACAACAAACTGCACGCTTTAGTCGACCCAGCTGAAAATGAGTATCTAACACATTATTAGAGAAGTAAAGGCTGAGAGAAATCGAACTGATCACCCCACCTAATAAACAAGCGATGTCTTAGTACAATGAATTCTCCAGATAGTTGTGCCGTCTATGAGTGTACTTTTATCTATTCTGATACACCTTGCATTGTGTGCAGTTGATTGGCTTACGTCTATGGATGTTTCTTTTGTGTTTTAATTGTTGTTTGTTTACCTTATCTTGTTCAAGTTTCTTGTTTATATTTTTTTATATCATGTGCTGCAATGACTAGCTTTTCGTGATATTTGTAATTTTTGCTGTTGATGACGTTTTTTATATTAAATACAAGGGTAAGTCAGTAAACAAGTCACACTGATGTAGGATAGCTGAAACAAGTTGTTGGTAGTATATAAAAGTGTCATTATGTGGCAGCAACATCCAACTTTGGGATTTCTTTAGTTAGGAGAAGCCAGCTGTCGCAATGACATGCGCAGCTCAGTTTAAAAAAATTGAGTCCCTAATCATAGAGTGTAAGGTCAATGAACAATGTGCTCTGCGGTTTTTTTTTGGGATAAAATTAATTTCTGCATATGGTGTTCACAATGAAATGCTCCCTTTTTACGGTAAGAAGTTGTGTTGTGTTTTTTTTTGCGTAAAGCGGTGCATAATGAGGGTCAATACATGTTCACAAGAACGCTCATAGATTGCTGATGAAGCCCGACCTAGTCGTCCTGTTCAGATTGCCACAAAAGCATACGTCTGGCGGATGGGGAGATGCTTCGAAATGACAGGCGTGTAACGATAGATAGTTTATCAACTGCAATAGGCTGTTGGTATGATTTAGGCTACATCATAATGCACGATCCTATCTAGGTGGGAGATGTTACGCGACTGCCAACGAGGATCTGCGTGAAATGCAAATGTAGCTGAGACAGTAGACCAAACACTTCTATGCTGCAGGTTTTGGTGGCTGAGACAGTAGACCAAACACTTCTATGCTGCAGGTTTGGTGGCTGAGACAGTAGACCATACACTTCTATGCTGCAGATTTTGGTGGCTGATATAGTAGACCAAACACTTATATGCTGCAGATTTTGGTGGCTGATACAGTAGACCAAATACTTCTATGCTGCAGGTTTGGTGGCTGAGACAGTAGACCAAACACTTCTATGCTGCAGGTTTGGTGGCTGAGACAGTAGACCAAACACTTCTGTGCTGTAGGTTTCATGCAACGATAAAGTGATCGAATAAGTGTATCAATGTTGGTTGAAATTATGTTGAAAAAAATGGATAATATAAATGAAATGATAAATGGTTTACAAGTTCGTATCACCTTTAGTTATTTTTTAAATGCATGTATAACCAATTTACTGACTTGTTCTCGTATGTAAGTAAACTTTACGCGTATTAAATCTTTCCATTTCTTCACCTCTCACATCACGCCAGAACGACCATTCATTTCTATTTTCACATTTGTTCTGATCTCGTCTCAAAATAGTCGGTCTCTTGTGAGTCTGGAAAATATATTAAAATCTGTTTTCTTTTGACACAAATTAATCTACTTGTAGATATCTGTTTGATGTTTAGAACATCGGTTTTACGACAAATTAGTTTTATAGTACATGGATTCTCATCTTTTTCTAGATCTTCGACCCGGCTGAAGCCAATGTTATATCCCATTTGTCTCAGAATTCTTCCCCAGCACATGAGAAGATGCTAAAATCTTAAGCACACATTTATAGTATTCTAAGTAATTCTATTGTATACGTGTCGTCCATCTAGCTGTAAATTGGTACCTGACATACGGTTAGGGAAGGAAAAGGCAGCGAGTAAAGGAACTGGCCACCCCACCTCATAAGCTGAAGTCTTTAACACTTCATTCGGGGCTAGTGGTTAAGTGACATGGCTCACAATCCTAAGGTGCTGGGTTCGATCCCCATCACAGCACCGGCCGTTACCCCGGGGAATCAAACCTTAGAAAATGCAGGAGGAAGCAGACCCTTACATAAAATGCATACTGAAGTCGGATGCACCGGGAAGACAGGCGCAAAATAAAAACCACCGTTCAACGCACACCGCTTTGGGGAATAAAGAGATAAGGCGAACGCAAAAAAACAACAAAAAAGCACTTCATTCCTGACCAGTGGTTAACTTTACCTGTGAAGCATTGCTTTCTGTGGGATACGTCAAACACCAAATAGCATTCCTCAGAAAGCAGTGCTACACAAATACAATGGATACGAAGCCAAGGGGCGACCTCGCAAAAGATGGATAGGAGAAATAACAGAAGCAGTGAAGTTCCCATTGTACGAAGCACACACTAGGGCCAGTCTAGAAACCTCTTCATAGACTAACCCTGGAAGGCACAAACAGGACAAAAAGCGAAAAGAAGAAGTAATTCTACCCCTGTTGGAAAAATATAGCCCATACTTGGTCTACAAGCTCGTTCTGCTTGGCTTGGCGTTTTTCGTTCTCGATATCCCGCTTCCAAGCCCTGAAATTGGCTTTAAGTAGCGGAACGTAGTCCAGAGAACGAATGCGTTATGTCGTAGTTTGCAGCTTGACTGCGATATTTTCACCTTTCTTCTTCTTCTTCTTCTGCGTACACAGTCAGACAGTAACCATTATTTTCTCGAAAAAAGCGGCGGTCATCCTGAGACTCTCGCCACTACCATACAGCTTGTCTTGCAGTTCCACTGGCAATGGCCACATCTGCTCTCTCTGATCCTCGTATGTCGGGCAGTTCTGCAGCAGATGTTCAGTGGTCATTTTACCAGTACCGCACGGGCATTCGTCGGTACACCCTATCTTCAGTTTGTTGAATATTTTCACCTTTCGATACACCCGACTTCAGCAGACATTATTTTAGTACCGGGTTAGTCTTCCCTGTTCGAACCCTTGTCCTTTGCCAGTCTTCTCTGTTGCAGCCTGTTATCCAGGATCACCACGCAAAGGTGTAGAAGGGTCTTGGCAGCTCTGGTTCGCCGGCCCTGACGCTAGCAGTCAGCTATGGGTCGCTAACTGCTGCTGAGCAAAAGAAGTGTTGCAGGAAAAGTTAAGAGACAAACAGATCAATGCCGCAAGACACATAATGTACCGAAATACCATTTGCAGAAAATGAGACAAAAGTCTGAAAGGAGCTTCCTGTACAAAAGACAAACATTTCAAGGAAGTCAAGTAAAGCCAAAATGGCGAGTCAAACAACAGCCCCCTTAGATAAAGCTGCAGAAGGAGGTTGCACCCAGAGTACCCCAAACATTTTCAATACCAATCAATCAGTCAAATCATGTCATACCTCTGAGTGCATAAGGCATTGACAATATTACGCCAGCATTCGCTATTTCCCACAGCATACGTGTCTTTGCTTTCTTGCACAGTTTATTTATCCTTTCTTTCTTGCACAGTATACATGTCCTACCTTTCTTGCACAGTATACATGTCCTACCTTTCTCAACAGTATACATGTCCTACCTTTCTCAACAGGATACATGTCCTACCTTTCTCAACAGGATACATGTCCTACCTTTCTCAACAGGATACATGTCCTACCTTTCTCAACAGTATACATGTCCTACCTTTCTCAACAGGATACATGTCCTACCTTTCTCAACAGGATACATGTCCTACCTTTCTCAACAGTATACATGTCCTACCTTTCTCAACAGGATACATGTCCTACCTTTCTCAACAGGATACATGTCCTACCTTTCTCAACAGTATACATGTCCTACCTTTCTCAACAGGATACATGTCCTACCTTTCTCAACAGGATACATGTCCTACCTTTCTCAACAGTATACATGTCCTACCTTTCTCAACAGGATACATGTCCTACCTTTCTCAACAGGATACATGTCCTACCTTTCTCAACAGGATACATGTCCTACCTTTCTCAACAGGATACATGTCCTACCTTTCTCAACAGGATACATGTCTTACCTTTCTCAACAGGATACTTGTCTTACCTTTCTCAACAGGATACTTGTCTTACCTTTCAATCATATTATATTTGTCCTTGCTTTTCCAAAACAATATTCGAGTCTTTCCCGTCTCGCACCATGTACACTTGTTGTCTTTACAATGACTGTCGTTACTTTATTCTCTAGTCTCAGAATTCCTATTTGTACCGGTGCAAATCATAGCTTCCTTACTTATCAAATTCTTTATCCAAGCGATACGCCCCATTCAACAGTTTCTACACATACCTGATCCATGGTTATATTTATAATCTGTGCTCATGCGGTATTCTCTATCCGCTACATTTGATTCCGAATCCCTGCAGTAAGTTTGATGATTCATCCATTGCGCAGATAACTAACTGTTAACATATAAACTCCTAACACCGCACAGACAAAAACCCACATTAACTCTAATGTTTAGAAAATAGAAGTGCGGACAGTGGTGCTACAGCTACGCTAGACGAAGGTGGGAGGCGCCGTGCGTAGGAAGGTGTCTGCATGTAGAAGTACTTTTCTCTAAAGTGAATGTGCCTCCTATTTACTCCTAGGGAGTAGCTATGTTTCTTAATATGTGCACACATCGTTGGGAAGATTGTTTCAAGTACGTGAAGTGATGTAAGTTATGTAAGCTGTTTTGTCGTAGTGAGTACAGTTTAAGGGCAATTAATGTTCGTACTGTGTGTGTTTGTACCTTGTAATGTTACACACGTTTACGAACATGGAAAGTCGCCTGGAATCTTCTGTGTAAGATTTGTTCTACGTTTCTAGTGCTGGGTTCAGCTTTCTTAGACATTTCTCTGGTTGTATGTTACAGAGGGTCTTCTCGTTATATATTACAATTAAGGCGAGGCTGTGACGGTTCTGTGGATTAAAATAAAGTGTTTAAAAACATGACAGTCTACACATGCGGGATTCGATAAGTATTATTTTTTTATTTTTGTGTGTGTGTGTGTATTCCCATCGTCTGTTGATGTGTTCATCTCTTCTTCCATGATGCGTTGTTGTTGTGAATGTCCACTATGAGTATATTTACTCTTTTGTGCGTCCTGAAAAGGACACTTAGTGGCGGGTTGCAGTAGTTTTCCTCACATTCCGAGCGTGCTTATGAAGCTAGGCAGGGGTGCTTCATGCGGTTGTGCTGTCGCTTACTACTACGGGGATCGCGTCGTTAGCTTATATGTATATTTATGTTGTCCTAGAAGAAGGCGTTTTTGTCTTTAAGTAGGTTTCGGCCGTGTTTCGCCCCGGTACCTGTAAATAATTTACAAAATAAGTCACAAAGCAGAAACTGCCATCAGTGATGAAGTGTTGGAAACTTTGTTGAAATGAACCACAGCTTATGTGAGATTGGGTGACCAGTTCCTTTCATCGCTGTCGTTTCTTCCCTAACCGTAGGTCAGGTACCCATTTACAAATTAAATTCCTATACAGCTCTGTCGATTGGGGCGTGTCTTTAGCGGAAGTTGAACCCCGTACCTTTCACTTAAAAAGCGAGTCCTCTATACCTACACAAATCAGACAATACCTACATATTTTATTAAAACTCGTATGTCCTCAGACGTCTGGGCAAGGTGGACATGGGCGCATCTAGCTGTAGTGCAATGCTAGGACTCTCATTATTCTCACCACTCCACTATCAAAGTGTCGATCCACACCTCATTGGCCAGGATGCTGTAACTGAGCTTGATTACGGGAGCACGACCTAGTCGTGAGGAGCGGAGGTCCTTGTCAGTATGTTTCACCTGATCCTGACGCGCACCTTCGCTCATGCTGACAATGAAAGTCAGTCAAGTGCTGATCAGACATGTTAGTCAGGGTCAGGCAAATTACACTGACCAAGACCTTTTATCTTCAACTTCCGTGTAGTCCTTCCTGGAAACCGGCTGTTTTCTAGGCAGTCTGACTAACGAGGCGAGGGATCGACGTGATCCCCGAGGTAGCGAGCGACATGCCGATGAAGCCAAGCATAGCACAACCGCGTAGAGGAATCTGTTCCACCTTGATGGAGCCTTTTGTTGATTGATTTATTGATTGATTTATGTATGTATTGATTGATTTATTGGTCTAACAATACCCTGGTGGTAGTTGAAATGCCCCTCGTCCTTGAGTTATGTACTCCTGACGATTTTCTTTAGCGGCTAGTTACAGTGACTCTCCTCACACCCCGAGACGTACTTGAGAAGTTGTACTCGGGTCCTCCTGATTGCCGTGAAATGCGGGGTTAGTCAGACTGCCACGAGGCAGCCTGTTTCCATTAGAATTGCTTGGAAGTGAGGTGGGAACTTGAAATATTTTTCATCTAACCATGAGTAACATAGTCTGATCAGTATTATTTGCCAGACTGGACGTTAGTTTTCTCTTCCCCACCCTGGTGGTAGGTGGCACAGCAAACAAATGTATTCAACAATGTCAAACTCATAATATTACGTTGTTGTTTATACTTGCTTGTTATGTGCCGGAGGTCGGTCGAATAAAATGTGTTACCTATACTGATGGTAAACTGATTATTCTAGCCTTGTTTAGCTCTATTTTGTTTTCCGTTGTGGCTCATATGGATCTATGCCAGGAATAATGTTAGCTAATCATATGACCATGATTAATGAGCTCGATTTGATTAACAATTTGATGGTTTTGTGGTTGCTTTAAGTTTGTCATTAATACATTCGAGCCTGCGTAAGTTGCAATAGGGAAATTATAGCTGGATGCTCACGACGTGGTCAACGAATCGTACCTGACATGATCCTATTCAACCTTCAAGTGGCGATTCAGGAAACAGAATACACGAATGCAGTTTGAATAAGAGAATAGAGATCGAAGAGTGAAGGTTGTTGGTGTTGTTGTTGTTGGTGTTGTTGTTGCTGTTGTTGTTCTTTTATACCCCCAATAAGTAAGATTACTCTATTGTTAACCCTGATAAGGACGTTAAATTACGGGTAGTAGTAGTTTTCCTCACATCTCGAGCATGCTGAAGAAGGTGGACCGTGGTCCTCCAGGCGATTGTGCTATGCTTGACTTCATTTGAGTGACGCTGTTTCCAGAGAAAGCTGCATGTAAGAGAGATAGTGGTCCTGGTCAATATAGTATGCCTGACCCGGACGCGGCGTCCTGGTCAGTATGTTGTGCCTGACCCGGCTAGCATCTGAGTTCCGCCGTGGTTAGGTAAAGGGTGTCCTTCAGCTGACTTAACCACTGGTCAGAAACGAAGTGTTAGAAACTTCAGCATACTATTGTGTGAGATAAAGTGGTCAGTTACCTGTTCATTCCCCAACCCATTTGCATCTGGATTGACTGGATCGTGATGGTTGTGAGAGTTGAGCCATGTACCTTTGCGCGAAAATCGAGTGCTCTACCATTATATGGAGGGACATGCAAGCGATGATGCTGACGTTGATGATGTGGTCCGAACAGTACTTTCCAGTGGGAAATAATTCTGAGGGTTACATACTCTTGTTGAGCTAGATCCCCATTCGATCTGATATAACCCAATAGACTATCTGTGGTTGAAAGAGGCGCATATTCTAATTAAATAAGGTACAATCTCTAACAACGAACAAGTGGTCTTTCGTGTGTTGATATCACAGTACTAAAACCTCAGTTATCGTGCGCACGTTATGTCGATGGGACTAACAGGTTGTTTCCTATTGTTGAAAAGGGTTTCCCCGCTGTGCAAGAATCTGTTTTCTATTGGCAGTTCGGATGGTTTGTGTGTGTGTGCACTGCAGATGTTACGCTGCTGTTTAAGTATTTGCATCGGGGGGGATGTGCAGGATTTCTTCTCTATATGGAATGTCAGTGGGAGGGGTGCACGCACGTAACGTACTATATGCCGTAACAATACCCCCCCCCCCCCACCTCTCCAGCCAGGTATACAGACACTGCTGTCAGGGAAGAAGTGTTAAAGAATTCTGCTTTGTTAACAGTCGATGTCATTATACTCCGGGCAGACCCAACGGTGCTCAGTCCCTCTCAACAAATGTTGAAGCGTGCATATACTGATGGTTCATGTACCTCGCTGGATGTACACATTCGTGTTCCGTCCTCCAAGATGCTCCTCTCTGCTGGATCCATGTATGATCTGACAATCTTGCAATCTATGCATTTTTGGTTCATCCACTGTAGTGTCTTCATCCAAAAGACCAACTTCAAATCGCCACCTCTATCTTTTGCCAAAGCTCCCATTGCTAATGCACCAGAGGCCAAGATGTCTGCTCTTTCAGTCCTACTAATCCAACCATGGCTAGGCCATTAGATCTCCATAAGTCTCCAGAGGTTTCTATGTTCACTGTTCCCCCACTCCACAGCCAGTTCTTCTGCATCTTCCAAAGCAAGGACTAACCTCTGACCTGAGGAGGTACTAAAAGCAATCGCAAACAGAGAGGGGTAGCGGAGAATTTTGGAGGTGTCAGCACCAACAATCTCAAGGGTTAAAGGATGAACTCACCTGAACTGAACGTCAGCCTAGAAAACGAGGTGGGGATTCTCACTCTTGTCTCTGTGTCAGTGAACGTCAGCCTAGAAAACGAGGTGGGGATTCTCACTCCTGTCTCTGTGTCAGTGAACGTCAGCTTAGACAACGAGGTGGGGATTCTCACTCTTGTCTCTATGTCAGTGAACGTCAGCCTAGACAACGAGGTGGGGATTCTCACTCCTGTCTCTGTGTCAGTGAACGTCAGCCTATCCAACGAGGTGGGGATTCTCACTCTTGTCTCTGTGTCAGTGAACGTCAGCCTAGACAACGAGGTGGGGATTCTCACTCTTGTCTCTGTGTCAGTGAACGTCAGCCTAGACAACGAGGTGGGGATTCTCACTCTTGTCTCTGTGTCAGTGAACGTCAGCCTATCCAACGAGGTGGGGATTCTCACTCTTGTCGCCGTGTCAGTGAACGTCAGCCTAGACAACGAGGTGGAGATTCTCACTCTTGTCGCCGTGTCAGTGAACGTCAGCCTAGACAACGAGGTAGGGATTCTCATTCTTGTCTCCGTGTCAGTGAATGTCAGCCTAGACAACAAGGTGGGGATGCTCATTGTTGTCTCCGTGTCAGTTAACGTGCGGCAACGAGGTAGGGATTCTCACTCTTGTCTCCGTGTCAGTGAACGTCAGCCTAGACAACAAGGTGGGGATTCTCACTCTTGTCTCTGTGTCAGTTAACGTGCGGCAACGAGGTGGGGATTCTCGCTGTTATCTCCGTGGCAGTGAGCGTTCGGATAAGTCTTTGTATGTTAGAGCATCCAATAGGAACCACGTCCTTTCTTTAGCCCGTCTATGATCAAAAAGAACAACTACGGCACGCTATCAAAGTGACTTCTTTAGTAATAAAGAAGTGGACACCAGTAGCTTCAATCAACAACACACGTCTAAAGCTTTCATATTTTACATATTTTGTTGTTGTTTTTTTTAGTTTACGCAAAACTGACTCATACTTATTTATGTTAATATCACCATTTGATGTTCAGATGTAGCTTCTTTTACAGCAGATGTAAAGGTCCTTTACCTGTTAATGTTTGCTTTCCAGGTGGGTTTCCGTAACTCTAATTGTACCAAATACCCATTAACGGCGGGGTTGAGTCGTGCGCTTCGAGATTAGGTCATGGAAAAAGACAACCATTTACGACTGGCCAGTCTGGAGTAGGTCGCTCTTGGGTTCTATTCCAGTTTCGTGAATCCCTTCCGGCGCAAAGCAAGGTCTGGTGGCTGTAAGAACTCCATAAACACAAGTAAGATGATGGATACTATCAAATGTCCAGAGAAAACCATGGTATCATACTTCGTCTCCAAACTGGCCACAACAGAAAGAGACACCACTTTTACACCAAAGTGTTCTGCTTGTTTGTTTGTCTTCAGACTTCGACGTCAATGACTCTAACAAAGACATCAGTTAAATCGAGGCTCCATACACTTCCATACAGTTGTTCATGGGAGGGCACTGGATGTGGCCACATGAGCTACTCTTTAACTAGTGTATTATAGGCAGGGCTGCAACAGGTGTTCCGCTATCCTGGGAGCTGTGCTACAGGTACAAAGTTCCATAGTTCCAATCTTGAATTTATTATAAAGATATCATCTGATTGTGTCTTGTACGCAACCGGAAGATGATTCAACATTATTACCACGATTCACTGCCCCTGTGTCCTGATAGATATGACAGCAGTACATTTACTTCAGGACTACCCACAGCAGACATATCTACGGAGATTGATGTGGTCACGTTAACTCCCTTCGAGGAGATGCTTACTTGAGTACTTAAATCCTGGTGTAGAATCAGCTAATCGTGCCTTATGCCTTGTAGCCAAAAGCTACTTGAATCTGTGTATGTTCTTCGTCCAGGAGTACCATGATGGTCCAAGGGCGTGGTGCAGATCATCTCTTCATCTCGTCGGTGGACGACCGCGCGTGTGGTTGTAGCATGGCCACCAGAAAGACACCCTATTCGCCCATCTATCGTTAGTCATATGACCGGCCCATCTGGACTTTTGCATTGACGCAGAGTCAACGACTTCCCGAAACTCAATTTGGTCGCAGGTGTCGGCATTTCGGATATGGTCTCTTAGGGAGATATTTAGTACACTTCGCTCCATTGCTTTTTAGTAATTCTGAGCTTCTCTGCGTCTGATTTGCGGAGATTTCAAACCTCACTCCCGTGTACCATATCTGGAACAAACATGCTATTGAAGGTGTGAGCCCTGGCCTGTCATCTGTTGGAGTATCGGTTTAATGCTGATTAAGCTGAGCCATCCACAATATTGATGTTGTTGTTGATTACCTAGCCTAGATAGGCGCATAAATTGAAATGAAATACTGTCCGGCGAATTAAGACCCTGAAAAGGACAGTAGAGTATTCATGTCGGGGTAAAAAATGTCCCTGATGTCTGGTAAATGAGATTGGATTCCCGTGTTCATTGTCGAGCGCGTTAAAAATTCCTTGTCAGTTAAAAATCGAAAAGAGTTGGATTAACGGCCGCTGCTATGGCACAATTCAAAATCTTACCAAGTTATTTGTACCTTTCCCCAGGTTTTATGGTAAGATCAGTTATAGAGGGCGCCTAACTGGCTCATGAACTGGTCATTGATTACCTAAGCTGTCTCACACGTTGGCGTACTAGGTTAGATCTGTTGCCCTATCCGCCACTAGCCTCGCGTAGTTATGCACTGTCATATTCACGACGTGGGCTAGTGGTTGAGTGACACGGCTCACAATCTCAAGGTGCTGAGTTCGATCCCCATCCCAGCACTAGCCGTTACCCCGGGGAAGCAAACCCTTAAAAAATACAGGAGGAAGCAGGCCCTTACATAAAATGCATGCTGAAGTCGAATGCACTGGGCCGACAGGTGCAAAATAAAAACCACAGTGCAACGCACACCACCTTGGTGAATAGAAAAATAAGGCGAACGCAATACAAAAAATAATTTACAAAATATTCACGCAAGAAAAACGCTTAGCCGCCCACAGTTTCTGTGATCTGGTCTATTATAGGTAATCGCGTTTCACCTCGGGCAACCACATCAACTTAATAGCACACCAGTTCTCTAGTCGCTAGTTCCGCCTTATTCAGGTATCGAAAGCAAAAGATTGGATTATATTTCTTGTATGATAGAGATCAACTGCTGTCTGGTAGGTATGACGCTGTGACTTCGGCGTAAGTTAGATTTATGTGAGAAATATACACGCTGTCGTCAGTCTCACTCATTTGTTATGAGCTACCTTGGTCCAGTGGCAAGACGTAAATGGGATAACACAGGTTTACGATTTTTCGTCAGAATTTACCTGAAGTCTTTCCAGCGAACAGGTAACCCACAAGACAGTGGGGCTGAGGCACCCGACAAAATGTACTCAAGTGCATAATGAAGACAACAGCTTGTCATTGCGAGAAGTCATTTTCTAAAGATTTGTACATGCGAGATTAACAAACGAACGTGCATGCCAAGCCTAGATAAAATGGACGTAACGGACGTTCGTTATAACTCAAAGCATGGTATACAATATTTGAACATACATTAGAATATAGATCTAAGACTCATAGCCGTTTCTTGGCGAAAGTAAACATTTCAAAATGCTCAGATGTCTCAGAATAAGACATTTTCATCCTCAACTATTCATTTCTGGGACTGGTGTATAAGCTCGGTATACTCTTTCCATTTCTGCTCGTCATCTGCGGCCGTCTGAAACTCAGGATACATCTTTGCAAACATGTGTTACAAAGGTATTTCTTGATCTGTCCCTTTCTTTCTTTTCCTGTGTTCTGCCATCCAAGATGTTCTTCACTGGGCCATAATGACGTAGGTTAGGTCCATACATGCCAGTCGCTGTTTCTGTATCTTTTGTAACAGCTTTCTTTCCTCTCCCACTTTCGCCACCATTTTGTTTGATTTCCTCTCTGTCAAGTTCACTTATTTCATCTTTCGGTAACATAACATCTTAAAAGCCACCAATTATTTCTCCTCATCTCTATATTTATTGTCCATGTTTTAGACCCGTACAACGCCACAGACCAAACATATGTGGGCAGGATTATTTTCCACAACGTCAAACTAATTCTACCTGAAATCAAAACTTTCTGTTTCCATCTAATTGCATTTATTTGTGGATTTCATCTTACATATTCTGTTATGGATTGACCCAAGTATGGAAATTGGCATTCTTGCTGTTGCTGAATGCCCGCAATAAGTGCGCTTACTATTTTGTACGCCCTGTAAAGGACGTTAAGTGGAGGGTTGTGGTAACTGTCCTCATATTCTGAGCATGCTGATGAAAGTCCCGGCGGTCATCCAGGTGGTTGTGCTATGTTTGGTTTCCTCTGCATGGCGCTTACTACTTCGGAGTTCACTTAGATTTCCACATCGTTACTGCCTTGAAAACAGCTTTCTTCTTCTCCATCTTCTGTGTTCGTTCTCAATCTCCTGCTACTAAGCCCTGAACAGGGCTTTGCAAGTAGTAGGATGTAGTCCGGAGAACGGAATGCGTTGTGTCGCTACTTTACAACTTGACTGCGATATTAGCACTTTTCGGTCCGACACATCCGTCTTCGGCAGGGAAAACAGCCTGTTTCCAGGGAACACTACCCGGAAGAGAGATAGTGGTCTTGGTCAGTGTACTGTCCCTGACCCTGACGCGACGTCCTGGTCAACATGTTGCACCTGATCGGACTAGCATCTCAGTTACCTGGAAATCGGTATACCTGTTTGATATTTCTCCCTGCGAATGTTACTATTACTTCCCCTTGGTTCCATGGCTATGATCATGATCTTGGTCTTTGTTTATGTTTATGTTCATGTCATCAGCGTTTGACGTTTTGCTGATTTTATGTTGCAGTGTTTGTACATATAAAAAATCTTCCAGCTTGAATACTTGACGTCTCTATCAGTCTGTGTTATCTTGTAACCAGCCATGGAGCGTGGTAAAAGCCACGGCTTTTTTTTCTACAGGTGTTTAATTACAGGCTGCACATCGGGCCTTGAATGCGTTAGATCTTTGGAACGTTGTTCATAACAACATAACGTGAAAGAATACGTGAAAGCTGCGGCGGTATATAAAGTCAAAAATCGATAAAAACATAAATGAGTATTGTTTAATTACCGCGCCGCGATAGAAACAAAACGAAAACTACATTAACTAACAAAACAATTCACGAAAACCAATTACGAATCACAACAAAAACAAGGTGAAATAAATGGACAATGGATGCAATACGGAAGATGTGCCAGTTAGGACTAAGTAGAACAAACAAGAAATATCGATTTGACTACATAAAACACATTAATTATAAAATATGTACAAATACATCTCTGCACACGATCACACGTGCATACAAATACGAACACACATTTCTATAATACGTGAAAAATAAATATGTGAACATATATATATATATATATATATATATATATATATATATATATATATATATATATATATATATATATATATATATATATATATAAAATAGAGTTAAACGAGTTCTAATCTCGCAGCACACGTCTGGCATTGTCGCTACCTTCACTTACGAGTTATGGGCAAAAGATTATCATTATTGTTTAATTGTTTATCTACAAAGAGAAATGTCCTGACCCAATTTTCTTGGCCAACTTGAGTATTCATGAGATAACATGTGACCTTTAAACCTTTAAACGCAGGATAACATTGTTACCTATTTACTGGCACAATTATATAATTTTCGGAACGGATGAAATTAGCGGAATTCATGGATTGAAAATAATGGTACCTCTGTGTGCTACTTTCAAGATTGTAGCGTCAATTACTTAAATGTATCCCCCCCCCCCCCCCTCTTTTATATCCGCCCATCTCTCATCAGCATCATTATGTGCCATGCCAGTTGTCGTTGATGATCATGGATATCCACATTCTCTCATCGCGTCGTATTTTTTCAGTGTATTCATTGATCTTCTTATGCTATGTCTTTGAGATGTCCAATATGTCTCCTCTCTGCCTTCCTATGTTCCTCTGCCCATTATCACGATGTGTTTCCAGCCATCCTCGTTTTATGACAAGCTAAAAAGTACGACTGTCATGTCCTGATTTTCGCCATAAGCTGTCTTTGCGTCTGTACGTCTTCAAAGACCAAAGTATTAGTTTTCTTTGCAGTTCATAGAATTCTAAACATACTGCCCTCTACCAGACTCTAACCATCATTCTACCGCGGAAACATGTTTTTATTCCAAGAATTATGTTTATTACATCCGATCAGTAAAGTATGATATTTCATGTGTGTTGGCAATTTTTAATACACACAATTCGGTAGAAAATGTAATGGTCGTGTCAGTAAAAGTAAACAAAAAAGGGTGTTCGGTCCGCTGACCTTGTCAATAGGCAGGCGTCGAAACCATTCGGCTTTGCGTTTTTTTTAATAAATTGTGTCAGTAAACCTGTAACAGCGTTGCGCGGGATTTAAACATCGCATTGCATCTCACGAACGAGAAAAGTTTACCAAGAAAATTGCATCACGACTTCTCTGTTTACCAATAAACAAAAGATATAATCGTTTGCCCACAGTTCGAAATAGAAATAAGGTAGCGTCGTGAAATACAATGCAATGATCTATATATCGGCCATAGAAAACAGTAAACATTTCAGCTCGATCTGCCACTCCAATATGACCTATATATTAATATATATATATATATATATATATATAAATATATATATATATATATATATATATATATATATATATATATATATATATATAAACATTCATATGGATATACACATTAACTTATATGTGTATACATAAATGTATGTATAAGCAAAGATAATCAAATGAAAATGGAAATTGATGTTTCAGAGACAACAAGATAACAAATAGTAGCCGTAAAATGTTAAGTGCATGTACAATGTTACAGTCTGTCAAGCACGGTCTGTGGTGCAGTTTTTGTGACGAACACAGGTGTGCTATTTACAGAAAGCCAAACCAAATCAGCTGCACGTTCTGGCTGTTTATTTCTCTTGGTCTGTGAAATCTGTCTTTGCTAGTTGTAATGTGTTCTAATAACTATCTTAAACATGATGACTGTGGCAGCGATTGTAAAGGCTCGTACATCCCTGGACTTGATTGAACTGCTGTTTCTCACTTTATCCAGCTTTTCAGGGTATAGGTACAAGGTAAAACTCCCATAGTCTCGTCGACCCAGATGTAAATGGGTACTTGACTTAGAGCATGAAAAGTCAGGGAGTTAAGAGAACTGTCCACTCCTCTCATTCAATCTGTGGTTTAATATACTGAACTGTCTAACACTTCCTTCCTGACCCGTGGTTAAGTCTGATGAAGTCTCTAACACTTCCTTCCTGACCCGTGGTTAAGTCTGCTGAAGTCTCTAACACTTCCTTCCTGACCCGTGGTTAAGTCTGATGAAGTCTCTAACACTTCCTTCCTGACCCGTGGTTAAGTCTGCTGAAGTCTCTAACACTTCCTTCCTGACCTGTGGTTAAGTCTGCTGAAGTCTCTAACACTTTCTTCCTGACCCGTGGTTAAGTCTGATGAGGAACTTCCTTTACCCCTCTCACTATAACATAGTTCTGCAAATCTAATAGTCTCCACTAAATTCTAGTATGGACCGTTCTCTTGAGCTTCCTCATTCCGTGAGACCCTAGCTGATTTAGCATTCCCTTCTCCGTAATCCGGGATGTGTTTGTTCATATCTAATTCTTCTTCTCCAAGTTGCATTCCTTGTTATATTATTTATTTCTGAAGGCGTTCCAATCCTTCTCCGCTTTTTCTCCCTATTCTACAGCAGTTTGACAATCGCGTTGCTCATTGTCACAAATGTATATTTAATTTTGCCTCTGGCCATCTAGTATGATGTATGTCACGGGCATCTTCTTGTGAATATCTACACTCTAAATCTGATGCATGCCATCTTTCCAAGCCAAATACGGATTGAGTTTTGTGACAGACTGTTTTTGATGGGACTGACCCGGTCGTAAACAGTCTATCACAGAACTCAACGCCGTTTTGAACGTTCTACTTCCCTCATACACTTGATGGAGTGAAAGGGATTTACCACCGTACTGGGCCTTCATTGACCGATGCATTTCTATAGGTTTCACACCTTCGCTGCTCAAAAAATATATAACAGAACGTTGCTCCTCTTTGTGGATGTAAGCTGTGAGGTGGCCATTTTGTAAATACATTTATGACGTCATATTCGTCTGAACCGTGATGTCATGTGCAAGACACTCTTGATATCCTTAGAAAACCCATTAACACGTTACAATACGATGGCATCGTTTTTCTAATTTACATCCGCCTTTTAAGGTTTCCATTGAAGCCACTTTGTAACGCCAATGTCAAGTCAATGCTGCTTTATGAAGACATGGAAAAGACCAAGGCCATACAACAAAGACCCCAGTCCTTCGCTAACAGATTCCTTCGAAGGCAACTTGGCATAAAGTGGCAGGACATGCGAGGAATGATGACTTATGGGAAGGAAGTCTACAACAGCCACTGGAACATCAAATTAAGCGAAGAAAATGGGTCTGGATAGGACATACGCTACAGAAGACACCGTCCAACATAACCAGACTCTTATATTGAATCTTCAAGTTGAGAGAAAGAGAGATGCAGAATACATTGTTAAGAGAATGTGAAAAGAAATTAAGATTAAATGATTACGCCTATAAAAAGACAAAAAGAACAGCCCAGGACCGGGTACACTGTGGGGATTTTGGCAAATGGCCTATGCATCGAGAGAAGTTACGGCTTTGATTGGTTGATTTATTGATTGATTGAGGTAAATATTGTATGACTTGGGGTATAGTTGTTCAAGACCTATACTCCGCGTAGAACTAATTGTGTTTTTTTTCATAAATATTACTTTCAATCTTTACATAAATTTATATTCACCAACACCATGTACAATATCAAAGTTAACCAATCCTTATTTTCATCAAGTAAACAGCAAATCAACAACCTATTTGAATTTGTGAAAAAAAAACCAAAAAAACTTTTTTTTAAAACTAATTGGCTCCGAAATATTTTGGGCATAGTGCCCCACATATCTTTGAAATGTAAAACTCCCGATAGGAAGTTAGGTACATTAATGATTTTTTGGGAAATGTTACAAAGAAACTCGTACATGTAAGTAGGGCAATAATTAAAGTCGATTTATCGGCTTTGTGGTCTTGTAACAAAATTGCAAACCGATGTGTCGGCCCTGCGGAGTGAATCAGTTAACATAACCAAATTCACGGCGTATCTATAAGATATGGACTTGAGTATACTTTTGCCGAAGTTGAACGACTTTTGTATTCAATCATTCGACTGGGACGTCATGTGTAGGAACGCGAACCATATTCTTTTGTTATGAGAGTTATGTGCTGCATTTTGTATCAATAGTTATAGAATTTTTGAACGTGTATGTTTTTTAATTGTTTATTTATTTGCATTCAAATAATCTGCCGCGCGCCGTAAAGGTGTGTATGCTGTTTCTTGCAGTATTTTGCGCTTTACCCCAAACTTTCATGTCTTCTGAAGTTTAACTTTTTTTTTTATGTGTGACGAGGTAATGAATAAAGCGTGTGTTTTCTTTTCATCGAAAGTGACTTAATTTATTAACTTTCATCAAAATGCTATTGCTCTCTTACGTGGCGGAAGATACAGTGAATGAGGTGACAGCAGCCAGCAACGCAAAGTCGAAGAATAAACGTCAATGCACACGGTTTAACTCAGTGGTGGCCAAGCTAAGTTTGGTTGAGAGCCGCATTACGGTAAAGCGTAACACCAGAGCCAGATTTATTACATCCTTAAGAATAACTTTCTGAGATTTAATTATACATATATTATTAACCACGTACAGAAAGCAATGACAAACTAATGTACTGCACATCTGTCAAGACATGCATACCAGTCTTCGGACTCAAATTCATTCTTTAAAAAAAAAATTGAATTAATCTTTTGATTTATATTGTTTTGTAATTTGTAATATGACATATAATTATTTATTTTAAACATACGTGTGTGTGTTATTTCATTGTAAAGAGTGTGGTTTATTAAAAATCTTCACCAGTGATTTGAAGTCTACTTCCATTTGTAACGTAGCCATTTTGAGAACACGGGATAATACAGGGTCAGTTAATTTGTTTATGGTCTTGGATTCGATAAGTCAGAAAATTTGTTCTCACAAAAATATGTGCTATCAAATAAAGATCATAATTTTAGGGCCCATTTTCTCAGAAGTGGGTACATTTTTTTGTAGTAGTTTCCACAGATCAGGCACTATAAACTTATACTGACCAGGCGTCTCGTCAGAGTCAGGCGCAATATACTTAGCAGAAAGGTTTCGTCAAGGTGAGGCGCAACATACTGACCAGGACGTATCGTCAGGGTCATGCACAACATACTGACCAGTACGTCTCGTCAGGGTAAGGTACAACATACTGACCAGGACGTCTCGTCAGGGTAAGGCACAACATACTGACCAGGACGTATCGTCAAGGTCATGCACAACATACTGACCAGGACGTCTCGTCAGGGTAAGGAACAACATACTGACCAGGACGTCTCGTCAGGGTAAGGCACAACATACTGACCAGGACGTATCGTCAGGGTCAGGAGCAACATACTGACTAGAACGTCTCGTCAGGGTCAGGTACAACATACTGACTAGGACGTCTCGTCAGGGTCAGGTACAACATACTGACCAGGACGTATCGTCAGGGTCAGGTACAACATACTGACCAGGACGTATCGTCAGGGTCAGGTACAACATACTGACCAGGATGTCTCGTTAGGGTCAGGCACAACATACTGAAAAGGACGTCTCGTCATGCCTAAATGTCTCGTCAGGGTCATGCTCAATGTTATGACCAGGACCACTATCTCTCTTTCATGTAGCGTTCCCCGGAAACAAGCTGTGGCTGACTAGATGTGGATCAACGTGATGCCGCAATTGCGACCGTCACGCAGACGAAGCCAAGCATGGCACAACCGCCTCGAGGACCGAGGTCCACCTTCATCAGCAAGCTTCGGATGTGAGGAAATCTGCCAAAAACCGGAAATTAGTGCCATTTTCAGGGCACACAATAGCAAACTTACTCTATGTGGATATTAAACAACAACAATAATGCATTTACCATTATTCCTTAGGTCTAGACACTGTTCGCAGTTAAATTTTAAAAATTGGCTTCATTTAAGAAGGTTGCTTTTTCAATGCTTACAGAGTAAAATTTGTTTTATGACCAAAATAACTTAAGGACAACAAATGAGTTCTCTACTGGTGACTGTCATATGTGTTTCCCCCGGTTCATGTAAATATGACGTGTTTACAGCAAATTAAAAAGTCATTTTATCAGTGCCATCAGGGGCGTCAACTTATGGGATGACTCATGCTTTTTATAACGATAATTTAAATAACCGGGCCATTCCCTTTGCAAGTCCTTTTGGGTGACAAGAGTCAAAAACTAATATGTAAATGTAGTAATCTGATATTAACAAATATAAGGTTACATTTTGACTTAATAAATAAATTAACATTACTTCGTTTATTGGGGGAGGAAGACTAACGTCTGGTCAGGCAAAATATACTGATCAGACATGTAAGTTAGGATCAGGCAAAACATACTGGTCAAGACTTTCACCTCGGTTTCCTAGTAGCCCTCCCTGAAAACAGGCTGTTTTCAAGGCAGCCTGGCTAACGATATGAGAGATCGACGTGATCCCCGTAATAGTGAGTGACAAGCAGATGAAGCCAAGCACAGCACAACTGCCAGGAGGACGTAAGTCCATCTTCATCAGCACGCTCGGGATGTGGGGAAAACTACTGCAACCGCCACTTAACGTCCTTTTCAGGGCGCACAAAAGAGTAACCTACTCATTGTGAGCATTCCCAAACAACAATACCTCGTTTATTCCAATAGCTGATGTTTGCTGTAAGGAATTATAGCACTGAGGAATAAAGGCTGCTTGCTCCAAGAATAGCCAAGCAGTGTACATGTTAGGTTTTGGTTATATCTCCGATAAATGCAAAGAACGTCTGATTAGTGTAGTGGTAGTGAACTCGCTTTTCGAGACAAAGGTACGTGGTTCAAGTCTCGCAACCGTTACGCTTCAGTCGAATTAGCTGTAAATGGGTACCTGACTTACAGTCAGTTAAGAAAAAAGAAGCGAGGAAGGGAACTGATGAGTCCACCTCACACAAGCTGTGGCTTACCATACTGAAGTCTCTAACACTTCATTCTTGACCAAATTGCAATTAAACGCTTTTTTTGTGGCAATCAATGTTAACAATTGTTGATTGATTGGTTCACCTTTTCTCTCCAAATGAAATAAGAAATCACCATTACAGCTTGCCCCTTACAGCAATGTATATTTTAAGTTTAATGTAGGTAAATGTACAGTCATCCACATGGGTAGATCCAATATGGAACATAATTACAGAATGGGAGAAAACAATATTAGAAAGATAGATAAGGAAAGGGACCTAGGGGTTATAATAGATCATACAGGAAAGATGAGTGAGCAAGTTAAGGTAGCAGTGAAAAAGGCAAATGCAATGTTAGGTATGATAAAAAGAAATATTAAACATAGGAGCAAGGAAGTGATCGTCAAACTGTATAAAGCTTTAGTTAGACCTAGATTGGAGTACTGTGTACAGGTGTGGAGTCCTTATCATAGAGGGGACATAAACATGCTAGAAAGAATACAAAAAAGAGCGACAAAGATGATAGTGGGATTCCAGAATTACAGTTATGAGGAACGACTCAGAAAAACCGGCCTACAGTGTCTCGAAGAGAGAAGAATTCGTGGTGACTTAATACAGGTTTATAAGATGATCAGAGGAATCGATAAATTAGACTATAACAAGTTTTTTAAAATACAGCCACCTACAATAACACGAGGGCATAGCTACAAGCTGATTAAAGAGAGGTCCAGGTTAGATATTAGGAAATATTTTTTTAGTCAGAGAGTGGTGTCTGCTTGGAATGCATTGCCAGGGGAGGTAGTGGAGGCAGGGACAGTTAATGCATTTAAGAATAAACTGGATGCGCATAGATTTTAGAGCAAGGTGATGTAAATGTAACTGGTTGTATACAGACTCTGCAGGGTCTTCTAAACCAGTATAAAGACGTTAAGTTAAGTTATGACTATATCCAAGCAAATACAGTGCCAGTTTCAATAGCAAGGGTTTTACATAATGAGATTACTTAGCCTATGTACAGCGCTCTTTGGTCACCTATTAGGACATGCCTAAAAGGTTATAGTGACCCTATTCTCTGAGTAGACCAGCCCGATATAAGGCCCTAGAAATCATTGGTTGTCCACCAACATTACTCAAACTAATCGTGTCCTTCCGCGAAGACATGGCGGCCACCATTCAGTTTGATGGAAATACATCCGACAGTTCTGAAGTCAAAAGCGGGGTGAGTCGGGCTGCGTACTTGCTCCTTTCCTATTCTGGTTTTTCTTCGCAGCCTCGCTGCACTGTGCTTTCAAACAAGAGATTGGTGACATCATTGTCAGCAGTAGGTTTGATGGTTCAATCTGGCAAGGCTCAGGGCTAAATCAAAAACAACGGATAATCTCACCAGAGAGCTATTGTCTGTCTGATGATGTAGCCCTGCTGGCGCACGATGAGGACACTCTACAATCATTAATCAATTGTCTGTCTCACATATTTTCACTGACTTTAAACGTGAAAAAAACTGTTGTCCTAAAATAAGTTGGAACAGCACCAGTAAAAACAATTACGCTAAATGAAGATCCGCTCGATGAAGTTCAAGTGTTCAAATATTTGGGCTCCACTGTAACAACAACACTATCACTCGATGAAGAAACAATATACGCATAGGGCAAGCAGGCACAACTTTCAGCAACCTAAAAGAAAGGGCATGGAATAACAGAAAGTTGGCACTAAATACAAAGATCATGATATATCAAACATGCGTGCTTGGTACACTGTTATACCGAGCGAAAACATGGACAACACATTCAAGACACGAGAAGTGGTTAAACAGTTGTCATATGCGATGTCTTCACAGTATAATGAACATAAAATGGCAGGACAAGGAGACCAACTCGGAAATACTGAAACGTGCCAAAATACCTTACATCTTCTCGACTCAAAGCAACAAGAGACTGAGATGGTTGGGTCACGTGACACGAATGTCAAATACTCGCATTCCGATGCAGTTACTCCTGGGTGAACTCAAATCGGGTACAAGATCACAAGGAAGGTCTAAATTAAGATACAACGACATCTGCAAAAAGATCCACCAACGATTTTAAGATGATCAATTAAATACCTGGGAGGAGATTGCAGTGGATAGAGCTACACGAAGAGCGACATTGAGAACGGTCATCAAGGCATCAGAGCTAGTTCTGTTGACAAAGATGGAAGACAAGCGACGCAAAAGAAAGGAGTCTTCATCACACCAATCGAACTTTTTTCTGTTTACACTGCTGTCGTCCCTCTCAGTCGAGAATCGGCAAAATCAGCCACGACAGTCGATGTCCCTCCAGGACAGATGAGGCCACCCTCATGTCTACAACAGACTAGCTTACTGACCGTCTGTCAAGACGAAAAAGGCCATAACATAACATTCTTTTCTACCAGATCACCATATTATTATGTTGCAAATTTTAATTGCTGTTGAATTAATGAAACACAATAACATGTAATTAACTTTAAAGAATTCGTTGTCCTTATTTAATCATTGTACATTTTTGAATGCGACGGCACACCAGGTAGTGATATTTTTACTGATTTGCTGCATTTCTATATAACAGATCATAACTCCGACTATATCCACATATTAAGACATGTAGAAGTATCGTTTTCTTAGAAATACTATTGTTTTTCTTGTTATTGTTGCTGACGATGCGGATTCAGCAGTATCCGGTTACTAGTACTTCGACACAATGCCATGTAATGGTATCTGTACGTGTTGGAAAGTTGTTTGGTGCCATACAAAGCATTCCCCTGATCTTATCTCTGTGAAGAAACATTTTTTCGAACATCGTTGAGCACCGAGAACTCATTGCACAGCTGGCAATCTGGAGTGTGTTGTAGTTGAATTATGTTCAAGTGCTTGTTAAGTGGAATGTGTTGGTTTTCTCAGCCAGAAAATTGTGTTCTGATCTCTGCTTGGGATTTGATTTGTGTTGTCCTTTGGCCACATGTCTCTAGATATCCCTCCATGTTTGTCCAATGGCCCATCTGTTCAGTCAAATGTTTGTGTTTCCTTTTCGCATTAGCTGTTTGCAGAGCTATTGCTGTGTTGTTCTTGTCATGATCCCTTCTTTGCAAACCGGTATGCATTGTTTGCGCCTGAGGTTGGAAATACATATTCATCAAGCCAATCATGTGTCAATCTACTGCACCCAGTAGAGAATCCAATTTTTGAGCAACTATGGAATACTAGAATACTGATACATTAGCCTCATACATAGGACGAAGTTATCTTTAGCAAAGTGGTACCTGAAAGAGCACTGCCTGATAGCTTTGTACTACAGACAAGGGTAAGATAGAGATGCCTTCGTATCCTCTATAGATTGGATAATGAAGACATCAAGCAATGGGAACAGAACAAGTATTCATTGGACACTATGGTCATATTTGGAGGATCTTGTACTTTTGTGACAGCCATAGCCAAATTGCAAGAGAATCTTGATATGGTGAAATAACAATCAGCCAAATTTGAACCTAATATCAACAAGCAGAAAACCTAGCTCCTGAAACTTAACCCGATCAACAAAGAACCAACCAATTTGGAGGGAAAGCCGTTGAAAGGTGTGTATTTATTTACATATTTTAATAGCGCAAATGACACATCGAGAGGTACAGATACAGATGTAAAGAACAGAAATGAAAAGGCAAGAATCGCGTTTCTAACACTAAACAATATATGAAGGTCCACTGAAATCAAGATTTACACCAAATATAGAATATCCAACACGTTTCAAATCGGTGCTGCTGTATGGGATGGAAGAATAGAAAACGAATAAAGTGATACAACAGAGACTCCGGCCCTTGATTAACAGATGCCTACAAATAATAAGTGACACAAAGTGGCATGGCGAAGATTGAAGACCTTTGGGAAATAAGTCAACAACAAGCATTGAAACAATACATTTAGTTAAGAAAGTAGTCTATTATAGGACATGCACTAATAAAGGCACCGTCAAAAATAACTAGACAGCCCATGGAATCCTCAGTGGATGAGAAAGAGCGTTACACCTAAAAATACAATTAGATTAGAATATGTAAGAGAACTATCATTAAATGGTTAGACATGGAGAGGAAGAAAATGTAGGTCAGGTCCATGCATGCTAGCGAGAGGCGGTCAATGGTACCCCTATGCACCTAGAGGATGGACGGGCTTTGAGTGATTGATTGATTTGTTAAAATAATCCAATACCCTCCCCTACAGATCATTATGTCATGACTGATGTATGAATAACGTTTTTGATTTATGTGAATTCATGTATTGCATGTCGTAAACAATGTCAGATCTTCGTCTTCAACGGCGTTCGTTCTGAAAATGGCAATGTGATGTGGTATGGTAGTTTACCGCGAGACTGCGGTATCTTCACCTTCCAGCCCGACACATCTAGTTTCAGCATATCATTTTTGGGAACGGGTTTGCCTTCCCTGTTCTTCTCCTTCTTCTTCTTCTTCTTCTTCTTCTTCTTCTTCTTCTTCTTCTTCTTCTTCTTCTTCTTCTTCTTCTTCTTCTTCTTCTTCTTCGTCTTTCGTTCGCTTTAAAATGTTGTCTTTATCTGCAATGTGTTCACTTGCATAAACTTCACTGTCTTTTATAGTTCACATACAGGTCCATAAAGTTTCTCTTTCAGTGTTGTTTCTATGAGCCAGTGAGATTTTCTCTGTATATCATATTCGGGGCAGTTCTGTAGTACCTTCCCTGTTCGATCTCTACGTTATTTGTCCGACTACATTTGTGCAGCCTGTTTCCAAGGCCACCAGATGAAGGATTAATAGCGCCTTGGTCAGTTCTAGTTCGCTAACCCTGATGCAAGATAACTGACATGATCGCTGGCTGATGTGAGCTGCATCTTGGACCTAACAAGCTGACATGATGATGAGGATTACATTTTCTGCAGCACGTAAAGCTTAGGACCACAACTGAAGCAAATTCATTTACATGAAGTCTGTATTAAGGCACTTTCAGTGACGTTTTCGCAGCAATGATTTTAACATGATGAGTCTGCCTTCATGTACCATTCTCTTTAGTGGCCGTTTACCACACCGTTGGAGGTTACAGTTGTCCTATTCGATTTAGTCTGGGCATCAATCGGGTACAAGTTTACATAAAATGTAAGAAGCATGTCCTTTGCAGAACGTCACTTCCTACGATCGCCAACATATTTGACGAGTATACATTTCTTAGCAAGTGTGCAGTACGGTAGGTTGCCATTACTTTCCCTACGTGGAGGAGCACAACAAAACCATGTCTGCCAAACCGGACAAGAGCGTGATTCGAACCGTGGTATACTGGTGACATATATAAATTCCCCACTTTCCCGAGGTTGAAGAATTAGAGCCCCACAACGATTCAGGGAGCTATACCGACGGGAGTCTTTTTATTATTAGTATCACTCAACTGATGATGTGCTTCTACTCCGGTTCACGAAGGAGACTGTGCGTTCAGGTCTTCGTAGACCCTCCACAGCTTTCCGAGCATGGTTGTTCCCCAGGCCTGACTGCCTCTCTTTGGTCTGTAAAGTAGAGCAGTCCTGCAGGATATGTTCTGGTAAATGCTTGAGTGCTGAACAATCACACCTTGTGGTACCTGTGAGATCAATTCTATTGGGCCTTGAGTCTGCAGTGCCCCGTTCTCTGTCTGAAGATCTTTGTCTACATATCTCTGACTAATCTGTCTACGCTCTTATTTTCTGGCTTGTATTCTTTGTTACTGGGCTCTCCCTTCCGTCCTCATGGATCGTTTGATGAGTGTCTTTGCTTATTTATTGTTCTGTGGATAGTGATTCTGCGTAAAACCACTTCCGGCTTTTCCGAGTAAATCTGCTTTCCCCGTTTCTAAGGACACCACAGTTGGACGGAATCCACTGTCGGACAAAATCTGTTTTTGTTTGGGACAGCAATCTGATGTTGCATTTTGTTTCTTGTGAGAGTCTATCTTGTTTGGGCCGACGGCAGTATTGCTCCTGGCAGAGTCAGCCATGCCGGACAAGGAGAGGACCCAGACTAAGAGACTGAGGAGCAGGTGGCATTCTATAAGTATAGTAGCAGAACTCATCAGCCAGTGATGTATGCACTGAGATGCACCAATCCACTGAAAACCCATGGATTAAAAGAATTATTGTCTTGTTCTTTGCTGTTTGATCTATATCGTTTATCCCCATGGATATCAAAGAGATGCTGGCCAGCAGATATCCCACTTGTCTTTTTGTGACAATCTCACGGGGAGTAACAAAATAATTACAGATACCGTTTACACGCTATGTCGCGTATTGCAAACATAGTGCTGGGCCATTATTATCTGGACTAACGGTACACTAAGGGAGATGTGGTCAGTATCACGCCGGTCGACTTTACTTCAGATTGTTCAGGTACCCATTTTTCTAAACTGTGTCGACTCCGGGATCCGTTTTACGATCGCAAAAAATATTACTCACCAACTGGGGACCGAACCTAGATCGCTCGGCTACGAAGCGATTGCACTAACTGCTGCTCTACCTCGGCTGTGAGGAATGCCAATTCAGATGAGCTGTCACGGCGGACAGAGATGATGAGACGGCCGACTCAGATGTGTTTACCACGTCCCTGACAGGACCAGACCATCCTGGGACAGTGGCGCACTGGACTGCCTCCCTTTGCAGAGACTCGAAAGATGCGTCCATATTTCATTTTCATGATATCTCTAAAACAACGGACTTTATGCAACTGAGAAAGATGTATGTTTTTGTCCGGGATTCAATGGGCTGTCAAGAGCTACCAACTCCTAGGTAAAAGGAATATATCATCATCATCATCTTCAGCATCGTCATCACCATCATCACGTATGTATAAACTACACCCACAATTGTATTCTTTGTATATTTCTGCAGGCAACAACTGTGATCAGAAAACGTTCGCTCTGTCGTTTTTTCCGGCAAATCTTCAGCAACTCGCCCAAACTGTTTATTTGTGTAGGCTTATATATACATTTATCCTGAAGGGCTATTAAGACCCAGACAATGAGCAAACCAAGGCCTGTATCGTCAGCGTCTGCCGCAAACGGCGAAGCAGACAAGTCATCGAGGTTTGCCGCCAGAAAGAAGCAAAAGAGAGTGGGCAAAAGAGGTCGATCTGATGGATTTGTAGTCGGCCTTGACCTGGCAAATTCGTCAGACGATGAAGGCGATGAAGCTTCCAAGAAAGTTGGGTCCGATTTGGAGGCTCTGAACTTTATTCTGTGGTTGAGGAACCCGTCAGTTCAGAACTTGTCACAGTTAAGAAAGGCTATCAAATGCAATGACCAGGACTGGATGCGAGGTTTCCTAGAGTTTGATGGCCTTGGCCTTTTGTTTCAGGTACGTCACTAATTATTATCATTGTCATAATCATTCTTATTATCGTAGTCATTGCCATTATCAGTGTACTCGTCAGCGTAATTGTGATAATCATCGTTATTATCTGCGTCATTATTATTTTTATTGCGTACTCATCATCATCATAATTATCATTCTTATTAGCATTATTAGCAGCATAATATCCATCATAATCATCATCATATTTATTGCTATTGTCAGTACCATTACCATCATTATCAGCATAATCGTCATAAAAATAATCGTTATTATCAGCATCATTATCATAATCATCATAATCATCGCTAGTATCAGCATCATTATCATCGTTAGCAAAATCATCATTATCACCATCATAATCATCGATATTATAAGCACCATAATCATTATTATCAGTATAATCATCATTAAAGTCATCGCTATTATCAGCCTCAATATAATAAGTATCTTTAGTAACAGCATAACTGTCGCCATCTTCAACATAACCATCTCCATCTCTTGTGGCAAGGCGCTTCCGTCACCTGGAGGTCCGGTGTTTTCTAATTACTTGCTGCTCATGACTTTAGTTTCTGTAGCCCGTTATAAATGTTTTCGAACAAATAAATACTTGTCTTGTGATTGTTGTTGTTGTCGTTGTTGTTTAATGCCGACAATGAGTACGTTTACTGTTTTGTTCGCCCTGAAAACAACGTTAAGTGGCGGGTTGTAGCTCTCCTTACATCCCGAGCATGCTGATGAAGGTGGACTGCGATCCTCCAGGCGGTTGTGCTATGCTTAGCTTCCATCTTGATGGCGCTCAATACTACGGATATAACATCGATCCACATCGTCGGCCAGGCTACCTTGAAACAACCTGTTTCCAGGGAACCTCTACATGGAAGAGAAATTGTGGTCTTGGTCAGTGTATTGTGCCTGACCATGACGCGAGGTCATGGTCAGTATGTTGTGCCTGACCCTGACGCGAGGTCATGGTCAGTATGTTGTGCCTGACCATGACGCGACGTCCTGGTCAGTATGTTGTGCCTGACCATGACACGACGTCCTGGTCAGTATGTTATGCCTGACCATGACGCGAGGTCAGGGTCAGTATGTTGTGCCTGACCATGACGCGAGGTCATGGTCAGTATGTTGTGCCTGACTAGCGCATCAGTTCCCCTCTTGTCTTGTGATTGTTGTCACGAAGAAATAATCTTGTTTACAACTCGCTGACTCGAAGCTTCCACATACTCCCATCATTGTCATCCACTTTTTTACTCAAATATGAATCTAAGACCTCCACTGCAGCTGGCCTCTATTAAAGTAAGCATAACTCCATGCGTTGTAATCAGTCACGTTTTCGCGTCGATGCCAAGCAGACATTTTTAATGTAGTTGGTGCCTTTATAGAAAGCCTGTAGCCGAGCTTTTAAAGGGACGGGATACGTACCTGGGGAATGTAAAAAAAGGAATGTAAAACGAGCACAGGTTTGGTTAAAGTTTAAAGGCGAGGGTTCGACTTCATCGCCTCGGGTTTCCCCGTATGGTTCCGTCTCTTTCCGCAGAACAGTATCCCTGCTTGCCGAGAGCATCGCACAAAGCACGAACTCTGAAGCTCCAGCGATAAATCCAGGTATATCCAGCGATAAATCCAGGTATATCCAGGTATATCCAGCGATAAATCCAGGTATATCCAGTGATAAATCCAGGTATATCCAGAAAAATTGCCATCATGAACCGGCTGTCGTAGCTCGTTTTCATTTCCAATATCCCCAGTTCGAAATCACTTCCTGCTCTGCTTGACTGGCATGACGGGAATTTTTCTCGGCACGACCACTTTTCTACGTACTGCAAAACTACCAGAGTGGAAGACATTACAAACAGATACACACACACACACATCCATACACTGGCCAAAGGACTACAGTATGTGGTGGAAAGGTATGTGTCTTCGCCATTAGGATAAAGAAATGCAAACCTTTAATCAAACCAATATATATACAGTGGCTTATTATAATGGCAATGTCTGGGTTTATTTCTCAACCCTCTATAGTCGTATTTTACTATATCTAGAGCACAACTGATAGTGGGATTCCAGAATTACTGTTATGATGAAATACTCATAAAAACCCGTCTACGGTGTCTAGAAATGATACGAATTCGGGGTGACTTAATGCAGGTTTATAAGATAATCAGCGGAAAGGATAAACAAAACTATAACAAGTTTTTCAATTTACAACCACCTACAAGAACAAGAGGGCTCAACCTCAAATTAATTAAAGAAAGGTGCAGATTAGATATTAGGAAATAATTGTTTAGTCACAGAATGGCGAATGCTTGTAATGCGTAGTGGATGCGCGGTCAAATAATACATTCAAGAAATTAATGCTTTTATGTAAAGGACAAGGAAGTGTAAAAGAAATTGTTTGTATACCGACTCTGCAGAGTTTTCTAAACCAGTATAATGACGTTTCGTTAAGTTAAGTTTAGTTTCACCTAGGTGAAAACAGCTCTATCAATTCCAATTCCCTTCCTGGTATCTATTTCACATCTTCCAACCTTAATATATTTCAAAGATAAGAGAGATACCTTTGACCTGTTCTTGTACACTATTGTTTATCTGTGATCAATTTTCTTGTCAATGTTGCTAATCATCAAAGCTGTATTTCTCTGTGTTAAGGATGTTCAAACCGTCGTCCTGACGTATGTTGTTGTCTACGATTAAAAAATTCCAACAACTCGTGTAAATTGTTTTTTTTTGTGTGTTTTTTTTTTTTTTTTTTTTTGGTGTGGTAAATGCTCGCATCTCTTTTTTCTACTGGTGGAAGCAGACCCCTTTCCACGCCAGACCGTAATCTTTTAGGCGATATCAGAACGTATTAACCAGTGCTTATATGCGTGTGTGTCTCTGTATGTACCTGTGATAGTTAGTGCGGTCTCAGTGGTCGAACACAACCAAAGAGCAATGGAAGGGCATCACCCTGAGGGCGCGTGTTATTCTGTGTGTGTGTGTATGAAATGTTATAAGCCCTATCAACCTATGGCTATCATCCTTCCCAATCGTGATCACATGTCAGGCGTCTCACCCTGGGGGCAACTCTTCCCCTTCTGTCCTCTTACCTCACTCTGTTTCATTTGACTCTGTCCTACAGTCACACCCTTGCACAACTTTCACACGCGCCCTCATGGTGAGGCCTTTCCATTGCACTTTGGTTGGGCAAGCTTCTGTGGGCGCACAAACCTAGCATAGGTACATACAGACGCATACATTCATCCAAGCACTGGTTTATGCGTCCTGATATCGCCCAATGGACTACGGTCTTGGGTGATAAATGGCGCGCCTGCGCCAGTTAGAAACTAGTGAGGCAAACTTCTAAGCAAAAAAAAAATAAAAAAAATCGTGATCACATTCAGCTATTTGAACTATACTACCCATATAGATAAGATGACTACAATAATTAACTTAGTTTATATTGTGTGTCTATTGGTTTCAATAACTGTATTTCTATAGTCTAACCTCTGGATACAATAATTGACTATATTTCTATTGTCTACCGTTTGATAACTATAACTGACTGTATTTCTACTGTCTACCGTTTGGGTATAATAGTTGACTATATTTATTGCCTACTTTCTGGCTACAATAATTGACTATTTTTACTGTCTACCTTCTGGTAACTATAATTGACTGTATTTCTACTGTCTACCGTTTGGTAACTATAATTGATTGTATTTCTACTGTCTACAGTTTGGGTATAATAATTGACTAAATTTATTGCCTACTTTCTGGATACAATAATTGACTGTATTTCTACTGTCTACCTTTTGGTTACAATAATTGACTGTATTTCTACTGTCTACTTATTGATAACTATAATTGACTGTATGTCTACTGTCTACCTTTTGGTTACAATAATTGACTGTATATTTGTTTTCTACCATTTCCTCAGTGCCTGAAAAACCTGAGCAATTACCACAGCAACCATCTGACCGACATGGTCCTTCGTATGACGTGTGTGTCCTGCATTAGAGAGGTAGTCAACTCCAGAAGTGGCCTAGACTGTCTCCTGGCGTTTGGCGACCGCAACGACAACCTCTTTGGTAGACGGTTTGCCTCAGGTAAGCACATCTATCTGTTAGAATAGTACGGTTTGAGAAAGCGAGTTTGATGAAGAGATGCTAATTCTTAATCATGATCCTTCCTGTTTTTATATTCTGTTATTAGGGGACGGCGTGGCCTAGTGGTTAAGTGGCACGGCCCACAACCCAAAGGTGCTTGGCTCGATCCCCATCACAGCACCGGCCGTACCCCGGGGAAGCAAACCCTCAGAAAATGCAGTTGGAAGCAGACCCTAACATAAGATGCATGCTGAAGTCGGATGCACTGGGCCGACAGGCGTAAAATAACAACCACAGTGCAACGCACACCGCCTTGGGAATTAGAGAAATAAGGCGAACGCAAAACAAAAAAAATTTTCTGTTATTGATGTTTAGTTTTCAGGTCATTAAAAAATTATTAATAGTTCGAAATAATTGAAAAGAAAAGGTTTAATTATGCATTAATTGCACTTGTTACCCGTAGTTAGTTGTTTCCCTTCTACAATTGGTCGTAAAGTGATCCTTTCTGTATTTACTTGCAATCGAGTGTGATCACAAACATGTAACTGGCCGCTGTATCTTTGAATGATGGAGAGGCAGCTTTCTTTTGATTTCTATGTCTGTCACTACTGGGTGAGAATTTCGTTACTTTTCATTTTTTCAAGAGCAGTGGCTAAAAACCTGCGCTTATAGATTTTCAATAGCCAATTATTCTTTTACGCTCACGGCGTGTGCACAGGACCACCGAGTTAATCGTCCGTCTCCGATATGACTGTGCCAACATTTTTTTTTAAATTTATTTTGTTTGCGTTCGCCTTATTTTTCAATTCCCAAAGGTGGCGTGCGAATGATCCAGACTTCACTACCGACGTCCTCGTGCTCCTGGAAACCTCTTTGCTGGTGAGACATAGATAGTTACAGTTGACCTTCAGCCAGGGATACAGACCTTGGAGATGAGATGTTTCAGAAGACTCTTAAACGTCAAAGATCGAGTTACAAATGAGGAAATACGAGATAGAATTACAACAACAATATGGCCTTGCGAAGACCTCTTGGCAACTGTCAAAAGAAGGAAACTCGCTTGGTACGGTCACATATCGAGATCAAATGGTCTTGCAAATACGATCCTCCACAGAAGGGCGCAAGGTAGACGACGATGAGGCCGTCCCAAAAAGAGGTGGGACGACAACATAAAAGAGTGGATCAACCTCTGACCAGAAGAGGCACAGGCAGCGGCCGCTGACAGAGAAGGGTAGCGTGGGGTTGTGAGCATGTCTTTATGTGTGTCCTAACGGCCCACTAGTTACGGAATGACCTGACCTGACCTGACTGACTCTTCTGAAATTTTGTTGCCGCCCACTTTTAACTGTAGCAGAATTGTAAATGCCCGGATACCGTGCAGGAAATAACATAACTTTTTAAGACAGAAAATTCCACCAGAACAAACAACACTGCACTGGAATACATTGAGCAGCTGTTGTTTTGTAATATAATAATAATAATAGTAATAATAATAATAATAATAATAATACTAACAAGAAGAAGAAGACCTTTTGTAAAGTAAAGAATACATTTTTAACGCTCTAATACTCACTTCGTGAAATGCGGCTTACTAAGCTTTTCCATTGAGCTATTGCAGTAAGGTAAAAGAAATAACACTACACAATAACATCATGAGCCAATGAAAGTGCTTGACGCATATTTACTGAACCCCAACTGCAATGGTGGTTCCGTGTTTCTTAAAATTCAAACAAGGAAGTGAAAAAGACACTTTGTGTGGAAACGTGTTTATTAAGTTCGTAAGAAATGTTGCCCCCACTTCTCGACGTAGAAATATCATGTATCTTAAAATAGACCTATTCCGTGAAGATCCCCTGCGTCAAAGAATATGGCAACTGTGGATTTATTTTAAAAAATGTCGTAAAGGACGACTATAGAGAGTTGTGAAGGTGACTAGCAGATTCATCATGTCAAACAGATTGTTACAAAAGTCATTACAGCCAGGGGATCAAAACGCTAAGCAGCGCATGAGCTACAGCGGTTAGCAACCCATAGCTAGGCTGCTAGTGTCAAGGTCAGCGAACCAGAGATGCCAAGACCTTTCTATACCTCCACGCGTGATCCTGGATAACAGGCTACAACAGAGCAGACTGGCTAAATAGAAGGGATTGAAGAGGGAAGGCAGCCTGGTGCTCAAAATGCCAGCTGAAGGATGTGTCAGACCGAAAGGTGCAAATATCGCAGTCAAGCTGTAAACCTCGTCACATCGCATTCAGTTCTCTGGACTACATCCTGCTACTTGCTAAGCCCTGTTCAGGGTTTGGTAGCGGGAGATTGAGAAAGATCGCAGAAGAGGGAGAATTACTGCAACTGCACAAATGTACTTTGATGTAAGCGCATTGTGGTTGTTGCTGCTTATGGTAGCCGCACTTGAGTTTGGTACCCTTAACGACATTATTTAGTAGTGACAGGTTACAGCGGCTCTCCTTACACCCCGAGGTGTATTTGTAAAGGTGGACCTCCTAGCTGTAGTTTCACTATGGAATCCCAGTGCCGATCTCCACCACTTTAGCCAGACTGCCATGACACAGCATGTTTCCGGGGATAACTGCTTGACAGTGAGGTTGGGTCTTGATCAGTATGGTTCACTTGACCTCGACTAAGATAGTCTGATCCGTATGTTTCACCTGACCTTGATAACATAGTCTGATCAGTATGTTTCACTTGACCTTGACTAAGATAGTCTGATCAGTATGTTTCTCCTGACCCTAACTAACCTAGTCCGATCAGTTTGTTTCACCTGACCTTGACTAACATAATCTGATCAGTATGTTTCACCTGACCCTGACTAATATAGTTTGACTAGTATGTGTTACCTGACCCTAACCTAGTCCGATCAGTGTGTTTCATTTAACCCTAACATTGTCTGATCAGTATGTGGCATCTGACTAATTAATATGTTTCACTTGACCCAAACATAATCTAATCAGTATATTTTGCCTGACCGAACGCTAGCCTCCTCGCCCACCCTTAAACGACTCTATTACACCGATGATTCTATGCCGCATAACGTAAATAAATTGGACAAGAGAATAAGACATTCGTCTGAGCCATTTTTCATTTAAGTGTACGAGTATATTACACGGTCTCACTTGCTCTACCGGTTTATCACCTACATATTCAACGACTGTAACTCAGAGCGATTCCACCTGCCCACATATCTACGTCATACATTGACATGTTGTGTAATACATTTCTGTATGTTGATCTCTTTATATTTTTAGTTCTTTTAAATCCTCTAAAGGATAAAATGCTCTAAGACTGGTTGTTGACGGTACAGAAGGTTTGACTAATGACGGCAATAAATTAAACAAGCGTCAGGCTTAGCCACTGGGTGGAAATGGAGTCTAGAGAATTCAGTATACTGCTTCTTCTTCTTTTTCTTATCCTTCTTATTCGTGCGCTGTCAGACGTCAACTTTAATTTTTTCAAAGAAAGCAGCGGGCATCCTGAGGCTGTCAACACTGCCATAGAGCTTATCTAGTGTTGGCACTGGTGATGGCCACATGTGCTTTCTCTGGTCCTCGTATGTTCCTGCAATTTTGCAGATGTTCATGAGTCATTTTCCCAGTACCACAGATGCATTCGTCAGTAGCACATATATTCAGTTTATTGAATAAATTGTACATTAGTCTGTTGTGGCCTCTGCGGAGTCTGAAGACCACCACCTATTAAACTTGTTCTATTCAATAAGCGTCATTCCTTGTGTAGCCAGTATGATCTGTTTCCAACTTGTGCATGTATTTTACCCTAATAAACCTTCAAGTCACATTTAAATCTGGCTGTGGTAACTTCCCACCTTCTTTCGCCAGTCTGTCTGCCTCATCGATGCCTTGAATGTCACAGTGGGACGGGACCCACTGTAGTACGAATGTATTTATACTTAGGAACATTTTGTGTGAGCAATGCCGGATTTTCCAAAAAGGTTGACCAGGCTGCAGTCTAGAGCCAAGCGGATTTTCCCAATATGTTGACCAGGCTGCTGTTTAGAGTCAAGCGGATATTCCAAATATATTGATCTTGCTGCAGTCTAGAGCCAAGTAGGTTTTTCCCAATATGTTGACCTGGCCACATTCCTAGAGCCAATCGGATTTTCCCAAAAGGTTGACTAGGCTGCAGTCTCAACATTGAAAGGGATCTCATATTAGGACCCTTTTTTTAATAAATAATTTTTATAAAAAGGGAATTCAACCTTACTTCCAGTCTAGGGTCACATGAAGGATACGTAGGGCAATGTGTCTGAGGTTGGGCGGTCTAATCCCACCTCGCTGCTTTTTCCTTCCCTAATCGTAGCCTCTCTTTCTCTTATCGTAGCTAGGTACTCATTTACACCTACAGTGATTAGAGTGTGCTGGCTACACGAGTTAAGCCCCACACCTTTGGCATGAAAGCGAGAGCTCTACCACTACATAAGTGAATAGATAGAGCTGCGGAAGACACAACAGGGAATGGGCTGACAGCAGCCAACGCCTATTAGCTGTCTGCACGTATTTGGGTAGACGAACTGTAACTCACTATTACCTTATTCTAATTCCGAGTGACGGGCCAAGAAGCAGACTGCACCCGTGCAGTCTGGCAAACCAAAATAGATATCGAATAAGGAAATCAAACCTGGTGCCAAAATTGCACTGCTGAAGTATGATGTGTCTGGCCGAAAGGTGCAGGTATCTTAACTACGCTGTAACTACTACAACACAACTTTACTAAACGTCTTGTTAAGGGGGAACACAGAAGACAAAGAAGAATATAAAGCAGGCATAGAGACCTCAAACCTTCATGAGCAAGTATTGATCTACAGTCCTAGTCATGTTTATGAACAAAGCAATTAAGAAGCTAACATTTTGACTTACTCGACACCAATAGTTTGGACTTTCGAAATGGAGAGACTGGATGCGTGCTGAAATCAACAAATGAAGCCGTTTGTTGTATGACGGCTATATAGATGGTGAATATATAATTAAGATAAAGTCGTACGGCCTAATTCCCATTGTTGGGGTAGTCGAAGTGACTACAGGCCGCTTCCCCACTGTTGTCGCCACGTCGTGTGCTGGCGATGTTTGTTTATTTCACCCTCAACAGAAAAACCTAAAATGCCATACTGGGGATTCGATTCACTGCCCTCCTTGTTAGCAGACAGACATCAAAACTCTCGTCCACGGCTCTTTCTAATTAAGATAATGCAGGAGAAATCAGATGGGGTCGGGCGCCAAAAAGTGCGAACAATTAGAAGTCTGCAAAAATCATAAGTATTTATACCTATCGCCACCTCCTTTAGAGAAAGCGGTTCAGATTCCACAGATCTGCATAGGATGCAGTGATGTTGGTTAAAGGTATACATTTTTTTAAAGTTTGATCCCTTATTTCGCTCCAAGTGAAGAATAAGTCAATGACAACAGCTGGTCTTTTCACGGGAAGCCTGCCTCCGACTAATTGTAATGACAGTCTCGTTCCAATGGTTTAATTGATTTGGCTTCTAGCCATATGCACAACCTTCTTTAGTAGCCTTTGGGATCACGATGCTGAGCAGCGCATGAGCTGCAGTGGTCAGCGACCCATAGCTGACTGCTAGCGTCAGGGCCAGCGAACTAGAGCTGCCAAGACCCTTCTACACCTCCACGCGGTGATCCTGGATAACAGGCTGCAACAGGGCAGACTGGCTAAGGAGAAGGGATCGAAGAGGGAATGCTAACCCGGTACCCAAAAAATGCTTGCTGATGTCGAATGTGTTGGACCGAAAGGTGCAAATATCGCAGCCAAGCTGTAAACTACGACACAACGCATTCCGTTCTCTGGACTACATTCTGCTACTTAAGCCCTTTCAGGGTTTGGTAGTGGGAGATTGAGAACGAACGAAGAAGAAGAAGAGTAGCCTTTTACATGCTCGGAAGGTCACAGCGAAAATGTTATTTTGAACCCGGGTGCCACTTGGGTGACACAGAAAACGTGACATTACATTATATTATATTACATTATGTATACATATAGTAGTACTAATAGCTGTCCATCGTTGTCGATGAGAACCACCGACATCATCCTTGTCACATCTTATCATATTGGGTGTCAGTGCACATGTGGCGGAACAGGCCAATGCGGACACGAAAACATATGTTGCATGACAGGCACACGAGGTCAGTAGAAGGCGTTGGTGTTCCCGCTGTTCGTGATTACCGGGTTTCGCGTCTGCTCTGGTCTTTCACAACACGGTTGTCTTCGCTGGTACCCACGCTCTCTTTGACTGCGCTTCTCCAGTTAGATCTGTTTTGTGTAAGGCATTCCCAGGTGGTGACATCTATCTGGCAAGTTTTCAGTGAGTCGCTCAAATTGTCTTCAAAACGTTTCTTTGGGTGCCCTCTCTCCCGACATCCCTCCCTCAGCTCACCGTAGAGAAGATTCTTTGGTAGCCGTTCATCTGACATACCTGCGAGGTGTCTGACCTATCCTAGTCGCGCTTTTTGAAGCAGTGCCGGGATGCTAGGCATGTCAGCCTTCGAGAGAACATCAATGTCAGTGGCACGATCTTGCCCTTAGATGTGGAAAATGCATCTTAAGCTACCTGTGTCGAAAAGTGGTTCAACATCCTTGCATATCCATCGTATACAGTCTAGATTTCGCAGGACAGACGTAGAGAACGGGTTAGGGTGATGCGGCATGGCATATGTTGAGTTTGGTTTCAACGCTGATGCTACGACGTCATCGAGAGCATTCTACCAAGTCTGTGCTGGCTTTTGCTATTTTGCTTGCCACCTTATCGTCGAGGCTAACAGATCTCCACATCGTGGTGTCCAGATACGTTAATTTATCTACGACATTCAGTGTCTATACGCTGACTGTAGTCTCCGGTCTTGTGCACGGCATAGCTAGTGCTGGTTGTTACATGACCTTTGTTTACCTAGTATTTATGGTCAAACGAAAATTATCGCATGCTTCAGAGAATAGGTCTGTGCCCACCTGCATGTTTAGTTCGTAGTTGCTATTCAGAACGCATTTGTCAGCAAACACCAGTTCTCTGATCATGTTATATATATATATATATATATATATATATATATATATATATATATATATATATATATAATAGCGTCTTCTTAGTTCTTAGTCGACTTGTACTTCTACAGATGCCCCTGTGCAGGTCCCAGCTTTGTTATGAGATGAATGTAGCCAATAGGATGATTTCCTGCATAGCGGGCTAGGTTCTAGCAGATTACTACTCCGTTGCGTTGGGACAAGTGCCGCGAAGGGTGGTTAACTAATCTGGGAGTGCATTTTAATAGACTCAAACACTAGCGCAAAGTAGACCAGCAGCCTATTAGGCGCCATCTATGCTGTTCTAAACAAACCACGTAACCATTGCCGGTGTTATGCCACGTCACACAGTTAGTCGCCTCTTGTGACATACTCTCCGTAGGACAGTGGGGCTAATCTTATCCTGGTCATACACAGAGAGCCTAGCGTACCACTCGTGGTATTATATAAATAAAACAATACCAATAGTAATAATAATAGCTTGTCTATCGTTTGCAATGAGGAACGGCGACATCATCTTACGTCATACCACATCCTTGTGTCTGAGTACGCATGTACGAATTGCTAGCCAGCTAGGCTCAATGATTTGACTGGCAAATATGGTATACAGCTGGTACAGGTATTCGCTATGCTCATGACTTTCTGACCGCGCGTCTATTTCTTTCTACACGTACATTGAGGCTCACACTGATTGTAACGCCCTGTATGATCGCAATTTCTCAGACTGGAGGATCCTCAGCTCGGGTTTTCTCACGTGGTAATGTTTGTTTGATAGCACTTAAGACACTCCTTACTCCTTCACTTTCCTTGAAACGCGTTTGTTGATGTCAATGTGAAATATACATACATACATACATACATATATATATATATATATATACACACACACACACATAAGCACGCACGCACACATGCATACATGCAGCCCCCCCCCCCCCACACACACACACATATACACATACACACACACATACACGCACATAAATACATATATATATACATATATATATATATATATATATATATATATATATATATATATATATATATATGTGTGTATAGGGCCAGCTGCCCCATCCTGGTGAAAATATAAGCTACAAGAAAAACTATGCATATTTAATGACCCAGGGCAACGTAAGGGTATTAATCTAATTATTAAAGAAACAACGGATAATTCGTCTTCTTTGACATACGGTCTGAGATAATCTCCTCCATTCCCCGCATAAAATCGATACGTTATCTCGGATTCTCTCGTGGCCAAAAAACTATTCTGTCTAGTTTGATACAGAGGAAAATGTTTCTTTCGTGTCGCAGACATACTCGGTTCACAATATCTAATGTTTGTTTGCCTGTCTTACACAGGATCATGATATGTGTGGCTTTTAACAAATCGGTTTAATATATAATACTAGAGTGCGAAGTGATCTGTTCATATTCTGAATATTGGTAAAGTGCACTCATCTTTACTAATCTATGGGGGGGGGGGGGGGGGGACATCAGATGCAGGCGAAACATACTGGACAAGACCCAACCTTAAGTCCTCCTAAATCTTCTTCTTTTGTCTTACTGCTCTTAACTTAGAATAACGTCTTTATACTGGTTTAGACAACTGGATAGTCTGTATACAACCATTTTTTTTTTACATTCACTTTAACTAAAAAATTACTTTGAGCATCCAATCTATTCTTGAATTCATTAATTGACTCTGCCTTCATTATTTCCTCAGGATATGTATTTCACTCATTCAGCACTTTCTGGCCTAAAAAAAGTGTCCCTGGTACCCTAATCTGGACCTACCTTTAATTAATGTGTGGCTGTGAACACTTGTTCCTGTAGCCGGCTCTATTTTTTTTAAATATTTGTTACAGTCTAATCTATCCTTTCCGTTAATTATCTTATAAGCCTGTATTACATCGCTTTAAATTCTTCTCTTTTATAGACACTGTAGGCCGGTCTTTCCTCATTACTATAATTTCAGAATCCCACAATCAGTTGTGTCACACTTATGTGTAACATTTCCAGCATATGTATATGCCTTCTGTGATAAGGACTCCACGCCTGAATAAAAGTACTCCAATCGAGATCTAAGTAATGCTTTGTACAGTTTGAATATCACTGAGCGATCCAGTAGTCTCGAGGTAAGGTGTTCGCCTCAGGTGATGGAGGTCGCAGATTCAAATCACCGTGGATGAGTGACGAGTACCTGGCTGCATGCAATGAGGAAGATATACTTCCGATTTGACATAGCCATGTGATGCATGAGCTGCTGCCGGGACGGGACCATGACGGAGATGGTAGTTTCTCATCCTCGATGTCCGTGACCTGCTCTAAGAGCTGGTTGGCTGGGACATGCTCGGCAAGGCGGTTCATATGTCCAAATATGACCACATAGAACTGTGAAATAATTCTTCTACAGGGTTACAGATACTCCACAGGACAACAGAAAAAGCTATCCCTGTATATATATATATATATATATATATATATATATATATATATATATATATATATATATAGCACCATCACATACCACAAGAAAGCAGCCCCTATACATTATAGAGACCCACCGTGTACCACTAATAACAACCACAGTACATTATTATAGAAACCCCTCGCATACCACTAAAAACAACCCTAGTACCTTATTATAGAACCCTCTCAGATACAGCTAAAAACAACTCCAGTACATTATTTTAGAAACCTCTCGCATAATACTAAAAACAGCCCCAGTACGTTATTATACAAATCCACCGCATACCACTGAAAAACAACCCCAGCATATTATTATAGACACCCCTCACATACCACTTAAAACAACCACAGTAAATTATTATAGAAACCCTCGCATACCACTAAAAACATCCCCAGTAAATTATTAAAGAAACTCCCGCATACCACTAAAAACATCCCCAGTACATTATTTTAGAAACCCATCCCATATCACTAAAAAAACAACAACCCAAGTACACTATTATAGAAAACCACCCCATACCATTATAAAATATCCCCCTATCTATAGATACCCCACCGTATACTTCCAGAACCATATCTATTTTCTTATTGAAAACATTTTCTATACAACCAGACCAATCTCCCATTCACCCACTCATTGAAAACAGTGTCGTTTATTCATATGACACGCGACTTCTGAACTGGGTCAATGCAACATAAACGAAAGTTGCTAACAACAGAAATAACTGGTAGAGCGAGTTAGAAACTTTGAGATTGACCTCAAAAAACACTTAACTCGGACACCGTTAATGTCACGTTTGGGTGTGACGACCTCCAGAAAACAGCTTTTATAATCACAAACATTATTTTGAGCCTTTATCTGAGACCTCAGCCACAGTGCAGCAATTACCATGTGGTCTGACTAGATAAACTGGGAATTAAATTATTGTATGTCAAACTTGACGTTCACTCATTCTCCAATTCACTGGAAAATATGTAATGTCTTAAGTGGTTATTGGTGTTGTTTAATGCCCCAAATGAGTAAGATTACTCTAATGTGCGTCCTAAAGGATAGAAAAACTGTCAATACGACTTGTTCCTATTGCTGTGGTAGTCGAAGGGTTTTTTAGGCTGAGAACTGCAGGCCGCTTCGCTACTGCTGTCGCCACGTCGTGTGCTGGCTATGTTTGTTTATTTCACCACAACAGGAAAGCAACATATGCCATACCGGGATTCGAACCGATGTCCTCGTTGTCGGCAGGCAGGCCTCGAAACCATTCGGCCACGCACTCCTGAAATGGGCGTTAAATGTCAGGTTGTAGTAGCTTTCTTGACATCCCTAGGGTGCTTGAGAAAGATGTACCGCCTTCCTCCGGGCGGCTGTGCTGTGGTCTGCTTCATCTGCGTGACTCTACTACTGAGGATCATGTCGATCTACATCTTGTCAGTCAGACTGCCTTGAAAACAGCCTATTTCCAGAGAACGCTACAAGGAAGAGAGATTGTGGTCTTGGTCAGTATATTGTGCCTGATCCTGAAGCGACGTGCTGGTCAATATATCGTGCCTGATCATGACACGACGTGCTGGTCAGTATATTGTGCCTGATGCTGACACGACGTGGTGGTCAGTATATTGTGCCTGATTCTGACACGACGTGCTAGTCAGTATGTTGTGCCTGAACCTGACACGACGTGCTGGTCAGTATATTGTGCCTGGCCGGACTAGCGTTTCGGTTCTCCATGGCATGTCTTGTTGTTGTTGAATGCCCACAATGTGTAGGTTTACCCTTTTGTGCGCCCTAAAAAGGACATTAATTGGTGGATTGTCGTTGCTTTCCTCACATCCTGAGCTTGCTGATGAAGGTGGACCGGGGTCCTCCGGGCGGTTGTGCTCACTACTACGGGTATCACGTCGAACCTCACCTTGTTAGCCAAATTGTTGTTCTCGACAACAGCCCGTTTCCAGGACGACCAACAAGGAAGTCAGGTGAGGGTCTTGGCCAGTATATTTCTCCTGACCCTGGCTAACATTGTCTGATCAGTGTGTTTTGTCTGACCAGACGTTACCCTTATCGTCCCATGTCATGTCTTAAAAAAGATTAAATAACCGCGACTCGGACATACTCATGGGAGCTTAGTCCCTCTTAGTACCAAGCTATGGGTGTGATTACTGACAGTTCTAGTAGCTCATTAGTTGAAAACATCCTTGGTCCGTCCTTTCATGCTCTCGACTAAGCTCCATCCTCGTTTGATTTCATGGATCTGTGGTCTGTGAATCGCTGATTCATCTACTGTGACAGTAACCATTCAACAGGCAGTCATTGAAAGACTTCAAAATGTTATCTTCATTCATCTCTAATGTGGCCGCCAAAGATTACACTTGTGGTCTATCACTTAGGCAGCAGCGCCAGATGGGCAGCACTACACAACAGTGACACCTAGGTAATGTCATACATCAAAGATGTCCTACCGCATGCCAACTTCTCTAAGCACGGCTGGGCTGGCCATGAAGGAAAGACGAACGCTGGAGCAGAGCAACCACTCTGTGGTATCCACGTGGCGAAGTAGATATCGTGGAAGACTCCCCCCATCCTCCCGCCTCCCCACCCTCTCCGCTAGGTTCCAAGATTCGCTCGAGCTGCACACCATTCGCGGCGACCCTGAAACGAACAAGTTAGCCATCCACTCGACAACCAGTGACCGAGACACAATTTACCATCCACTAGACAACCCGTGCACGAGGCAGAAGTTAGCCATCCATTGGACAATCCGTGCCCCAGACAGAAGTTAGCCATCCACTGGACAACCCGTGCCCGAGACAGAAGTTAGCCATCCGCTGGACAACCCGTGCCTGAGACAGAAGTTAGCCATCCGCTGGACAACTCGTGCTCGAGACAGAAGTTAGCCATCTACTGATCAACCTGTGCGTGAGACAGAAGTTAGCCATCCACTGGTCAACCCGTGCATTGGACAGAATCAGCTGGAATCTGGCAGGGACCCTCACAAGACCAAACAACACAGTACTGCTCGAGCCCAGTCCGATAAGAAGAGAAATGCACTTACTGGCAACCACCAACTCGCTGGGGACCTGCACAAGGGTAACCAACCTTGTAGAAGAATAGGTCGACTGAAACTGAATGTGCCAAAAGTGGGTGCTTACTTGACCAAGATGTCTGCTCTTTCATTGTATGGAACATCAGGAAAAACTGGGCAGTAAATCCATACAAGCCCATGTAGGTGTGAGGCCTCTACAGTGGCGATGCGTTAATACTTTGGTCGACCCTTTTTACTTATCCATCTCATCCACATTATTAATATCCATTGGCCTTTACTTTGTGGCTTTCCGCGGCTCGTTTCTATTTGTCCACTTTTCTGTCACCTATATTATATTTGGGGAGCAGCGTAGCGCAGTGGTTAGCGCGCTGGCTTCGCATCTGAGTGGTCATGGGTTCATTCCCCATTTGAGGCCGTAGTGTTTTTTCAGACCGCAATGGATTCCGGGTCGACCCAGCCTTAAATGTGTACCGATTCAGTCCGGGAAGTAAAAGCGGCGAGGGAGAGGAGATGGCTACCGCCTCATATAGCCGAGCCTTTGAAATGTGAGATCGCTAAGACCTCACACCCCTACGGCAGTAATGCTATGGGTTACTTTATATTCTATTCAACATTTTTGTTTCTACACATTTTTTCTCCAAGTCTAAATAACTGCTACGAACTCGACACATTTTGATGTTGATAACAGGCCGTATCTTGGAACATCTTTTTCTATCTAGTTTTCTTTCTTGCATTTGTAATGAAAAGGACGTTGTGGTGTTGTTTCGTATGATGAGGTGCCTGCCGCTTTTGACGCAAAACATCCTGTTTCAGCACGGCATTGTGGTGGAACTGGGTTGCCTTCCCTTTTCGATCTCCATTTTCTTAGTCAGTCTGTACGAGTGCAGTCTGTTTCCAGGGTCACCACTTAGAGGCAGAGAAGGTTCTTGGTCAGCAATGGTTTGCTGACCCTGATGCAAGCAGCCAGCTGTGAGTCTATGGCTGATGTGAGGTCGTTCACTGCTGCGTCTTCAGTACCCTCTTGAGACTCTGCAATCGTTGAACGAACAATCCCCATATTATAAAAATGGTTAAATCAGACGTTGGTCTAGCAGAGAAGGATACCAGTAAGGATGGAGCAAGAGTGAGTATAACCAGAGAGAACCCTTCCCCGCTATCTGTGAGAGGTTGAGCACACATGAATCTCCCAGTAATACAGAATAAGCATTTTCTTAACAGGACAGAACAGACTCGGAATATTTTTGACCAGTGAGAACAACATAATTAATAAGCTTAATAAGCTTTCTCCCTTAAATCTAATTAGGCCGCGGACCACAGTGCCGGGCCTTAGACGATTCGCAAAACTCAAGGTTTGTCCCACAGTAATTGCACTACTGTCGGGGAATGAAGTTGTTAGAGATATCACTATGCTAAGCTACAGCTTGTATGAGGTCGAGTTGCCAATTCTTTTCCTCGCTGCCTTTTACTTTCCTAGTAATATGCCAGATACTAATTTCTAGCTGGGTCGACTGGAGTGTGACACTCGTGGGAATTTAACCCCATAACTTTGATGTGGAAAACTATTTTTCTACCACTACACTAATCATACGCTAGTTGTATGTACTGTTTTACATGACGTGGATGCCAGCTCCTCCATCAAATCTCCTCTTACGCCTTTATCGACAATGGCGTAACACAGCATAAATAAATCCAACGCTCATTCAATTGTAAACATCAGAGCTTAGCGCTAAAAACGTACTTAGGACAGCAGAGAGTGGCCTATTACGAGTTACAAGTCATGTCTCGGTGATGCACATTCGTGTCATACCGTTCAAGCATGCAGATAGCTTCATGTTAAAACAGTTTTTATAGCTATGTCATTCCCCGATTGTGAAAATGTTTACCTTATTGGGTTCGAACTTCTGTCTTCAATCTAAGAAACCTGTTATCATTGAGGTTCTGCCGACAGCGTCTTCCTAATATCTGGTACATGTTTTGGACTCATCGCTATCGTACATCCATTTTTTCTTCCACTCATGTTTTGGAGAGTTAAGGCACGACAGCTGATAAACATTATATTTATGCCGATTTTGTGCTACCAGTGCCAAACATGGCCTCTGTCAGGGCGTGCGAGAGCAGAATTTCGACTTGTGAAGTGAAGTGTTTGAGGAAAGTCATCGGTGTTACCAGAAGAGACAGAATGCGGAACGAAGACATTCGAAGTATGGTTGGCACTACGTCTTGTGCCGAATATATTTCCAGACAGAAAATAAGTTGGTTTGGTCATCTCATGAGAATGTACCCTCGTCATCTTCCACTGATGGCCTACAATGCTGGTAGATCTGGCTACAGGGCAAGGGGGCGGCCGCCAGGTATGTTGATAGATGACATTAGAGTGATTGTGCAACGACAAGGGCTCACATTGACCGAAGCAACCCACTTGGCGCAGGATAGACGACTCAAGCTCCCCACGACGCTAAACGGCACAAGTAGAAAGAAAACTATCTAAGACACGACAGAACGAAGGGAGCAGAGCGATGTCATGGCTCAATGTATTTTTAGGGATACATTAGGGAAGCCTCACAGAGACCACCACGCAAATACGAGAAATAGATGATGTTTGAGATACAAACTGTATGGCGACGTGGGAAGTTTGAGTCAGACCGCCAAGTGTATAAGGGAAATATACGTAACTTGTGGAATAAACAGCAAGGCAACGAGGGAAGTCTCAGATACTTACTTTCCGTGTCTGGCAACCTCACAATAATTGGACCAGAAATCAGCTGCCATGAAAGCTCCTACAATTGCTGCCAAGAAATTAGTTAAAGTTCTTGGTTCTTTCATTCTTGGGCAATTCTACATATTATCTCGGTCTTGAATGGTTCCGCATTCGCAGACATCGTCATCCACATATCGCCATTATTTCAAGTTCGTTCTACACCTGGACACACCGTCTGCAATCTGTTTCAGGGCTCTTCTCACAGGGTATGTTGTTGTTGCTTAGATGTTTGCCTCACTAGTTTCTACTGGCGGAGGCGCGCCATTTTCCACCCCAGACCGTAGTCCATTGGGCGATATCAGAACGTATAAACCAGTGCTTGGGTGCATGTGTGCGTCTGTATGTACCTATGCTAGGTTTGTGCGCCCTCAGAAGCTAGCCCAACCAAATTGCAGTGGAAGGGCCTCACCATGAGGGCGCGTGGGAAAGTTGTGCAAGAGTCTGACTGTAGGTCAGAGTCAAATGAAACAGAGTGAGGTAAGAGGAGAGAGAAGAGCTGCCCCCAGGGTGAAACCTCTTCGATCTTCCTCACAGGGTATGGCATATTACGCCCTGGCACAAGTTCTTCTTTGATCTACATCCATCTCTCACCCTATCTTTGACGCCATTTTTAGGTGAGGTTTTGCTCGTTTATGTTGTTTGACTGTACAGTTTGACAGAAACGTGTCCTTGATTTCAGGTGTCTCTCTTCTGGATTTTATCAAAAAAGGGAGTCGGTGAGAAAGAGAGAGAGAGAAAACGATAGAGAAAGAATAGGAAGAAAAAGAGAAGTTGCGAAAAAATAAAGGAGAGAGAGAGAGAGAGAGAGAGAGAGAGAGTATAAAAAGATCAAAACAGAAAGAAAGAGTAAGAGAGAAAGCGAGATGGGATGTGGGTGAAAGAGGGAGAAAGAAAGTAAGAAAGAGAAATAGAGAACATGCAAGAGAAAGAGTAAGAAAAAGAGAAAGAAAGAGAAGTAGTAAACAATATATTTGTTTGTTAAAGAAATTTACATTTCTTTCACTGACGGTACAGTACTTTCAACTGCATTCAGTCATTTTGGTCATTGTAGAACAGATAAGCCTCAAAGCTGAATAAACATCTGGAATAATGGTTAATTATTTTGTAATATAGTAAGGGCAACAACCACATAAAATAATCACGTCATTCTCTTTACTTGTCTCTTATCGTTCTACTCGAAGCGGTGATCGCCCTTGCAAATGCTCGATAACTGGGAAAATCCCACACATTACTCACCCTCTTGACTTCTGTACAAGTACACAAAACCTTTATGGCTCTACAGCTTTTTTGGAAAAATATAATACTTATATATATATATATACAAATGTGTGTGTGTATAAGCAAACATGTATGTACGGATATGTATGCATGTTGCATATATGTATGTGGGTACGTGAGTTTATTCATGTACATATACGTACATATATATATATATATATATATATATATATATATATATGCGTATGTACATGTGTGCGTGTATGTGTGTATATGTGTGTATATGTATGTATGTATGTATGTATACATGGGTGTAAATATGAGTGTGTATGTATGCATATACGTATACATGTGTGTGCGCATGTGTATACATAAATATATATATATATATATACATATATATATATATATATATATATATATATATATATATATATATATATATATATGTGTGTGTGTGTATATATTTGTATGTGCCTGTGGGTGTGAAAAGATATATTTATGTGCAAAAGTGAATAGGTAAGTATCAGCAAGTACACATGTGCATTCATTTGTATGGGCATTCATTTATATGTACATTCATTTATGCTTTCACAAATAAATGTATGTCACCTTTCACCTCACAAAGTGTAACTCCCCCCATCTCACGTTTCATCTCATGGGAATTTTCATCTCACCTCACTTCACCTCACATCACACGCAATTTTGTTTTAAAATTGTGCAATAAAGAATTTTTCAAAATTTAAAAACGTTAACTGGAAAAATTACGAAACCTTAACTTCTTCATTCTATTGCTAACGGCACCCATAGCAATACGTTTCCATTTCTATGTTAGTTGTTTTCCGTTGTTCTGTTAATTATTCCTGATGAAGACCTATTGGTAGTGTCGTTAGTTTTGTTCAAGTTTGTTTTGCTTGTTTTCACGACGTATCTGGGGCATACTTGTCTATGTTACTACATTTTCCATTAGAGAAGCAATGTGACAGTATTAGTCAGGCTCAAGTTAGGGGGATACATGATATGGTTTCGTGAGAACAATGTTATATGTCGTCAAGTTGTTAAAGTTATCCGATGTGTTTATTTGAAAGTGAACGACGACTTAGGTGAAGAACAAGATGATGATGAGCACGAAGAAGAAGACGATAATAAATAAGAAGAAAAAGATTTTAAAAGATTATACCAAATGGGAGTATGATGAAGAAGATAAATAAGAAGAAAAATATATTTTAAAAGATTATAACAAAGGAGAATATGATAAAGAAGATAAGTAAGAAGAAAAATAAAGTAATGATAATAATAATAAAAGGAAGAAGAAGAACAACAACAACTACTACAACAACAGCAACAATAACAACAACAACAACCAAAAGTATAAATAGATGAAGAAGAAAAAGATAGAAGAAGAAGAAGAAGAACATGAAGAAGAAAAAGACGAAGAAGAAGAAGAAGAAGAGGAGGAGGAAGAAGAAGAAGAAGAAGAGGAAGACCACCTTATGACATGGATTGACGATGGTGAAACACTCTACACAGACATTTAATAAACCACCAACCGCTTCACAAGTGACCCCCAGTAACATTACACCTCTCAGCTGTTCTGTTCAGCTTTATAAAGAATCCACGTCATTGCACTCCGGGCAGACTTACCTGTGCTCTGTCGATCTCTAAGAAAGGTGACGTTATTAAGTACTAATGGTTCTTGTAGCTCGCTGATTCTACACACTTCTGCTCCATCCACAGGACGCCCCTTTTGTAATGTGTGCATTGCTGGCTTATCGATTCCAGTGTTTTCATTCAAGAAACAGTCGTTGATTTATCTCAAATCTGGATTACTCTACTCGCAAGCGTGCCCGTGTAGCCAGAATGTTAAATATTTCATTACAACCAAACTCAGCATGATCCACGTATGATCCCAAATGTTTGATTCCTCTCTATCCGCTGTCCATCCATGCCATACCCCGCCCTGTTGCTGTACCTTTTGAAACAAGGAACTAGAGTCAAAGAGGATTACGGGCTTCATTAAAGAGGCCCCAGATAGCCACACTAGAGCAAAAGTCACTGCCTCGATCTCCATTGTCTTCTTCTTCGTTCTCAAACTCCAGCTACTAAATCATGAAAAGGACTTTGCGAGTAACAGGATCCAGTCAGGAGAATGGAATATACTGTGTCGTAGTTTACAGTTTGGCTGCGATACTTGCACCTTTCGATCCGACACATCTTCAGCGCGGCATTTTTCGGTACAGGCTTAGTCTTCCATCTTCGATTACATCTCCTTAGCCAGTCTGCTGTACCAGGTTAGTCTTCCCTCTTCGATTCCATCTCCTTAGCCAGTCTGCTGTACCAGGTTAGTCTTCCCTTTTCGATTACATCTCCTTAGCCAGTCTGCTGTACCAGGTTAGTCTTCCCTCTTCGATTCCATCTCCTTAGAAAGTCTGCTCTATTGCAGCCTTTTTAATCCAGAATCACACCGAAGAGATGGAGAAAGTGGAGTATTATTGTGATACTGAAGGTGTTGTTCATCTCGGCATCGACCCTGGCTCTCACTCTAGCAGAAAAGCCTCAGTCGACTTCCCTACCGCGTAGCACAGATCTATTGGTATAAACGTCAGCATCAATATCCTGCCTGGGCATAGTTGAGCAGAAGGGAGCAGGTCGTGGTCTTCAGACTCCGCACAGGCCCCAACAGACTGAGGTACCATCTATTCAATAAACTGAAGATAGGTGGCACTGACGAATGCACCTGTGGTACAAGGAAAATGACCGCTGAACATCTGCTGCAAAATTGCCCGACATACGAGAACCAGAGAAAGCACATGTGACCATCACCAGTCACAACACTAGACAAGCTCTATGGCAGTGTCGACAGCCTCAGGATGACAGCTGCTTTCTTCGAACAAATACAAGTTGACGTCTGACAGCGTACGAAGAAGAAGAAGAAGAAGAAGCAGAAGAAGAAGAAGAAGAAGAAGAAGAAGAAGAAGAAGAAGAAGAAGAAGAAGAAGAATATCCTGGGCATTAGCGCTTATTAGTTGCTTAACTTCGAGATCTACATTCCCATAGCAGTAATCTGTACTCCCCCCCCCCCCCCCCAACCCCCGGCGGATGATCACCCGGTGGTAGTCTGTCATTCTATCTCGTATGCCCCCTTTATTTATTATCTCCACTGTGACCATCTGACTAACCGTGTTCTCTACTTGTGCAATATATGACATTGCTCCGTTGATTCTTTACCCTACGTAAAGCACCGACAAAATGTACTAAAGAGATCAGATTGAATCATTTAACAAGCCTTTCCTAAAGGTCCTAAACATTACCACGCATTATTAACTCACCAAAAAAGCTCAAATGTCCACTCTGGTTTTCACAACAGCTATGGAGACCAACAACCTTATGGTGAAGATGCAGATCTTTGAACTTCTGTCGGCTCTGTGTGTCTACTCAACTGACGGTTTCTATTTGACACTGAACGCCTTGGAACGTTACAAGGTAAGTTATCAAGCAAGATGCCATACTTGTCAACTGTTCATTTCTTACATTTAAAAAAAACCTATGTTTGGCCTGACCAAATTGAACAATGCTTCTTTTTACAAGCTTATATTTAACTTAGCGTTGTTCGTTTGCGTGGATTTATATTTCTCCTATTTTAACCAACTTCCCCGTAACCTAGAGCGTTGAGATTTTGTACATAAGCCTCTAATAGTGCAACCTAGTAATCTTTCAAATTGTGACGGATTCTGGGTAGGTCATTAAAATACTTGTAACGAAACAGTTTTTAAAAAAAATGTACTTGTATCTACATTGAGATCAGCAACCTCAATGCGTTCTGTAATTGGAAAGTAACGAATAACCTCAATGCGTTCTGTAATTGGAAAGTAACGAACAACCTCAATGCGTTCTGTAATTGGAAAGTATCGAACAACCTAAATGTGTTCTGTAATTAGAAAGTAACGAACAACCTCAATATGTTCTGTAATTGGAAAGTAACGAACAACCTCAATGCGTTCTGTAATTGGAAAGTAACGAACAACCTCAATGCGTTCTGTATTTGGAAAGTAACGAACAGCCTCAATGCGTTCTGTAATTGGAAAGTAACGAACAACCTCAATGTGTTCTGTAATTGGAAAGTATCGAACAACCTCAATGCGTTCTGTAATTTGAAAGTAACGAACAACCTCAATGCGTTCTGTAATTGGAAAGTAACGAACAACCTTAACCACAATTCGAAGATGACGCATGTGAAGAAATCGCCATGAACGATGATCATCTTCAAAAGTCAAAATCGGCAATGAATGTTGACCAACACCAATAAATAAATAAAACAAACGTCAATACACTAGTTCAACCAAAAAAAACACGAACACAACAAGTAGTTACGCTGTTATCCCCAAAAACAACAAACAAAACGTGTCTTAGTATAAACAAATGTTTGCACTGTAAAGGGATTTTTGTTAAAAATATTTACTTGTTTGTCTAATAAGTAAATAGTAGCATGTTTTATTTTACAAAAAGTTACTACGTACAACCGCCAACCTATTTGGCTGTTATATGTTTCTTGGTAAGTGTGCAAGCACGGTGGGTTGCCATTACTTTCCGTATGTGGAGGAGCAATAGCCCGAGAAAAACCCAGTGTCTGTCAAACTGGACAGGGTGAGAATCGAAGCCGGTGCTTCGGGATTGTGAAAACCGAGCGAGTTTCACCTCATGCCACGCAGCCTCCTTCTTGTTTGTCTAGCTAGATAAAATATCAAAAGACGCCTAGGTGTGGGTAGTTCAGTAGTAGATATTACCGTAGGGAGCAAGGTATTAAACATTTGCTTGTGCTACTAGGTGTCACCTAGGTCTTACCTCAATTGGACAGGGGATCACATTGGAACTGATAGAAGGGGTCAATGCTGGTTATAAAATTACAGCTTACCACAGGCTCATTCTCAGTAGCAAGCGTGATGATAATCGTTAGGGTAAACTGAGTCATGAACATAAAGGTACATAAACGTTCACCTGTTTTAAAAATATAAATCCAATCTGGAGCGTGTCGGCACCGGCAACAGGGAAGTTTCTTTGTGTCTTTGTAATTTGTCGACTGCCTTGACTGGAGCGTGTTGGCACCGGCAACAGAGAAGTTTCTTGGTGTCTTTGTAATTTGTCGACTGCCTTGACTGGAGCGTGTCGGCACCGGCAACAGAGAAGTTTCTTGGTGTCTTTGTAATTTGTCGACTGCCTTGACTGGAGCGTGTCGGCACCGGCAACAGAGAAGTTTCTTGGTGTCTTTGTAATTTGTCGACTGCCTTGACTAGAGCGTGTTGGCACCGGCAACAAAGAAGTTTCTTGGTGTCTTTGTAATTTGTCGACTGCCTTGACTGGAGCGTGTCGGCACCGGCAACAGAGAAGTTTCTTGGTGTCTTTGTAATTTGTCGACTGTCTTGACTGGAGCGTGTCGGCACCGGCAATTAAATCTGCTACCGATGACGTAACGAATACAGCATGAGCATTAAATTAGAAAGAAAAAAAACTGAGATCATGAAAATATATAGAACATAAGGAGAAACCAATATCTTTCTTGAAAAGCAGCAAATCAAACAGGTGAAAGATTTCATGTACTTATGGAGCACGATATCACCAGATGGAAGAATCACCACGAAAATCAAACAAAGATGCGCCGCCGAAGACGGATGTGTCGGACCGAAAGGTGCAAATATCACAGTCAAGCTGTAAACTAGCGACACAACGTATTCGGTTCTCTGGACTACTTATTACTTGCGAAGCCCTGTTCAGGCTTGGTAGCGGGAGATTGAGAACGAACACAGAACAAGAAGCAGAAACAAAGATGCAATAAGACAAATCAAATTGTTGGACATTTTTTTCAAGTTCTTAATTGTTAGCAGGTGATAACAACTATTCAAAGAGCTTTAAACGACAGATGGCGCCATAACTGGCTGCGAGTCTACATTTCTCTACTGTTTTGGATCATTGTGGATGCCGCCAGACCACGGATTTGCCTGGAATTCACAATAGTCGACGACTTACACTTGTGTTCACGGAAACGTGGTGTTGTTTTCCGTCGGGACTTGTTATTTCGTTCTTTTTTTGTGATTTCTTCCATCCGTTTATCTTGGTCTGGACGCCGGCTGAATCAGCGAATGGCACTACGCTCATACCTGTGTCGTATCTCACGGGTTAGTTCTGCCGGTTCACCTTCCCGAATTTGGCGAGTGGGAATTTTAGATGCTACTATGATGAGATGAATACAGCTGGAGAGAGATGCCAGACTCACTCACACGCTGAGTGTTGTCCATACGACCTCTTGTGGTTATCGAAAAGGCACGACAAACTGCGTTAGATGGCAGAAGCCTTCCCACCTTTCTACCCTGCGGGTTACATGTTAACGGAAAGGCTTCGGTGGTAACCCTGAGACAAAATCTGCATCCAATGCTCTCTCCAGTCGTCTCGATGAATGTCTTGCCACTGGCAAGATGTAGCTTAGGCTCTGTGAGTGAGGTTGACAAAAGGCGCAGTTTCTTCCTCACTTTAATCCAAATCACCGCGCAAGTCACCCATTTCAGCGGACACAGCAAGAGATACGACTGTCCACACGGCTGAACAAAGAGAGTGGTCTTCATCACTTGTGATGGACAACTATTATGTAAACGACACGATTATCGTCCCGACTTTGTGCTAATAGTGTCAAAATTGGATACTAACAAGAAATGAAAAAATTACAAACTGTAACAGCAGAAATAAAATGCACGAGAAGAATATTAGGTGCAACAAGAAGAGACATGATCAGAAACGAAGACATCAAAAGACTGGCTTAAACAACAACAGTATTAGACTACATCAAAATACAAGGGGATCTCTGTAGCGAATAGGTCAAGCCATTTCCTTCGTGATCAGACGGTCGGAGCAGGAAAAGATGGGGTAACAAACGAAATGCTGATGGGGTTGGGCCAAACAGCAAAGAGGAAGTTACTATCAGTCCTGAACCAAAGCTGGAAAAGGGGAATTGTACCGCAGGCATGTAAAAATGCTATACTTATACCAGTACCAAAGAAAGAAAAAGATAGAACAGATCCAAATGGATACAGGCCCATCAGTCTACTGAGCTGTGTAGGCAAACTGATGGAGCGTGTGGTAAACACCAGACTGATGTGGCACCTGGAAGAAAAACACATACTAATTCGACAGCAAGCAGGATTTAGACAACACAGATCCACTGAGGACCAGATCACTCTCATAGCATAGGAAATAGAGGATGCTTACCAAGAGAAAAAGCATACAGTAGCGGTTTGGGTGGATCTAGAGAAGGCATTTGACAAGGTGTGGAAAGAGGGACTTAAAGTCAAGCTACGAAGAAGTGAAGTATGTGGGAAAATGTACAGATGGATCAGCCACTACCTCGAAAAAACAACAGCTAGAGTTCAAGTACATGAGCAGATGAGCAAAAAGGTGACACTGGAGCAAGGAGTACCCCAAGGTTGGATACTGTCACCTACATTTTTTCTATACCAAGAAGAGTCCACAGCTCCATGTTTGCAGACGATCTGGCTATATGGACCTCTGAAAAAAATCTCACCGTAGCAAGAAATCGGATGCAGCAGGCCCTAACATGGTTGGAGGAGTGGGCGAACTAAACGAGAAAAAAACAACATGTACGATATTCTCGCTTTCAAATAAACCACAGAACACCAAAATAAGTCTTAACGGCAAATATCTGCGGCCAAACGACAACCCAAACTACCTGGGAGTCACATTTGATCGGCGCATGACATGGAAAAGTCAGATCGAGAGAAATCGAATGAGAGCCAGACAAAGAATGGCAATCATGAGGAAAATTGCTGGCACAAGCTGGGGAGCAGACGAAAGAATACTAAAGAAACCGTACACTGGAAGAGTGAGACCAGTTCTCGAGTATGGCATTGCGGCATGGACAACAGCAGCAAAGGCAAACTTTGATAAAATTAGCAAACTTCAAAACCAAGCCATGAGATTTATAACAGGAGGCATGAAAGAAAGCCAATTGTAGAACTTGAAAAGATTACAATTCTGCAATCCATGACCGACAGAAGAGACTGCACAGCCCAACAGCAAGCAGAGAAACTCAGAAGACTGACAGACCATCCAATGCATCAGAGACTAAATAGATTTGGTAATGGGAAGCTAAAGCGGAGAAACTTTGTAGAAATAGCCAAAGCAAAGTTGAGCGAAGACCCTATGAACACCGTAACAATACCAAAGCCCATCCTACTGTACGCAAACCCAAATGGAAGCAGCATATCATTCCGAAGGTGGTAGAAAATATACCAGGTATTGGAAACAAGAACGGCCAGACTGAAAAAGAAAGAAGAGACATAACCCTAAGGTACATAACGGAAAACTACCCAAGCATGAACTGGACCCATGCATACACCGACGGTTCTGTAACAAACACAACACAGAACGGAGGGGCAGGGGTATTCCTGAGCCTACCGAATGGTAGAAAAACAACACTGTCAGTGGCAACTGGAAAATTCTCAAGCAATTTCAGAGCGGAGGCAGAGACACTGAGGGCTGGAGTAGAAGCAATGCTGACAGGCGAAAGCAATGAAAGCCAGATAGTCCTGTTTACAGATGCCCTGGCCGTAGTGTAGTTACAGCACTAAAAAGCCAGAAAAATACTGAACTTAATGATTTAAGAGCAGTACTCTGACAATGCCAGCAGGCCGCACCAAAAAGATTAGTGGTACAGTGGATTCTTCTTCTTCTTCTTCGTACGCTGTCAAACGTCAACTTGTAATTTTCGAAAAAAGCAACGTTCATCCTGAGGCTGTCGACACTGCCATAGAGCTTGTCTATTGTTGCCACTGGTGGTGGCCACATGTGCTTTCTCTGGTCCTCGTATGTTGAGCAGTTTTGCAGTAGATGTTCAAAGGTCATATTCCCGGTACCACAAGTGCATTCGTCAGTGCCACCTATCTTCAGTTTATTGAAAAGTACAGTGGGTTCCACCCCACTGTAACATCCAAGGCAACGAGGAGGCAGACAGACTGGCAAAAGAAGGTACAAGACTACCACAACCAGATTCTAGTGTGACCGACGAAGAGTTCAAAAGGCTCATTAGGGCCAGATACATGGCGAAATGGGAAACAGAACATACTGGTTACTCAAAAAAAGATGCCTACTGCCAGTTGAACAGAAGAGAGCAGGTCGTGCTCTTCAGACTCCGCACAGGCCACAACAGACTGAGGTACCACCTATTCAATAAACTGAAGATAGGTGGCACTGACGAATGCACTTGTGATACAGGGAAAATTACCGCTGAACATCTGCTGCAAAACTGCCCGATATACGAGGACCAGAGAAAGCACATGTGGCCATCACCAGTGGCAACACAAGACAAGCTCTATGGCAGTGCCGACAGCCTCAGGATGACAGCTGCTTTCTTCGAACAAATACAGGTTGACGTCTGGCAGCGTACGAAGAAGAAGAAGAAGAAGAAGAAGAAGAAGAAGAAGAAGAAGAAGAAGAAGAAGAAGAAGAAGAAGAAGAAGAGGAAGAAGACGGTCGGAGTTCGATTACGAGCTGCGATTGTCGGTTCATGGTGTCAATTTTGTCCAGAGATTCCCCGAGTTCATCGTTGGAGCGACGGAGTTCGAGCTTCGTGCAATGCTCGCGGGATACCGTTCTGCGGAGTGAGACTTTTCCACCCACGAAGATGAAGTCGAACCTTCACCTTTAATTTTCTAAAGATAACAACTCAATTCGGCCTACACAACACCCTCCACCCTACGGAAAAAAACATGGATTATATAAATACCAGAGACGGTGAATGCCACTGTGCATGAGGTACTCGCTCCAGAGATCTCTTCATAACTGATGCTGAAAAGCAAATCAATAACAGCTAAAATAAGAACACAGATTTGAAAAACTCGTGAGAAGTGCGTGTCCTACCACTCTGACTGCTACTCAGAAGCTAGCTACACAATAGTCGTTTATAAACGTGGCAACTACAACGGATCCCGGGAATGGGCAAGCCCACGAAGAAAACCCAGCTCGTCGTCAGTTCAGACCTCACTTATAAGTAAATTACTGCAATCTTCTGTCTAATGTCTCTTTGAGCGAGGGTTGCTATATTTCGTACATACGCACTAAAATATGCGAGGCAACTGAATTAACTGTCTATAAGAGACTTCTAATATGTATTCAAATCACTTATGATAGCGCACCTTCCACTTCAAGTGTTTACACTTGAAACATCCGTTCCACGCAAGAAGCACCATTGACATGCCTAATTTTATATCCCCCTTCGCTTTTTTTAGCAGGATTTTACTTTTCAAGACTTGACAACAAAGATTGGACAATAAACAATGCATTTTTTAAATGGTAACTAAAAACAGAGAGGCGTAATTAGTTGAATTGGGAAATCCCTAAACCACAGAACGGTCCGAAAAGTGCCCACACCTACGTTCTCCGTTAGCTGGCTATTTAATGTGGGAGAATATTAGTGAAGGTCATCAGTATGTTGGTGGAAGTTCACTCTCACTCCGTAAGCTTTAGATTGTGAATCTATTCAATAGCATGTGCTAGTGTGATAGGCCTGTCTCTTATAATTATACATAGTGCATGTATATATATATATATATAACTTCACGCATAATGTAAGGGATGCTGAATTTAAAATATTATCACAGACAATGTAATTGAAATTATTTCAATAAATTTATTCCGTTGTACAAATAAACTGAAACCCACAACAAGGCATTTATGATAGAAGCAATGGTTTACGTTTAAGCTTAATCACGTAAGGATAGTCCCCCATGGCAACCAGGGAGGTGTGGGTATTCCATTTTATACCTGTAACATTAGATACACCAATTCAGTTGTGCTCAATTCTACAATTTACGTTAGATACACCAATTCAGTTGTGATAACAGTTCTACAATCTACTTTACAAACACCAAATCAGTTGTGATAACAGTTCTACAATCTACTTTACATACACCAATTCAGTTGTGATAACAGTTCATCAATCTACTTTACATACACCAATTCAGCTGTGATAACAGTTCTACAGTCTACTTTACATACACCAATTCAGTTGTAATGACAGTTCTACAAACTACTTTACATACACCAATTCAGCTGTGATAACAGTTCTACAATCTACTTTACATATGCCAATTCAGTTGTGATAACAGTTATATAATCTACGTTAGATACACCAAATCAGTTGCGATGAAAGCTCTACCGTACGCCAATTCAGTTTTGCTCAACATTTTTACAATCTACTCTAGCTACACAAATTTTGTTGTGATCAAGATTAAAGTTCCACAATCTACTTCAGATTCACCAATTCAGTTGTCATCAAAACGCTACAAAATACTTTAAATGTACTAATGCAGCTCCAGATAGAATCACAGTACAGTACTATTGAAGTATTACTATAGCTAATTGTCTCCAACCTACTTCATTGACAAGAAACCATTATGTCTTGTCAACAGATTTTAATGGATCTGTTCTGTTCTTATAATCCCACTTAAACATAGCGATACACAAAAGTATTTAGGCATTATAATGTAATGCACATTATCTTACAAGGCACATTACAATGCGGTAAAACAAAAAGTCAGTGCCAAAAATAACATAATTCGCAAGCAAACAAATACTGCATAGGGAGCATCCCCGACGGTGCTCCGCATATCAGCCCTTGTACATATGTCTCTCATCGGCACCAGTATGCGGCACCAGTATGCGGCATTAGTATGGATTGCATCTATACACGCGAAACAGGTCAATATGGTAGTAAAAGAGACATGTTGAATTGTAACAGGATGCCTTAAACCGACACCAACGGAAAAAGTCAATGCAGTCGCCGGTATTGCACCTCCAGATATAAGAAGACATGTCGCATCTGAAGTTGAGAGACAAAAGCAGTCATGTGATCAGAGACATCCACGTTTTAGACATACAGCAGAAACAATACGGCTGAAATCAAAGAAAAATTGTCTGCGAACTGTACAGCCCTCAGAACAGAGACCAGAGAGATACCGCATAGAAAAGTGGCACCAAAAGAATGGGTAAGGTTGGATGGAGATCAAAGAAGAACTTGCACCAGGACATGATTTGTCATATACTACGTGGAGATCTCTGAATAGGTTAAGAACAGGTGTGTCCAGGTGTGGGTCTAACTGGAGAAAGTGGAGATTTTCAGACAATGAATATTGTGAATGTAGGACCCAGAACACCTGATTAAATGTCCTCGGATGCAGGAATCCTGTACAGTGGAGGACCTGATGGTGGCAAATGAAAGAGCACTGACAGTGGCTGGTTTTTGAGTGAAGACAATGTGAAGTTACCGGACATGGACAGTAAGTATGTATCATTCTTAAAAAATATTCAAACTCCCTGATATATTTACAAGGTTTCTGAGCAGACAGTGTCTTACCAAAATTAGGAAATAATAAATAACAAATAATATTGCCTTTTATCTTCAGACCTGGGGAAAGCAGAGGTGCCGCTTCAGTTTGCTGATCACAGAGCTCCGTAGCTCTGACTTGAACACATACAAGACTTCAGTCATGGCTCTCATTAACTCCATCATCGTGGCTAGCGAGAATCTCAGAGACAGAATTCGGATCCGAAGCGAATTTGTTGGTGAGTGCATCCAGTTTTCATTTTAGTCATACAATGGTTGAAAAAGAATAGGTCAAATGTTACTTTCTAAGCATGTCGTTAAATTGAACTAAAGAGGGTTGTGCACTGCACTACCAGCCCCATCATGTGTCACACTTTATGTATCAGTGCCTGGTTCTATCTTGGTAGTAATATAGACAACGTTGGAAGCACTGATATAGATGGTAAATTAAGAATACAAAGGCGAGAGTAGATTTTATTGCTGTTATGTATTTGTAAAAAACGAAAGAAATTAAGTCCACCACAAAAATACAGATGATGATCTCCAGGTTCTTCTGTTTTGTGGTTCTTTAATGTTGGGAACTAAGAAAAGATCGAATAAACAAGTCCAAACTTAATCGATGAATGCCTACACTGAATTGAAGGAAAAACATTTTGTGATGAAGTCACTAATATAGAACTGGGGGACAGAACAGAACAGATGCCAATGAAACTATACGTAAAAGAGGACGTTGTTGATGGATTGAAAACACGTTACTGAAAACAGCTGATACCATTACAAGACAGTCACTGTTCCGGAATTATCATGACTAGAAAAGTAGGGGCAGGCCTTAACATTCATGGAGAAGGCATGTCCAGACAAAGAGAAAAACGGCAGGAAAAACGTGCGGCAAGCTGAAAGTGATGACGAATGGAAGACAGACTTGGGGAGTATTTGTTGAAGACATATGTGCTGCATAGTGTTGAAGAATGTTTATTGATTGGTAAATACGCCACATCTTATCGCATCACAATCCACCGGGGACTCACAAAATTCTGATTTGAAGATTTGGATAACTCTTCATGTTTTAAGACACAGCCTATGTGAGGTGGGGTGGCTAGTTCATTTCCTTGCTGTTTCTACCTTCTCCAACTTATACGTCAAGTACCCATTTACAGCTAGGTCGACTGGCGGAGCTTTCGTTCAAGGTACGATCCATGCCGGAATTGTTGTCTGTCCGTCGGTCATTTAGAGCCCTGACGCGGTGTAATCCCAGTCTAAGCACGCCAACTCAGGAAAACGCGAATCAATCATATTTCCTCTGCAATCTTTAAGAAAATTCGTAGAAACTTTTATCGACTTCCTGAACTATCAATGACGTTGCTAAATTTGCGTGTGTCCCTTGACTATTTGAAACATTAAAAACTCGGAGCTTTGATTGCAAAAGTGTGCGTGGTATGGAAAGCCATGCATACGACGTATACCTCAGTAACTGCTTCACCATCTTGTTCACTGGATCCGTCAAGAGGGCTTGGAGTTTATGGCCAACGTTTGTCCAAATTGTGGGAGGTAAGAGCAAAGCGAAAGAAAACCAACAAACAAACTAATTATTGGTTTTCCTCTTCTTTTTGTCTTACTGTTCGTCATTGTTTGATGATGACTGCCTGCTGATAACGAGAGCAGCGAATCGTATCTTCGGTAAAACAAATGTTGTTTCTCTGTTGCGGGGGAAATAAACAAACAAAGCCAGCACACGACTTGGGAAAGCAATGGCGAAGCGGCTTGTAGTCCTCAGCCTAAAACCGCCTCGACTATCATAGCAATTGGAACTGGCAGTCGTTCAACACTCAAAGTCTAGTTTTCCGGATAAAGTTTAACGTGATGGAGAGCTCTTTACATCTTAGTGTGAAGGTTTGTCTCAGTAAGCCAGTGCTCATATCCCACTTGCCTAAGGCTATATCAGTCTTGTAGGATATATTCGGCGGTTTGTGTTGCTTGTCTCACGTATACGTGTCCAAACTGTGACTACCCAATCTGATTGGCTTACCTTGTGCATGTTCTGGGAAGATCACACCTGGACTAACTTTTACCGTAACTTATTCCTCTTTGTAAAGGGGAAGAGAGTTAGAGATGTATTCTTTCAAGGAATCGAATTATTTTTTGTTTTGTGGTAGTTTCATTGAATGCCATATTCATTCTTATAACCTCACTATTCTACAGTTACTTTTTAGTAATACATTTCCAGGCAGAAAATAAGTCGGTTTGGTGATCTCATGAGAATGCACCCTCATCAACTTCCACTGATGGCTTACAACGCTGGTAGATCTGGCTACAGGGCAAGGGGGCGGCTGCGAGGCAGGTGGATAGAGGACATTAGAGTGATTGTGGAAAACCATTGACCGACGCAACGCAACTTGGAGCAGGATATACGACTTAAGCTCCCCACGGCGCTTAACAGCACATGTGGAAAGAAAACGAACTAACTAACTTTTAGTAGAACCAACATCCCTGCACAAAGAGACTCACAGGTGGTCATAAATCTTTATTAGATACCAATAGGTAGTATACTTTTGGTACCTGTAGCACCTGCGTAGTGATCGTCTTCTTGTGATTGCATCGTTGATGTTTGCAAGGTTAGACGAGCTCCGTGGTGAACTCGATCGCTATTTAGAGCTGCACTTTAGCATTTATTATAAATTACCATCGCAAGCGATAATGGCGAAATCATCAGACAGTTTCAGGTTCCCGGAGCGTTAGTGTCCTAGTGGGTATCGGAGATTAGTACTCCTTTCGTTGCTGGGGTTTTAGTACTCTTAGTGTTGTTTTTGTTTTGTTTTGTTTTTGGGGGTGGGGGCTGGGGAGGGTGAGGGTAGGGATCGGGGGGGGGGGGGGGGTACTTAACTTAAGTATTCTAGTGGGTTCCCAGGTTATAGTACGTCATCGGTTTCCTTGGCAATTTAGAATAAGTCCACAGTGTTCTTCCTTGCATGATGTACAAGTAAGAGGCGACTAAAGAAAGTTGAACATAGGACTAGTAATCATACCGTGTAAAAACTATTGTTATGAAACTACACAAAACATACAATTCTTTACGGAAAGCACAATGATATAGATGTCAACGGTATTAGAGCTGTGCTATCGGTAAGACGATCTTAGGATCAATAAGCTGAGCAGTTCATCAGTCCAAAGCTGACTGCTAGCGTCAGGGTCAGCGATCCAGAGCTGCCAAAACCCTTCTCCCCCTTCACGTCGTGATCCTGGATAACAGACTGCAACAGGGCAAACTGGCTAAGGAGAAGCGATCAAAGAGGGAAGGCTTACCTGGTGCCCAAAAATGCCTACTGAAGTTGGATATGTCGGACCGAAAGGTACAAATTTCGCAGTCAATATGTAAACTACGACTCAACGCATTCTGTTCTCCTGACTACAAGCTATCTGCAGAGCCCTTTTCAGGGCTTGATAGTCGGAGTATAAAATCGAAGGTCGAAGAAGAATGTAGGACGATTTGAAATATCGTCTAAAAACAGTCAGTTCTGAATTGAAGCACAGCGAGATAGATTTCGCTAACCTTCAGTTCTATTTTTTGTTAATCTCTGGCGCTCGCCTTATTTCTCTATTCCCCAAGGCGGTGTGCGTTGCACTGTGGTTTTTATTTTGCCGCTGTCGGCCCAGTGCATCCGACTTCAGCATTCATTTTATGTAGGGGTCTGCTTCCTCCTGCATTTTCTAAGGATTTTGCTTACCCGCGGTAACGGCCGGTGCTGTCATGGGGATCAAACATAGCACCTTCGAGTTGTGAGCCGTGTCACTTGACCACTAGCCCACGCCGTCTCCTTCAGTTCTAGTGAGATGTTTTGAAAAATCGTCTCAAAACATGCAGTTCGTATTGGAAACTCAGTCAATGTCACTGTGTAATGTACACGCGGCTTTGAAATCACACACAGCTTTCAATGTACACACAGCTTTGGTTGTACACTCATGGCCCTCTATATTTCTTATTGTTTCATATTTAAAGAGAAAAGAAAACAGTCACTGCACCCTTTCATTCATATACAGATGATCACATAGCAATGTCGTAGGGGAAAAACCTATGCCTTTTCCAGTTTTTGAACGTATATCGTCGTGATCAAAGATCGACACTCAAATAGCTTGATGATCACATAGCAATGTCGTAGGGGAAAAACCTATGCCGTACACACAGCTTTCAATGTACACACAGCTTTGGTTGTACACTCATGGCCCTCTATATATCTTATTGTTTCATATTTAAAGAGAAAAGAAAACAGTCACTGCACCCTTTCATTCATATACAGATGATCACATAGCAATGTCGTAGGGGAAAAACCTATGCCTTTTCCAGTTTTTGAACGTATATCGTCGTGATCAAAGATCGACACTCAAATAGCTTGATGATCACCTACTCCTCTACCACTTCAACTAGAGTGTTTAGTCACGTGTATCTTGGCATGAGAACAACTGTAGCGCCGGTCACATGATCCTTAAATAGTAGAATAATTGAGGCCTTTATTTCTATTCTCTCTAGGACGTGGGTTTAATATCAGAGTTCCTCCTCTCCTAGGCGAACTGCCTGAACAGGCTAACGAGCTTCGTTTACTGGCTAGTCTTGGGACGATGAGAGTATCATCGGATTTCTCGAGTAACTAGCATATGTGGGCAACGACTCCACTGCCTTGTGGAAACCTCGGAACGGTGTAGGGCTACGGGAGTAAACCCTGACAGAAAATTCGGAGGTAGCTCCTAAGGCGGATGGTTTCAAAATTGCGAACTCATTCTGGCAGCTCCTGCAGCTGAGCTGGTGCCAAATTCTAATGCTTTGCATTCCTTTGGATTACACCAGTGAGGCCGAGACGTGGATCCTGCAGTTTGGGCAGCCCAGAGTCTCGATATTCAGCGCCCAGACTTGCGCCCTGAGAGGCTACTCACAGGCTGCCCCGCGCATGGTCTGCAAAGACTGAGACGCTTATGAATTATTTCTATTGCTGGGGTCCGCCTGGAAGATAATGTCAAGCTGAGAAATAAAAGCGATGATCGTTTTCAGTATGCGTGCAGTGTGCAGATTGTGTTAAATGTTAACCTCGGAAAGAACAAATATAGACTTGGGTGGTGTCGTACAGTGTACAGGTGTAGAGTCCTATCGTTGACGGGATATGAACATGATGTAATTATGGATACTAAGAAGAGCGACAAAGCTGATAGTGGGGTTCCAGAACTATAGCTATGAAAAAAGACTAAGAAAAAACGGCCAACAATGCCTTGTAAAGAGAAGAATTCGAGGTGATACATGTTATAAGATAATCAGCGGAAAGGAGAAATTAGACTTTAACAAGTTTTTCAAAATACAACCGACAACAGGGACAAGAGGACACAGCCACAAATTAATTAAACAAAGGTCCAGATTAGATACCAAGACTTTTTTTGAAGTCAGAGAGCGGAGAATGCATGGAATGCATTGCAACATGAAATAGCGGAGGTCTGGTTAATTCATGCATTCAAGAATAAATTGGACGCCATATATATTTTTAGATCAAGTGAATATAAACAAAAATGGTTTATAAAGACTCTTCAAAGTCTTCCTCGCCAGTATAAAGATGTTTAGATAAAAAGTTATAATCAATTTATCCCATGTTCATACAGGAATATCCACACAAAATCCTGTTTGCCTGTATGATTTTTAAGATAAGAGGCTCTGTTTTTTTATGTTCATTTAATCTTTCTTGGGGCAACTTTCTAAGTCCCGAAATATCCCCTTGGAATCCCAGCCGGTCCAAGGCTCAATCTTTCTATACCCGTTACATATCAGTTTCTGTCGGGCAGCTCTAAACATCATTGATGTCATCAACTGCCTACGCCATGAGAAGGATGTTGACCTTCACGTCCAGCTGGATGTCTTCGAAGAAGAACTGTCTGCCGACACTGACGCAATGGTGGAATCCAACAAGGAGTCGATAGATATCACCAACCACTTGGATTTGTTCAAGGCCATTTATACCAAGGTATTGGCTGTTGTTAATTTTGCTCTTTTGTACAAGCTTTTATTTAACTACTTGTTGTTGTTGTTGGGGGTTCCGTGGCGAAATAGTTAAGCCGTCGGCCTCGTGATCAGGTGGTGTGGGTTCGACTCCGGACTCCGGAGTCCACTGCATCTCGTAGTCGCCCCCTAGTCGTCTTGTCCTTGACTTGCCACTGGGGTCGGGCGGCACGAGACGAGAGAGTGATGATAAAAAGTAGCGCAGTTAATCCTTACTAAAAATAACGTTAGCAAAATAAATTATGATATCATCGTCTACGGTGGACGGCGGCCTTTGCCTTTGCCTTGTTGTTGTTTAATGTTCACAATGATTAAGTTGACTCTTTTATGCGTCCTGAAATGGGCGTTAATGGCCCGGTTGTAGCAGCTTTCCTCACATGCCGAGAGTGCTTATGAAAGTAGACCGCTGTCATCCAGGCGGTTGTGCTATGCTTGGTTTCATCTGCGTAACGCTCACGTTGATCCACACCTCGTCAGCCAGACTGCCTTGAAAACAGCAGTGGATGAATGTCTTGATGAGTGAATGGATATGTGGATGAGAGAATGTATTATGGATGCGTGAACGAGTGTTTTGTTGAGTGGATGAACGTACGGATATAAGTGATTGGTATATGGATTAGTGGATGAATTTACAACTGAGTGAATGAAGGCGACGATAAGTGAAAGAATGCATGGATTATTGAATGAACGTATGAATGAGTGGAAGATATTAATGAATGAATTAATGAGTAGATGAATAGTTAAATGCATAGATTATGGTATGAACATATGGAAGTTGGGGTGAATGAATGGATGAGGGGATGGATAATGAGAAGTTTTTGGATGGGATATGTCTGGTATATGCACGATGATATGTATGGATGAGTGGATGATTTGGTAAAGAGATGTAGAGATCAATTGGTGAGTTGGTCGTTTATCGCAGGCAATGATAGCTCCATCATCTGACGGATTTGTCTTGATGGTGTAACTTATTCTTTGTTTGATAGTGAGGGAGAAACTGCGCTGGTCATCAACCTCCCTTTCTCGTTCTAACTACTTTGGACTAGTGGCAAGGCGACCAGTCGATTGGAAGTAATTCAGAATGCTTGTAATCTTGTCTTACCTCCTTTGAGGCCAGGTGTCGCTTGAATTGATGAACGGATTTATTGATTAGGGGGATACATGGATGAGTAGATTTATGTGTAGATTAGCGGACGTGCTATTGATTGGATATGTGAATGAATAAATTTATGGATGAATGCATAGATTTCTTGATGAAAACATTTATGGATGATCAGATTTGAGTATGGATGGATAATGTTTGTCTACCCGCTCTGCTCGTGTTCCTCATTTTCTCTCTTCATTCTCATCACGCCCCAATGTCTGTCTATGTTCTCTTCATATCCTCTTTTCTCTATCCCCTCCCCTCATATGAGTCCCTTTATTCTCTTTCCTCATTTCCTCTCGTCTGTCAATCACTCCCCATGCCTCTTTGTCTCTTTATTATCATGCCATAACCATGTTCTTCCTGCTCTCCAGTCATCTCTCACTCTATCTTCTATTTATGTACTATGCAGTAAATAAACCAATCATCTCTAACCCTATCTTCTCTTTATGTACTATGCAGTAAATAAACCAATCATCTCTAACTCTATCTTCTCTTTATGTACTATGCAGTAAATAAACCAATCGTATGTCACTCTATATCCTCTTTATGTACTATGCAGTAAATAAACCAATCATCTGTAACTCTATCTTCTCTTTACTATGCAGTAAATAAACCAATCATCTGTCACTCTGTCTTCTCTTTATTGAACTATGCAGAATGTACGTCAATCACGTGCCACTCTAACCTTTCGTAATGCACTATGCAGTAAATACGCCAATCGTTTGGTTCTATTCTCATAATTCTCTTTTTATATGTCTCTATCCCCTCTCCTCTTGCTGTAACAAAACTCCTCCGCTGTCACTGTCGTATCTTGTCTCATGCTATATATTCCTATCCCTTTCTTGTGTCTCTTCACTCCCCCCCCCCCCCACACCCTCATTCACACATTGTAACAATATTCCTCTCACAGGTCAGCGACTCAACCCTTGGACTGTCTCTTCTATCCATTTTGTTTAACCTCTACCAAATTGACCCCAACAGTCCACAGAGGTAAGCCTCGCTTATGTTAATCTTGTGAACAATCATATATTATAAACTTACTGTACTCAATCCTCCTGAATGGTACCCGAATTCAAAAGAATGGAACCATTGTAACCTTACGTGCAAATCGTAAAGTCCACTAAAGTTAGGTGGGAAGAAGAAGAAGAAAGAAGAAGAGGAAAAGAGAAGGAGGAAGAAGAAAAAGAAGAAGAAGAGAAGGAAAAAGAAAACGAAGAAGAAGAGGGAAAAGAGGAAGGAAGAAGGAAGAAGATAGGTGTTAAGAAGAAGAAGAAGAGGAAGGAAAAAGAAGAAGAAAGAGGAAGGAAGAAGAAGGAAGAGGAAGGAAGAAAAAGGAAGAAAGAAGAAGAAAGAAGAAGGAAGAGGAAGGAAGGAGGGAAAAGAAAAATAAGAAGTAGATAAAAAGAAGAAGAGAAGAAGAAGAAGAAGAAGAAGAAGAAGAAGAAGAAGAAAAGAAGAAAGAGGAAGGAATAAGAAGAAAAATAAAGGAAGGACAAGGAATGAAGGGTAAGAAAGAAGAAGACGAAGGAAGAAGAACAAAAAGAGTATGAAGAAGAAGAAGAAGAAGAAGAAGAAGAAGAAGAAGAAGAAGAAGAAGAAGAAGGAAGCAGAAGAAGAAAAGGAAGAGGAAGGATTGATAGTAGTAGAGATAATTGGAATGATGTATCTTCATAGTTGTGTCTGTTTCCAGTGAGAGCACTTGGATTCTCGTAGAGAGACTGACCCAGCAAGCTGTAGAGGGAGCCATGAAGGCTGACAAACTTCTGGACGAAGCCAAGGCCCAGAGAAGACTTGTAGACGTTTCTGTGCAGACACAGGTACTCACGTCTTAACTGTTTATTCCGGACTATTTCCCTTTCTCTCTTGGTGTCGGTCTTCATGAATCTCTCTATTCCTTTCCAGTTTGGTCCAATTTCTTATCATAATATTTGTGATTAGCTTGCTTGGCTTCATCTGCGTGTCGCGCACTACTACGGGTATCATGTTGCTCATTCACTCCGTTAGCCAGGCTGCCATAAAAACAGCCTGTTTCCAGGGAGGGCTACTAGGAAGGCTAGGTGAAGGTCTTGGCCAGTATATTTTACCTGACCCTGATCAGTGCGTTGTGCCTGACCAGATGTTAGTCTTCCTCCCCATGTGCATTTGTATATGTATATATGTGCATATGTTTTTTGTATAAGTGCATAAATGTGTGTTTGTACACATGTCTATGTGTACTAGCTGTGGTACCTTAAGTTGCCTATAAAGTAGAACTGGAAACTTGCAAGACTGGTAGATGCATTTTTTTATTTTAAGGAAAATCTTGCGATTGCTCCATACACAACGAAGGTCATACATACCAGATGTGGCTGGTCTGATTATATCTGGACCACTGTGTCTATTAGATAAGATTATGCTGCTGAGATAGATAAATTATTTGGAGCCCCTCGTTGTGGACATATAATTTTTTCCTATTGGATGTCAAATTTGAAAACCTATAGACCAGTGTATCCCAAACTTGTCAGTGGATTTATCCCTTGCTGCCAGGATGGTGTCCAATGTATTGATTATTATTCTTTATCGATGATCCAAAATTTGTATCACAATTTGTTTCAAAGCTTATTTAACCAATTCTAAGACTTCATTTCCATTTAATGAAAGCAGTTAAAAAGCGTTTGTTTTTATTGCTGCAACTTAAAAACAATTTAAATAAATAGTTATTTTGCTCATTGAAATGAATTGTAATTAAAAAACAAGAATATAGAACAAAACTTGGTACTACATAGAAAACTATATAGTTATAGATCACATATTTTTTATGTCCTTGGCACCACGTCATGTTTACAATGTTCACCAACGTGGGTTACCTTATCATCACCCCTCAACATATCATCCATATTACATGTTTCCAGAAGGTTTGGGCAGATCATCAGGTGATCTGGATCATGTGCTGCTCCACAGCCGCAAATCTCATCATTCCTGTAAAACCATCTATTTAAGTTCTTCCTGCATTGTGATACACCACCTCGGAGTCTATTTAATGACTTCCGTGTTGCGTAAGTCAAGTGGTGTCAGGCACAATTTTGTCCCACAGTTTGATCCTGAGAACCTGTGTCCATTTTTCGATTCCTTGTTTCCCAGCACTAGTCTGTAGAGGCTGTGTTGACTGTCAGAAACTTCGTCTAGATTTCAGTCCTGTGCTCTGCACCTGGTGTCCAAACATAGGATACCTTGGGTCACTTGCCTGTTTCTCATTTTTCAATTTATGATGTGACACCTCTTCGTGTCACAGATTGTGCTACTTGTACAGGTATATTTTGTCAACTTGCATTAAAATATTTCCATTAATTTTTATACAAAAATCATGTTTTGATTGAGAGGCAATTATGCCTTTTGAAGATTTTTGGAAGCCGAGACCCAAGTGAGAAATCATTTTAATTTGTCGCCACTTTTCTTGGCGGCGCATGCAGGCTGATGACTGCGAGCTCGTGGGCCGGTGACTGAGGATCCGTAGACAAGCACCAGTCTGCAGACCACCACTTTGGAAACCATAGTTTACAACTGCATGCTGACTGCAAGAACAGGCAGCTTTTCAGCCTTATATATTTCTCTTGTCGACCTCAGCAATAGGTAGAAGAAAGCGATAAAGATAATTTATTTTAAAATACACACACTCGTTCACTGCAAATTATTGTGTCTTTTCATAAGACCAAAATAACCTAGCTCCTTCCTTATTATGTTATTTATAAGTCAGTTTTCTTCTATACCTAGTTGTTGCAAAATTTAATTATTTAATTTCTTTTCTGTCAAGGCTATTTTCAATTTGCATTCTTTAAGTCTTCATTTCAAAAAAAGGTATCTTTTTTGCAGTGGTTTTAATTAATGTCCATGTCTCTCACCCATATGTTGTCACAAGGAAAACACTTGTCCTAATAAGTTGCTCCAAATAATAATTGTATTATAATGAGATTCATTTATCCATTTGTTACTTTAGGAAAGCAACCCTCCCAGTGCAAATGGATCAAAGATTCAACGAAGATCAGTACTTGGTAGTGGACGCAGGCCTGAGTCCTCTGAGGTCAAACCAGTGCCGCCACCACCACCACCTCCTCCTCCACCCCCGCCTGGAGGGCCTCCCCCTCCCCCAGCCCCAATGGCTCCTCCTCCTCCACCTCCCCCTCCTCCCCCTGGTGGGGGTATACCTCCCCCGCCTCCACCAGGGATGCCTCCAGGATCCGGTGCACCGCCTCCACCACCTGCTCCAGGTCTTGGCTTACCAGGAGCAGGGCCTGGCATGCCACCTACCTTGTCACCCGTTCCTGCCGTGGATCTCATCAGTACACCAGACCCAACCTGTAAGATGAAACACTTTAGCTGGATCAAGATGCCCGCTTCACAAGTGAAAAGTAAGTACATACACTGCTTATCAAACATGAAGATTTTAGTATCCGTCTTGTTCGTGTAAACAAACTGCTGCAAACTTAATCCTGCACTTATTTAGTGACCTATCTTTGTTATCTTTTTGTATGGTATCTTCATTGACAACATCTTCATGCTAGACATTAGCTTCACCTCATTTGCTATCTGATCTGAGCAATTCTTTAGACATCATTTTCATTTATCTATTTGTATGGTATCTTCATTGACGACATCTTCACTAGACATTTAGGTTGTGCTCATGTGCTGTCTGAGCAGTTTTTTAGATGTCATTTTCAGTTATCTATTTGTATGGTATCTTCAATGACCACATCTTCATGCTAGACATTAGCTAGTCCTCATTTGCTATCTGAGCAGTTCTTTAGACGTCATTTTCAGTTATCTATTTGTATGGTATCTTCATTGACAACATCTTCATGCTAGACATTAGCTTGTCCTCATTTGCTATCTGAGCATTTCTTTAGATATCATTTTCAGTTATCTATTTGTATGGTATCTTCATTGACGATATCTTCACTGTGTTGAAAATAACACTGGAAGAAAAGGTGGTTAGTAAACATGCCAGAATTAACTTAACTTAACATCTTTATACTGGTTAAGAAGACTCTGCAGAGTCTGTAGACAACCAGTTTCTCATTCCAGTCCTGTAGTTTCCTCACAAAGTGACCAACAAACAATGTGAATGTTCATGTCCCCCAAAGTTCGCCCCCGGACAGCCAAGCTGGCACAGGAGGGGTCTGGGCTGTTGGATCTGGGGTTGGATAATTGCTGTAGGTTGGAATTTTGAAGATTTTACACTGGCATTACAGTAGACCAGGTCATGCATCTCTCAAGGGAATCCTGGATCACTTGCTGTTTGTTCTCCATTGTTTTAATAAGTGTTCATGTTGTTATTGAAGATTTTACACTGGCATTACAGTAGATCCGGTCATGCATCTCTCAAGGGAATCCTGGATCACTTGCTGTTTGTTCTCCATTATTTTAATAAGTGTTCATGTTTCAACACAATGCAGGAAGCAAAGTGGAGTTTAAAAGAGAAGCGCATAGGGTTCGATCTTGGCAACCTTCCAGGACTGTCTGGATGGATGGGAAAACCGACCAGCCCACATGGCAACATCTTGTTTTATTTTTAAACGATTCCGCATGTTGAGGAAAGGTCCAAGATGGCAGTATTCTTTGACGTCTTCCGTGTTTTCCCCACACTCTCCGTGTTGTAGTCACATTATTTCAGTAAAGGCTAATAAGACATATCATCACACAAGCTTAACATAACTTAACTTAACGTCTTTATACTGGTTTAGAAGACTCTAAAGAATGTATTAAAAAAATGTTCTTTGGAGGGTGGTTTAACCAATGGGAGCGAGTCCTTCTTAATAGACTCAAACACGAGCTTAGTAGACCCGCAGCCAGTTAGGCACCATCTATAGCTGCTCTTAACAAACCACCTGGACAAAGGCACAATTAACTTATGAAGATTTTTAACTTGAATTTTGTCAGGGCAACTGCCAAGGAATTTTTAATATGCTCAACACAGAACACGGGAGTCCAATCTCACTACCCAGAGATCAAGGGAATTTTTACCAGAAGACCCACGTGAAAAAAATCCCGGTCTTCCTCATGATTCGAACCCATGACCTCCGGCAACTGAGGCGGACACTTTACCTCAAGACCACTGAGTCCCCCAGCTGTAGCTGCTAAAGTTTAGCTCTTGGCAAAACTTAAGGAGAAGAAAACAATCTTCTGCCTTGCACGTAATTGTGGAGAGCCAAAGACTAGAGTGAATGAACACCCCCCCCCCCCCCCCCCCAAAAAAGAAATATTTGAGAAAAGATTATGTGTTGAGCCACAATAATGAAGTGTAATCATGTGTTTTTTAAAAAGTTAATAAGAAAGATATGCTTATTTCTTTTGCATTTCTGTTTTTAAAGGTTGTTTTTGTTGTTTCAAATGCCCACAATGAGTAGGTTTACTCTTTTGTGCACCCTGAAAAAGACGTTAAGTGGCAGGTTGCAGTAGCCTTCCTCAGATGCCGAGCGTGCTGATGAAGGTGGATTGATGTCCTCCAGGCATTTGTGCTATGCTTGGCTTCATCTGCGTGTCGCTCACTACCATGGGGATCATGTTGATCCCTCACCTTGTTAGCCAGGGTGCCATAAAAACAGCCACTTTCCTGGAAAGACTAAGAGAAAGCCAGAGTGAGGGTCTTGGCCAGTATGGTTTGCCTGACCCTGACTAACATGTCTGATCAGTTTATTTTGCCTGCCCATACATCCTTCCTTTCCATAATGGTTGTTTAGTCATCATTTTAGTTGCCTTAATCAACATTTCATCAGAGAACAGTGCATTTATATTCATACATGCTAATATACAAAAACAATTCATTGGGGAACTATTTTGGATCTTTGAAGTATTTAATTATGACACATATTCAGAGTAAACAAATTTAAAATATTTAATTTCTGTGAGTGGTTTTGAGTTTGGTGACATATTTTCATCAGCGAACAGCATCTGGGGTGATGTGAGCAAAATGGAAGATTCCATCAAAGTGGAATATAACAAGTTTGAAGAACTATTTGCTCAGAAGGTCACAAAGGAAGATTCCAAACCTGAAGAGAAAGTAACAATGAGGACTCACACATCTCCTTCAGAGGTAAGATGGAGATTCTAATTGATTGCTGCCTATGTTCTGTACACTGGGTTTGGGGTTTTGTTATTCTTCTCAAGTCTTTAGTTAATGACTGTCAAAGGAGTTGACAGTCATCTCATCTGATGGTGTCTTTCAGTGCTGGAGCATCAAACTGTCTTCAGGTCACCATGTCTGGAGCCATCCTCGGACAGTGCCCTAATTTTAATGCATGATTTGTTTTCCAATTTCTATGGTTCATTGCAAATTTATTTTGGTCCGACTCTCATTCACCTTCATTTTAAGGTTCACATCACGACCGTTCTGGTGATGATTTCAGGGCTTATGGTTTTGCATGATGCTGAGAACCTCATCTTGTTAAATAATTTGCCACAGAAACTGTCATTGCAAAAGTACATGTAGTGCTTTGGCACAGATTTTCAGCAAAAAGGTTCATCTTGGTAATTAACTTTCAAGGTGTAACAAATGGACAGCTGTGTACAAAACAGACGGATGACAATACAGATGAAATGTAGATCCTAAAGTTATGGTGTTCACCAGTCCAAATGTTTTCATCCACATGAATGGAGAAATTATGGGACAAGTGTCAAGCTATGTATACCTTAACCAACTCATTTCGAATGATGGCAAATGTGAACGGGAGATCATTAAGAAAATTGCAATGGCCAAAAATACATTTAACAGCAAGAGAGTTACACTTCTGTCATAGCAGATATCTCAGATCTTAGAGAGATACACTTCTGTCATAGCAGATATTTCAGATCTTAGAGAGATACACTTCTGTCATAGCAGATATCTAAGATCTTAGAGAGTTACACTTCTGTCATAGCAGATATCTCAGTTCTTAGAGAGATACACTTCTGTCATAGCAGATATCTCAGATCTTAGAGAGATACACTTCTGTCATAGCAGATATCTCAGATCTTAGAGAGTTACACTTCTATCATAGCAGATATCTCAGATCTTAGAGAGTTACACTTCTGTCATAGCAGATATCTCAGATCTTAAAAATAAGAATAATTAATTACTATGTGCATTCAGTTTTATTGTATGAATTAGAAACCTGGACCCTGACCAAAAAAAAGGGAGAAGAGTATTGGGGATTTTGAAATGTAGGTTTTCAAAAGACTTGGATGAGTTTCTTGGAAAGATCGGAAAAGCAATAGTGATGTTCTGAAACAACTCCAGGTGGAGCAGATATTTCTGAAGGAAATAAAAAAGCAGAGAAATAAAATATTTTGGTCATGTCAAGCAACATTAAAGTCTGCTGAAGGTTATATTGTAGGGAAGAGTGAAGGGCAAGAGAGCTAAAGGATGACAGAGGTACAGATGGACAGAGAACATCAAGATATGGTCGGGACACAGTTTGACTGCTTGTACCAGCCGGACTCGGGACACAGACAACTGAAGATCCATTACCGTCATTCTCTTATGTGGAGACTGCACTTGATGATGATGTTGAAAGGAAGATAAACAGATAACATATTGATTTCCCTGGCAGACGAGATGTGGATCGGTGTGATCCCTGCAGTAGTAAGCACCATGCAGATGAAGCCAGGCATAGCACAACCGCCTGGAGGACCATGGTCTACCTTCATCAGCGCATTATGATGTGAGGAAAGTTATTACAACCCTCAACTTAACACCCTTTTCAGGGCACACAAAAGAGTAAGCATACTTATTATACGCATTAAACAATAACATAAATTTAGAAATAGTTGTTATTGAAAAACTTTCAAATATAAGTATGACGCTAGTTCAAGCTAATATATCGGCTCTCTAGCACTCTAAGAAAGTTTGCAACCAATATTTCGACTCTATGGAGTAAATCAACTAATATAACATTACAAATAATTAGTTTAAAAAAGGGCTTTTCAAAATTATAATCTTGCAAGAAGCATGTGCCAAAAGTATGTATGTGCTCTTGTAGTTATCGTTAAGTAAAGATATTTGGTAAAAGATGATGTTACTAGCCTCATGCTTGATCTCCTTAGTCATCTTTAAGACATGCATGCTGACTGCAGTGGTTGTTCTTTCTTCCCCAATAGTGAAACCTTATTGTGCTTAAAAGGGGTAAAATTGTAAGATGAATTATGTGCCAATACATTTTTTACAGGCAATTATTGGGAAACAAGAAACGTGTGAAAGATATTATAGGCTGAGTGGACATACAATAAAACAAAACAAAACAAAAATATGATAACAAAACTTGAGGAGACTGCTAATGATTGGAACACTAGATGAGTTCCGGATCAAAGTATATACCATACATGAGGCACAATAAATAAGTAGTTAGTTAGTTAGTTAATTAGTTAGTTAGCAAGCTAGTTAGTTAGTTAGTTAGTTCGTTAGTTAGTCAGTTAGTTAGTTAGTAGGTTAGTTAGTTAGTTAGCTAGTTAGCTAGTTAGTTAGTTAGTTAGCTAGCTAGTTAGTTAGTTAGTTAGTTAGTTAGTTAGTTAGTTAGTTAGTTAGTTAGCTAGCTAGCTAGCTAGCTAGCTAGTTAGTTAGTTAGTTAGTTAGTTAGTTAGTTAGTTAGTTAGTTAGTTAGTTAGTTAGTTAGTTAGTTAGTTAGTTAGTTAGTTAGTTAGTTAGTTAGTTAGTTAGTTAGTTAGTTAGTTAGTTAGTTAGTTAGTTAGTTAGTTAGTTAGTTAGTTAGTTAGTTAGTTAGTTAGTTAGTTAGTTAGCTAGCTAGCTAGCTAGCTAGCTAGCTAGTTAGTTATTCAGTTAGCTAGTTAGTTAGCTAGTTAGTTAGTTAATTAGTTGCCCATAGCAAGCGATGATGGCGTCATCATCAGACGGTTTTATCTTAATGATGTAACTTGCACTGTATTTGGGTTATAGTGAGGAAGACACTGTGCTGGTCATCAACCTCACTCTCTGGTTCCAAGCTACCTTGGACCAGTGGCAAGACATGTCAAGACGACTGGAGGTAATTCAGGCTGCAGGCACTCTGGTCCAACCTTCCTTGAGACCCGGAGTTGCTTGAAACTCACTTTAAGAGTCGAGTGCCTTACCTCTCGACAACGTTCCTCCCCGTGCGAGCGATGTGTCATGGACATGTTGCTAACCAGACAGGGCCCAATCTCTGCAAGGTGGTGTGGTTGTCTGTTATTGGTCTGTGTACATTTTCCAATCACACCAATACTGGCACTGTCAGCAAATAGGACGCCAATCTCATGAAGTTCAGTCGTGTGCACTGGTCCACCAAAATACGACAAATGATAACCAAAATACTATTGTAAATAGCCAAAGTAGACAGTTGTATAGAAGATTACAAAATTCAAAGCTCATAATCTCAAGTTAATGCAGACTAAGGCACATGGGACATATATCGTCATAATATTTTTCCGTGGTTATCCTTTAAAATCAACAGTCCATAAAAGATCATTTCGATAAGAATGGATAGCATACAGGATTTGTACTTTTTATATTCCCAGAGTGATAATCTTTCATTCTTCTCTTTCTATACCGATAGTGGAAGTTTTCTTCAGTTGTATAGTGTCTCTGTAAAGGGTGTTAAATGCCAAGTTTATCAGTGCAATTTTATACAATTATTTTAGAGTAGTCAACAAAGAATAAAAAAGGATTGGTGATGTAAGGAAATGGTGATTACTAATTGTTTCCGGAGTTCTGACAATGATGGACAGTCCAAAAGATGGTGTTCCACTATTTCATTCACTTGTCTGTTGCAGTTGTCTTCACTTGTCTGTTGCAGTTGTCTTCACTTGTCTATTCTAATGTGGTGTAAGGCCTCTGGTCATTCTTTGCAGACCACTATCTCATCCACGTAGTTTCCCTGGAAACAGGCTGTTTTCATGACAGCCTGGCAGACGAGATGTGGATCGGTGTGATCCCTGCAGTAGTAAGCACCATGCAGATGAAGCCAGGCATAGCACAACCGCCTGGAGGACCATGGTCTACCTTCATCAGCGCATTATGATGTGAGGAAAGTTATTACAACCCTCAACTTAACACCCTTTTCAGGGCACACAAAAGAGTAAGCATACTTATTATACGCATTAAACAATAACATAAATTTAGAAATAGTTGTTATTGAAAAACTTTCAAATATAAGTATGACGCTAGTTCAAGCTAATATATCGGCTCTCTAGCACTCTAAGAAAGTTTGCAACCAATATTTCGACTCTATGGAGTAAATCAACTAATATAACATTACAAATAA